>OX246741.1:11148303-11475803 GCA_945910005.1 Isoperla grammatica
GGAGTTCTTACCAAACCTTCTTAAGGTCGGTGCACAATTGCCCGGTAACGATAACTGTAACTATAACGATAACGATAAAACGGTAACGGGAAGGCATTCGATGCACAATTGCCCGTTAAGCAGACGCTCGGCTATTTGCTAATACTTTAAACAGGCCGTGGACGCTTAATTCTGATTGGTCCCGTTAACGTACAGACGGGAACGGTAACGTTAAGTTAAAACTTGGCGAACTTCCCGTTCCCGTTAACGGGAAGCTCTGATTGTGCATCGTATCGTAGTTTAACATGGAATCGAAGTTTATTCCCGTTATCGTTATCGTTACAGTTATCGTTACCGGGCGATTGTGCACCGACCTTCAATCTTGCTCGGTGAAATGTTTGACCCAACGACGCGTGCTTGGATGTTTAGCAACTGCACTTACAGTGTTGTACATTAAATAAATGAAAGTCTATATTGTTCTATGCAGTAAAAGTAGTCTCATGCTTACGACACAGCAGAGTTCAATAATACCGACCTTATTTAGGACTCGCGCCGTCTACATAAAACAGGTCTATAATTTTTGACCTTGGGTTGGATACTTGGAAATTGCCAACACATTTGACATGACCAATGGGGCTTCTGCACTCTACTTAGTGGAAGACTGGCATTATAAAGGTGTGAACGAATGTTGGGAGTGTTATTTATTTTTACTTAATACACACCTGTGGTTATATTGCTGCCATGTTGTAAGCCTACCTCTAGTTAACACACTTGTGGTTACATTGCTGTCAGTTTGTAGGCCTACCTCTAGTAATACACACCTGTGGTAACATTGCTGCCAGGTTGTACCTCTAGTAAATACACACCTGTGGTAACATTCAAATTATTATTATTTTTATTAATAACACTGTTAAACACAGCCAAGCCGGATCCTTCGTGTATATTATTTTCATTCGTCGATTCGTACTTACAGATCGGTCTACGAAACGATTTTAAAACTTAAGATACGTTTGAAGAGCCTTTAAAATACTACGATTAGGTATCTAACTCAAATTTTGGTTAGATACCTAATCGCAGTTTTATAAGGGCTCTTCAAACATATCTTTAGTTCTAAAATCATTTTATAGACCGATCGGTTAGAACGAATCTACGAACAAAGAAAATAATATGTACCAAGGATCCAGCTCAGCTGTGTATAACAGTGTTATTATTAACAATATTAATGTGGATTAGATACCTAATCGTAGTAAGGTTACATTGCTGCCAGGTGTTAAGCCTACCTCTAGTTAACACTGTGGTTAAATTCTACTAGGTTGTTTTTTTTTTCCTCTTATGCAATGATGACCTTTCAGCCATTCATTTTTCTCGCTATCCAATACAAATTAGCTTCTTGATTAACAACTATCGCCCCTGCAGATAACGATCTGAGGTCGATGTAGTAGTACTGTGTATGCTATGTGATGTGTTAGTATAATATAGTAGTATAGTTCAGTAGGAGATGGAAATGTTTTGGGGGATCATCATTAATAAATATGTAATAATATGTACTAATAATAACACATACTGTTTGTTTTGCAGTTGTTAATGGATTTAATTCTCTCTCATCAAATCAACTCGGACCTTCTACCAAACACCAGCACAGCTCTCTACGTTCTTATCTGCTGCTTTCAGGTAGGTTAACAATGAGCATGTTATCTATATGTACAGTAAACACATCATTGAGGTACATTGTGCGAGATCAAACAGGAAAACACTTAGAAGTAAGTAAGAAATAAAGCAAACCTTATGCGGCGAATGTCCCCAAAGAACTACTATAGTACAGAGTTTGCCCACTGAGTCAGCGAGTAAGAAGTGATCAACAAATATATGTATATATATAAAAAAAAAATCAGAATACAGTGATGCAAGCACAGTTTTCCCATTTACAAAGTCTGCCATTTTACTATATCTATGGAGGCTAAAACAAACCATACACTGCAGTCTGCACCATAAGGTTTTGCACCAAGTCAAATCCATCAACAGTCACGGGATTAACATGTCAAGGTTTGATTTATATTGGACTTCGGTTCATCCAAGTTCATCACAAGTGATGTACCGTACGTAGCCTGCAGTCTGAGTATACTATTTTATTATAACGAGCATCACAACAGTAGTCAAGTCCTGGCTGGCATGCCAAGATTTAAAAAAAACATCACAAATAGGCCACAACATAAACAAAACAACCCATAGACAAAATGCCATCACATAAACATTTTAATCATGCACCTTGGATTGTTGATGAGATGCAATCAATAAAACTCACAAAATCTTTCACAAACTAGATTTAAAATTTTTTTTTTTTTTACAAAACAACAGCCACGTGTGTAGCATCGATCAGCTTTATAGAACCTGTTGGTATCACAGAAACATGCAACACATAGTTGATGAGAGTAATTTAATTGGATCTAGGCTAGGCCTATAGCACAGTTAATTAATTTAGGAGCTTAATTTTAACAATGTAAAACTTAGGAACTAATATTGTTATAGGTACTATTCTAGTTTCTAGTATCTATTCTAATAACATTGTTCAGGGGAATAGACGAAAGGTGGTAAATACAATGTACTAGTATTTAGAAATGTAATAGTAATAGTGTACACTTAAAAGCTTATTTTACCAGTTTAGAAACATGACGCAATAAATTAGCACCCTTAGATTTTATGTAAAATTATTTTACACCCGTGTTGTGTATCCCACAATGTACAGTACATGAAATCACATGGAATGTTGTGTTAGCCACGAAGCAGTGACTACATAATGGAACGGGGTTCGAATGTTCTTGAGCCAAACTTGGTTGTGTAGTTCTATTTATTAATGTGTAGGCCAACCAACTGTATACTACACCTAAAAGTATTTTGTTGACCTACTCAGTTACTGGAATTGGTTTTGTTATGTATACTAGAGTTAATTTGTTACATAGTTCACTGCTAAATGAAACCAGCTAGAGCTAAGAGGTACACTTTATTCTATAAATGACTCTATTTGTAATAGTATGTATCTTGATAGGCACCACTACATTTAATCTCAAAACACAAAATATCGTTATCCTTTGGGTTGGCCATCAATTAACATACGTACCTATTTTGTCTTGCTATGAGTATTGTTTATTTTCACCTACACCCTCTAGTGTATCTTGACCCAGATATGTACCACAAAAGTCCAAAAACAGGAAACACAAAACACAAAGGTGTCACAAAAGGGAAAAGTCCCGCCCAGTGTATGACGATGTATGTCACCTCACATGTCATTACAGTGTATTTCAATAATGCATGCATCCAAAAAGGAGACTCCTACTCATAGTTGTAACTTCAATGAATCAAGTACAGTATTTAATTTTTTAATCTTGGTCGGAAAATTCTCTCAAGAAAGGATTGTGTACAAGTCAATGAAATCATGTTTGCCAATTTGTAAATATGTACTTAATATTGTGATTTCATTTTCTTCCCAGGATGTCTACCAGCAACTAGTCCAGTGCCTATTGTCTGCGCAACAAGACCCCGCAATCGCCCAGCGCCTCATGAAAGCCTTCAACGACTTGACGTCAAACGTCAGACTCACAACGGAACGAGCTCACAGGCTCAAGTTCAGAGACAATTTCGAAAAGTTCATTGTCAACGTCCATGGAGTCTTAATCGTAAAGTAGCCATCTGTTTTTATTATCATTATCTACACATGTTTGATATGTACAGTACTAGAAAGACATGGCTCTAATCTGTACAATTTACACAATTGGCATTTTAGCATCGGTCATAAATGAGTGACTAGTCAAAATTAACATTATGTATATCATTATACATACACACACATAGAATATATACTCACAGGCAGTGTATTTATGTTAGGATGGTGTGCAAACCTAAATTTTTTTAAGGTTTCAATCTAAACCTGTATCCGGCATTAAAATGGGTTCCACACCTCGAACCAAACCTTTCTTCCACGCTGGAATTGTATTTACTCAAGTGGGGTTCCCAAGTGGTCGTTACCTTTATCGTAACACAAGTCACGCGTTGTTTTATTTCAAATCACTACTTTTTCATATTAGAAAATACAACAGGCGTAGCCTAGCACGTATTTTATATATTTTTCTACGCAAACGCGAAGCCTTCAAACAGTCACCATGGCAATTTCGGTCTAGACAGTCACCGGTAAATGGGACGACTTGATCGCGGTATTTTCTCTGCTGTTGGAACAACCGCGCGACACTCGACACGTGTCTCCCGAGTGAACGGGAATTTTGAAAGGTTCAGTTCAAGGTTGGACGTAAAAATAATGTCTCGAACCAAACCAGATTTTAGGTTCGGTTTGGACATACACCCGATTTCTGTTGTAAAGAAAGTCCAATGAAGAAGTACGGGATTGTTGAATGTAATCATTCATTTTCTTCTTTTATAATCTTTGCTTTCAAAGACTGAGAAGGAAGCGGGACACAAGTAGCAGACAGCTGTTATTACGGTAGTTATTTTAAGTTCGCTTTTTGCCGACAGTTCCTTTCTTTTCGACCTAGGCCTAGTGTTTTTCTTTTCTGCAGTGATAGATCAATGCCAATCCTTTTTGAAAAGCAAACAAACGTTATCACATAGGAATATGTTGAATTTGAAATATGGGCAGCCTATGCTTGAATGAGGTGTGTGCTTAATCACTAAATTTTGTAAAAGACCCTGCAGTATAAGACCGATAAAAACGCCGGAAACTATATTGCACAAACACGTAGCCTAAGTTTAAGATTTATTTACTAAAGCCTAAGGTATGTCAATGGTTGTTCATTTGTGTACATACTACATCTTTTCTTTGCGATAGTTTTGTTTTCACCACTGCCGGTGGTTCTCAACTCATCGTATGAACTTAAAGAGAACTCGAACAAACTGTAAATGTACAATATATGTTACTACCATTGTGGTGTGAATTTCCACAGACTTTCTCCTACACACATACTGTGTAATTAAATTAAAGCAAACTGAGTTGATTTATAATAATGTATCAAGGCAAGAGAGTACGTAAAATAATAGTTGGTTTAAATCATTGTTATCAAAAATAACTGCTAAACACACACACTTTGTATTGATGTGTTGTGAGTAAATATTTTATATATCAACCTAGATAACTTGAGATTGAGAACCATCGACATTCATGTGTTATTTGTTTTGTATACGAGTCTGTTTGTTTTGTAAGCGTTGGTTCTTTCTTGTTATTACGACCTTGGAAATGTCTTCCATACGGTAACTCATAACAATGATCATTTGGAAACGACTATGTAGATGATAGTGGTCACGAGTAGTCGAGAATGACATGCTAGAATCACGAGACTCTTGTTTTACAAATCTTACAGGCAACGAGGGCTTTCCAGCTTGCCTACTAGTTTTTACTTTGTCTTAATAACATACTTGTGATGCCTGTTTTAATGTAATTTATCAATTAAGTTTGATGTGTGCAAATAGTGGCGGCATAAGTACGGAGGCAAGCTAATGTTCGTTTTTGGCTATTTCAACTTTGTGTTCAGTCAGACTGTCGTCAAGTATAGTTGCGATTAGCAAATAAGTTTGCTTATTTAATATTTATAACAGCAGCCTATTCGCTTTAGCAGCTGAAACGTTTTCATGATGTTCATTAACATTTCTATGTTTTCTCACCTTGTGTACTTTCATAAGTCATTCGAATATTATCGTATTTTTTTCTATTATAACAGTTATGTGGTGTTCTCACTCTCAGCACATTTACCCGATCCGTATCTCCCGACAGTCATCTTCCTTGCTACCCACACAACGTAAGGACTGCCAGTAAGCATTCATTGCTTGTGCAACTTTGACCTTGGATATATCGTTTTCTTGTGCTCATGGTTGGGATGGTAGTCAGCATCATTACAAACAAGAATGGGCTTTTGACAAGGAGATTTTTCCTGCTTCAAGTGTGATATTGGCCTCTTCATTTTATTAGTCATACATGCCTTGTGAAGTGTGCATAGTGTACTCTTTAGTGGGCCTCGTTATCACGATTCACTTCCATCAGCGTAAGTCATGGCAGTCCCGATTCGAATATCACAGACATTTGTATGGCACTGTAACTTTAAGTAATGAGTAGTACATTGATTTAAAGCATCCAGAAAATCCCTAATTTCTTCTTTTTAAGATACTCACTGATGTGATTTATCAAGTTTGCCATTCACGACCAGAAAAGAATGTATAGTGGAATAGGCTGAAGTTGTACTAAGTCACAAGTGAAAGCAATAGACGTTGCTTCCTTGTTGACAACAGTTTAAACAATATTTGTTTAAATAAAATTATGCTATGCACAACATCCACAATACTTTTAAAATAGTATGCTTAAAGCTGTCACGACCATCCACGCACGCCAAAAGGGAACACTGTTTAAGAGTTAGGAAGTGCCAGGCCTACGTCCATGCACCACAGAACTATTACTATTCAGGTCCCAAGGAGTCGTAGGACCGCCAGCCTAGAGCTCTTGTTGCTTCCTGTTGTACTCGTTGATCCACCACTTGGTCAGGTTCATGTAGAAGTTCTGCCCCTCGGGCTCGTAGTCGAGGTAGGTGAAGCCCGGCGCGGACTTGGGCACGGCCGGCTCGATCTGGGTCCCCTCGTGCCACTCGTTGAACGAGGTTATCGTGACGACCCTGGCCTGGGCGGCGAGCGCGCTACGCCACGCTACCTCGTAGTACTTGCCGTGACGACGGTGTCGCGTGTTGCCGACGTTCCAGGGGCGTACCTGGGTGTCGATGTAGCCGGGACCCACCGACGGGACGAACAGCAGAGCGTTCTGACGGGCAAACTTGCTCAGCGCGCGCCAGTTCTTCCAGGACGAGCCGTACGTGAAGCCGTTTGTGGCGAAGTAGGTGTAGAAGCCTACAAGCAAATTATTCATCCATGTTGTTATGTCCCTTTAATATAATACTGGCATCTTTTTCTTCTTATGCCAACAATTGACGTATTTGGTCGTCATGCATTTTCGCGTTTTCCAGTAGAGATAGGATTCTTTTCTGCCTCCGCCATATCTTTTGGCATACATGTAAACAATAACTTTGCAGATAGTAACAACCATACATAGTAATTGAATAATGCCCCCCACTGGAAATTAGTCCTCTCAACTACATGGGTCTAGTATTGATAAAATGTTTTTATTCTACTATAGTTATAAAAGTAATTTACAAAAGAGGGCAATATACTGAATTGCAATATTCTACTGAAGATGTATAGCAAATAGATGACCCAAGGAGAATTCAGATTAAATGTAGGCCTATTGGAATGAAGGGAAGTAGTGAGCATGAAACGCTGTGCGTCTCGTTATTGGAGACTATTAATTCCTAACGCATCCAAGTCATTCATTAGCAATGCTCTTGAAAGATTTTGTACCCATGTCAAAACAACTCAATAGTCATACTATTGGCTGACAAGATCCAGCCAGCATGATGGTCAGATAGAAGAATTGTGGGTATATGAATTGATGATCTTACAATATTGTTATAATTTATACTCTGCAGTGCTGGATTTGCATTTCTTGAATTGTTTTATGTTTTAAGGCAAAAGTATGAGCAACTAACTACCGGTAGTGAAACTTTTTTACAACAAACGTCTTTATAACAAAATGATCTATATAACAAACTGTTTTCGGGGTCCCAAAAGGTTCTTATGCATGTAAAGGTATCTTTATAAAGAAATGTTATTTATAACAAAATCATAATTTGGCCCATAAGAGTTTGTTATAAAGAAGTTTCACATACCAACAAAGCAGTTGAGTGTTTATTATTGAGTCAGAGCGTTACAGGTACCGTCAAAGTGCGCCTTCTTGACGTCGTATCTGTGCTGCAAGTCGACGAGAAGGCCGAGGAAGATGCCGTCGATCTGCGTCCCCCTCAGGCTGAGGTTCCCCTTGGCGCTGAGGAGTTCCCTCCACGCAGCCGCGGGCGTCAGATAAGAGTCGTACACGTAGAACACGGGCAGCTGCTTGCCGTGGCGCTCCATGCGGTAGAGGGCCGGGTGGGCGCCGTACTGCAACGCAAACACGCTCGGTACACGGCCACGCCTTCTACCGGTAGTACACAAGTTTGTATTATGACCAAAAAGGGAGAGAAGAATAAAAAATAAAAAAATGGGAGGATTTATTGCTGAAAGAATTAAAAACTAATGTTGAAACACATTCCAAACCTGCTTCATGAAATATCGAAGGTGTTCGGCGAAGTTGATGGGGTTGCGGTTGGTGTACGGTTCGACGTGCGGCGCCACCTTAAGGTTGAAGCGATGAGCTGCGTCCAAGAGCGCGGAAAGTATCGAGTCTGGCGATTCCCCCTCGACGTCGGCCATTCCCGGAGGATACCAGGACACAACCAGCACACCTACAAATGTACGTAGCATAGTTGGTAGGTTACATTCACGTAACGGTGCCCTGGCCGCCTTCTGTAATGCACGTTAAATGTGCGAGTTTTAGAAGTCGTGCATGCCTTTATCCCTTTGAAAAGTGTAAAAGTTGTTTGTAGTTGCATGAAAGCGAGACTTTATTTAAATACACTTGGACTAAAGTTTACTGGCAAGAGTTAAAAACTGAGAGAATATTTTTACAAATGTCTAATTAAGTACGTTCTAAGGCATAATTGGGATATATTAACAAAAATACAAACTTCCATAGGTCTAATTATATTTAAGTTAATAAACTGTTCACTTTCCTTCTCTCCATTATTTTATTGTTCTTGGCTATTTATAAATATAAACTTATTCTTTATCTTCTATATTAAATTTGGAGTATATGAATGTACCACCCCAAAAAGTAGTGTAAACTTGCAAAAGAATATTTGTAATCTATCTTGTTATCCTCCTCGCTACATTATTGTGTTGTTCATCCATTATCATTGCCCCCGTACTGCCTACTGCACAACAGAAATATGTACATGTGGCCACAAGTATGCATGTGAGTGTTTTTTTTTAATTCTCAATAAATAGTAATAGTATTTTAAGTAACTTTACTTGAACATTATATAGACCTAATTACAATTCAGTATTTTGATCAAACTTTATTTTGTAAAATATTATAAAGACAACACACCTATGCGAGCGTCGTATAACTGTTTCATGTGAGTGTTGATTATAAAAGGATCTCTGGAGCTGTAGCATCCTAATGCAGGGTAGAAGTTTGAGCCAATATCTGTTGGTGGTTGGTGAGTGCCTGTGGGATATTCTTTCTTATCTTCTTTTTTCCAGTTGGGAAGATACTCGTGGTTCCAATGTCTCCATCTCTTTTCGAAATCCAAATTTCCATACCACGAGTAATAAAAGGTGTGAATATTGTAGTTTGGTTCAGACACGTTTGGACTTCGCTCGAGAAACCTTAGTGTATCTGGTTTAACCTTTTTGGAAATTCTTTCGACCTTTTCACGAAGAGCTTTAAGTCTCAGTTCTGTTTTACTCAAAAAGTGTTTTGAAATAATTTCATCAGATTGCGCTACTAAAGGTTGGTCATTAATGAACTGTTTTTCAGGAGGTTCGGAGTGAGAACGAAGTGATATTTCTGTAGTTGGAAATTCTGATCCACTCTTATGTAGACAGTCCAAAGCGTGAAGTTCAGTCCAGTAATAAAGTAATAGACTAATGAATACAGAAGCAAGTGTAATGGAAAGAAGTACACAGACAAATAAATTTCGTCTTACACTGATCCAACACAACCGCATTGGCATTAGTGCCATTGCCACAGACAAGACAGTAATATAAGATGTGAAGACACTAGACCCCAAGCGTAGCACCTCAAGTTGTAAGTGACATTATTTGAAAAGCCCTTAGACTAAGATAAATAACAGCATCTGCAGTTGCACCCCAGTCAGACAGTCAGGGGAAGGAAAACTTGTCTAGGCTATCTCCAACAACCAGCCATGTAGTTTTAGTTTTAGCCCAACAATAGATTTACTAGATGCCAAAAAAAAGTAACATACTGCTGTGTAAATGTAAAAGTTTGGTAGTAGTTAATATTCCTATTCCAAACTTATTAATTATTAACTCGACACTTTGACATTTTGACGTCTTTCATTGCCACCATATAGCCATCCACTGCCACCTTACCTTCCTTCTTCAAAATTCAAGGTCTACTTGATCTCTGATCCCTAGCGGAGGAAGCTCAAAGCACAAAAGGCGACCGGCGCTCCTAGCGGAGAAGAAATTAGAAAAAGGCGGTGGCAAAACAGCAGTAGAAAAACGCCTTCACCACGCCCATTTTGTAACACATCACCGCCCTTTTTACATTAATATGCGTGTTATTCGACCCCTCTAGAAGGCGGTGAGTCCGGTAAACTGCGCTTCCCTACCTTGCAGAGTCGCCATTTTTGCAACATGGACGAACATCCAGCAAAATAGTGAAGCCTAAATTATTTGGTGTTGGTCGAGTTAACATGGTATTTTAAGGTATTTTAGTTAATAACAATTTAAAGCAGACTCAATCATGGATAGCGTCAAGGCATTTAATGCAGAGGTGAGTACGATTCATACTATTACTAGCCTCTTACTAAGAGGCACTCGTAGGATGCAAACACGAGCCGCCTCTTCGGACGTTATTCCTCTGTCCAAATATCAATGATGCTACTTGATGGGATGAAATGGGTTTAAGTAGAACCCTCGTCCTGCCTTGCTAATCGCTAGCAAGTGACTTGATATTATATATAATTCACATGTGTCTAATCGTATTTGTTGTGTTGCAGCTGACGGCTCTTTATGAGCAGAAGCCCCCCATATCAAAAGCCAAGATGACTTCCATTACAAGAGGCGCCATCAAAGCTATCAAATTTTACAAACACGTCGTTCAGAGCGTAGAAAAGTTCATACAAAAGGTATGCCCAGACTAAACCTAACCTACATTTCGCATTTCATTGAAGCGAGGCCTAGGGCTAGGGCTAGCCTAGGCCTAGGCCTAGGCTAGGTCTAGCCTACCCCAGGCCTAGGTCCTGGGGCTTGAGTATTGTAAGCTCAGCCTAGGCCAAGGCCTTAGCCTATTCGAATTTTGTACACCTTGAGCAGCACGATAGAAATTGATAGGTCTGGGACCTGAACCTTGTCTAAGAGCACACACAGAAATTCAGTGCTCGAAGTGTGGTGG
This sequence comes from Isoperla grammatica, assembly GCA_945910005.1. Classification (NCBI taxonomy): domain Eukaryota; kingdom Metazoa; phylum Arthropoda; class Insecta; order Plecoptera; family Perlodidae; genus Isoperla; species Isoperla grammatica. The sequence continues at coordinate 11,159,399 of OX246741.1, forward strand.
GGTGGTATCTCGCCACTTCTCAACAAGGCATCCCGCCACTTATTACGTACGATAATAACAACCAAAATGGTTGGACTTGGGAAGATGCCCCAAAAATAGCTTCGCCATTCTTAGACGACATTTAGGCCTGTAGGGCTACTACATAATGTGGAGGAGATGTTTGTGGAATGAATAACTGTCGAAATCTCGCTCCTTACTACTCAAAATGTGACCGCTGCTCATAGAACATATCATACTCTGTCACATAGGCCTATAATACACAAACATACTGTTTCCACAGTCTGGCCAATGAGTGGCATGTACAGACAGTACAGTTTTATATTTATTAGACCTAGGCCTAGTTTGATATTACATTTCCATGTGTAAAAACTAAAAATTGATCATGTTACTAGTGCTCGTATTTTGCTATAAATTATTTGATGATAATAACTGACTGCCCCCCTATCCCATTTAGGATGTGGGCAGGGCAGGGGTAGAAGAAATATTACAACATTGGTATAAGCTAGGTATGCTAATTTGAATTGAGGTGTGTATCTGATAATAAACATTTTATTTTCAGTGTAAACCAGAGTACAAAGTACCAGGTTTATATGTGATAGATTCAATTGTGAGACAGTCAAGGCATCAGTTTGGTGCAGAGAAAGATGTATTTGCTCCACGATTTGCCAAGAACATGCAGAACACTTTCATTTACCTGTTCCGTTGTCCTCCAGAAGATAAGGTTTGTTAGCCAATCTTTAAATTCAGAATTTATTCTTCATATTATTGGTACAAACACTTGACGTTTATTTGAGATATTTTGTTTGTTCACAGAGCAAAGTAATCCGAGTACTCAACTTATGGCAGAAGAATTCTGTTTTTCAATCGGAAATTATTCAGCCATTGTTCGATCTTACAGATCCAAATCATCCTATTCACAAAGAGCATGCCGCAGCAATGGCTGCGGCTGCTAACAGCAACGGAGGTCTAGCTAGCCTTTTAAGTCTAAGTGTGCCTGTCGTTAAAACTCCCCCCTCGTCTCGTACGCCGACCAAGACTCCCGCAGACTCTAGCCAATCTGGTTGGCAGTCTGAGCTCGACTTGACAAGTAGCACGCTTCTCCAACTGTCGGGCAGTGGTCAAACCATGTCCAACTTGACAGTCAAGCAACTGCAGGTGTCGGGGCAGCTCGGCGGGCAAACGGTGGATCCGAACTTCATTCAACAGCTGCAACAAATACAGCAGATGTTGATAAAACAACAACACGACAGCGCCGCGCAACAAGAAGCCGACCAAGTAAGTTGACCTCGGCAGGATGTGTCAAGATTTGTATAAAGCACTAATTAATATATTACAGACAAAAGAAGTCTACTAAATGTTGTACAACCTGTAGTGTAGGTCTAACGAAAACTGTCCTCTGTAGTAGGCTATAGGGCCTAGTTGTTGAGATTTTCTTCAACAAGTTGTAAATGTCCCATCTTTGTATGCACAGCTAAATTCATTCCACCCCAAGTTGGACGCACACACGACGGTAACTCACTTTTTAGTATTAAACCGTGCGAGTTATCGAACCTCGATTTTCACGCGTGTGCAGGTGAAGTTCGACAAGAAGCTGCTGGACTTTGACTACGGCTCTGACGACGACGACGACAACACGGCCGCGCCCTCGCCGAAGCCCGGCCCGCAGTCGGCCGGCCTCGAGAACATTCTGTCGAACCCGGAGGTGATGCGCCACCTGCACAACCTGCAGCAGCAGATGTCGCAGCAGCAGGCGCAACAGGCCGAGATGGAGGAGAAGAGACGCAAACTGCAGGAGATGAAACAGCAGGAGGAGGAGTTTGACAAGCACCTCGCGATGGCCGTGCCCGTGAGTGAACCCGACGCTTCTTTGTTGTCGCTAGACATTCAAACTACTAGTGTAGACCTATCGTCAATATTAATATTCCTCAAACTATAATTTTGCTTATAGTGTTGTAGCAGATTAAATAATGTTCATGGTCTGGCTGGAGGATGGTATATCAATTACTTAATTTATTATTGTTCACGTGGTAGCTCTTAGTAGGCCTATTCTTAAAATATTTCAATCATTCAAATTATTTCGATATTTCAGGCACAAGTTTTAAGCGAAATTGTGTGATCCTAATCGTAACTGTAGAATAATGGTAGGCCTACATTTCTCTCAATCTTCATAAATTTTATTTTAAAATTGTTGACATTAAACTGAGTGTTAAGTTGTAAGAATGTGCTCTGTTCATCTAACACTGATTTGGAGATATTTATATCGTATTTATGCAATGGCACTACTTGGTACGTTGACACGAAAGGCACATTAGTGTAACATGGTTATAATACAAAATTAGTTCCAGCGTTATTTAATCGTGTAAATTTGTCTTTCAGAACCTCCCGTTCGCCTCCGAATGCGACTTGAAGCCACCGCCAGAGAATGCCCCCACGACCCATCGCTACGACTCGCAGTTCGATCAGCACAAACCCGTGTACACGTTTCCGATGATGGATATCACCCAACCCCCGCCCGGATACCCGCCCACGTTACCTCAGCTGCCGCCGGCCGGCCAGGAGATGGCTGAGCAAGGCGACTCGGAGGTGAGGACACTCTTACTGATGCTGCGTTTGTCCTTGCGGGACTTGCACAATGCAGAGTATTAATTATTCGTGATATCTTGGCATGTGAAAACATGACATTGTGTTTGTGTTTGTGTACATTCCTAGAGCTGTTTTCCCCAATATGTTGTTCCTTTTCTCCAAGTTAACTTCTGTAATAATTTAGCTCATAATTGGGCCTGTCTATATATCTCATTCATCTGTTTGCTTACTACACTGATTTTGCTCTCAAACCTATTCAATCTAGGGCCTATCTATTTGGTTTGGAAAGAGTGATAGGAACCGATAGCTTACCTGAAGATGATAGGTAGGCCATCTGAAGATCGAAGTCCAAACCAAATACTCGCAGCCTTTAGGCTGTACATACCTAATCAATCTATCTATTGGGATGGGAAGATACCCTCCTAGCTTCTTTGTCAATGAAGTTTCATGGAAACTGAATGTAGGAGTATGCTACCTACTAGTAATTGAGTCAGCCAGTGGGGCAAATATTTAGTCTTATGATGCAAACAATGAACAGGCTGTGTGCCCTACCTACATCTTCCAATCTTAAGATAAAATTGTCTTCAAAGTGAATAAACCAAAATTGGAAAGTGAGTAAAAAACATAGCTGTCATAATATTGAGTTCTGGTTTCGTCTGTGTAGATAATGCTGCATGGTATCTTATGTTCTCACCTGGCCCTGATAACTGACGAGTGCCTGTGACTGTGCTTGACAGTATCGGGACAATGGTTTCCAGGTGGAGTTTGTCGAGAACCGCGTGGAGAACGACACGATCGAGATCATCAACCTGCTGGAACGCAGCCGGTCGCGCAGTCCGGCCAACCAGCGGCACAAGCGCAGGCGGAGTAGATCAAGGTCGCGCGACTATCGCAGGGGTCGGCGATCGAGGTCGCGGTCTGTCTCGTACGGGGGACGCTCCACGTCGAGGTCGAAACGGAGACGGTCGCGCTCGAGAGAGAGGGACAGGGAGAAGGAGCAGGAGAAGGAAAAAGACAGGGAGAAGGAACGCGAAAGGAAGAAGAAGGGGTTGCCACCGATCAAGGCGGAACACTTGAGCGGTGAGTTGGTTTACTGAATGGAGCAATGCTATTAGTTACTAGCTGACTTGCCTTGGGTGGTTCTTCTGCATACTAGATAAGTCTATAGTGTAGGCTCTATTCATCAAGTATTAAATTCTCCTGTGTTACATTATAGCATCTAAAAAAATGTGTAGCTGATAGAAGAAGCATTTTTTTCTCAATGTGTTGTGCTAACTTATGCATACACTACTAACAATAATCTAGAAGCAAAATGTGCAAGAATGTTTCTACTGAAACTGGGAAGCAAGGTTACAAAAGAATGCTCGAGTTCACCTTTATTTATTCTGCTAGTATAGAAGTGAAGGAGATGTCGTTACTGATGTGTTTCGTCTTCGTTACAGTTTGCAGCACCACCTTGTGGGTTGGCCACCTGTCGAAACTAGTCCAGCAGGAAGATCTGTCCGACACGTTCGGAGAGTACGGTGACATCGTCTCGATTGACCTCATTCCTCCGCGAGGCTGCGCGTTTATCTGCATGAACCGGCGGCAGGACGCGAACCGGGCGCTCACCAAACTCAAGAACTTCAAACTGCAAGGGAAAGCCATAACTTTAGCGTGGGCACCCGGGAAAGGTAGGGCGCATTCCCCTCCTATTGCTTTGTTGTCCTCTTCTCGACAAAATTTGAAAAACCTTTCTTAAATTCTAGTTTTAATGGCCAATGTATGTTGCCCGTTACCGCTAACTTGTGCCGTCATTATATAATTGAAACTCGGATTTGACTTTCTTGCAGTGCTCGACATTTTGATTTGGAGTTCATTTTATTGTATTGATTGCTGGTGGGGTGGGCCTAACATGTAGTAGTTTCTATTGTCTTAAATGTTATTATTATTGTTAACAATTTAATATAGCCTATGTAGGCCTACTTCATGGTAAATGTTTCAGAGTTGCTAAGTGCAAGTGAAATTCACAATCACAACACATGGCATATATGTAAGGAATTCCACTAGTAGCAGCAGTTTTAAACCAAGATGCTGCTCGACAATCCTGAACATGTAATAGCTTGAGCTGAGCAATCCCTTATGACTAGAGAGCTAATTGTTTCTTTTGTGTAGGTGTGAAGGGCAAGGAGTGGAAAGACTACTGGGAGGTGGAACTGGGAGTGTCGTACATTCCGTGGGTCAAGCTGAGTCGCGACGCGTCCGACCTTGACATCGTGGAAGAGGGAGGAGTCGTTGACGAGGATACCGTACCGGATTACCTTAAAGGTTAGTGGGTAACCAATTAACTCCCCCACGATCACATTGCCAAGCGATGATTGCAATTAAGATTTTGTGAATTAACGAGACATGCTTGTGTCATGTCTTGTAAAGCTTTTTTGTTTAATGTGACCAAAGCAGTTAAAGAAATAAGTGCCGTTTATCAAACTACGCTCAGGCTATTATCGGCACATTTCCCTCTATCATTTTCCATGTCTTGAGCCCTAGTAGAGAGCCGTGCCATTGCCCAACTGTTCATATACAAGTAGAGTTTATGCTATGTATGAGGACATTCTTGATTCTCTCTAGATTATTAACTGATAAGGCATCTATGATCCGAACAACTGCTGCTCAATTTACTTGAAATATAGTGGCCCACACATAAAGTGCTAAATAGAAAGTGAAATACTGGATTTGAATGAAGATTATTTGAATGTGATCTGGTCTGACCTGCTTTAAGACCTTTCATACAAAGGTGTTACAAGTGCAGTCTAATCCTTGTCAGTTGCTATCAGTCATATAGAAATGTTGCTCTTGTCATACATCTTAAACTGTAGGCCTATATGCAAATAATAATGAATTGAAATTTTTCTTTAGAAGTTAAAACGAAAAGTGTAATGAATGAAAATGAACCTAAATTGTTCTAATTATTGTAACTCCTTGTGATTTTATGGGAACTGGTCCTAAAACACGAGGTGCAGAAGGCAGCACCTAGCAACTTGTTGAGTGTTTACTAATAGAGTCTGTGTCCCCCAGCTGCCCAGGCAGCGTACCGGGCCCAGCGGCCGATGCCCACCGGTTCCGGGGATGGAAATCTCGTCGCCCCCGGTTTCATCCCCCTGCCGGAAGGTCTGCCGGCATCCGTGGGGCCGGTGGACACCTCTCAACCACCCCCGTCCGGGGGTCTCCTGCCGCCCCCCGGTAGCATGGGGCCCATGGTGTCACCCTTCTCCATGGGAAATGTGTCACGTGAGTTAGGCCTACATTCCTTCAGTAAGTAGAGTGGGGTAGCACTTTATTGTGAAGTATTAATTTTAAATAATGTTGAACCTAATCATTCAGTTTTGAAACAGTCAAGGATAGATAGTAAATGTGCAGTGCTGTTAACTGAAAATGTTTGCATGACATATTTTGCTGCTGTGAAATGCTACAAGAAACCTACACAAAAAGAGCCATTGACAGTGGCTCAATGGCACTAAAAAGAGACAGAACTAACCAAAACTTATGCACAGATGATTTTTAGCTGTCAACTGTTGAATATTTGTTGAATCTAACATTTTGCAGACAGTGGTAGATGTTGGCAGTGTTATCTCTTCACACTATTAGAGATGTATTCAAAGATTGACTGCTTTTACAATGATTACGTTTCTGTGCACGCAGGCATGTTACCGCCGATGGGCATGGCCATGATGGGCAACGTGCCGATGGGCGTACCTCCCCCGGGCATGCAGGGACTTCTCATGCCCCCTGGTGGCCAAATGATGCACCAGCAGATGATGCCGCCCCCTGGCAACCCTCCGTTCGGCATGATGAACCATCATGGAGCGTTGTCTCAGATTCCCTTGCCGGGACCCGTGGCACCGCAAGACAAGCCCAACACAGGTATGTAGACTTGTAGTAGGTTTTATACTCCATTAGCCTACATAATATTTTGGGCTTCAGATTTCCCACCTTTTCATTTTTAGTCAAACCAGACATTAATGTTTATTCCTCCTGTTGGTGTGACATTTTCATTCCCGTGTTGGGGGCGACATGTAATACTTGGAGGAAACATAGTTATGAAGGGATAGACCTATCGTTTATGCTCTTGACAAGGTCATCACAGATGGCAGAATAATACTTGTATCAGATGTCACGGCCGAATGCCGGTATGTGTGGGGACGTAAATGGCTCATCCTAGAGCCCTGTGTGGTGTGTTCCCAGGCCTGCCCCACAACGCGCCCCCGATGGGCGTGCCACCCCCCACATCCGAGGCCAGCCTGCCCGGCCTGAGCGAGGCGATGCTGCGCAACCCCTTCGGAGCCCCGCCCCCTTTCGTGTCACAGCAGCAGCAGCTCAACGACGACTCGATGGAGATGGAGATGGAAGAGGAGCAGCTCAAGACCAACAAGGGTGAGTAGTAGGGCTGAGTCGTGTAAACGTTTAAACGTGTAAACGACCGCAAGAGAATATACGTGTACAAACATTCATACACGTTTAACCGTGTCAAAACCCAATTCACCGATTGTCCCGATGTCACAGCTCTTCGACGAGCCGACGAGTCAAAATGACTGTGGACAGTTGGACACAACGGTGCGGAATGTAATCAACAATGAATCAACCGTGTTATGTCGTTAACCATGTTTTTTCGCAACACTATAACTCACTTTTTTGTTGACATTTTGTGAACTGGAGGGGTGTTACGTTTAAACGCGAAAAAATCGGAAAAATAAACGTTTACAAAATTAACCGTTTTCTCCCAGCCCTAGTGAGTAGTCACCGCTTCGTGTCGGTGCAACGAGTCCAATCCCTTTGACGCGACGCTCCGTCCGATCAGTTAGCATGACACCACGGCACGGTTGTGTCCGGTGGAAGGGACCAAAATGAAGCTTTGTTTGACGAAAACAAACGTGAACCAAGTCTGTAGCATCACCACAGACTGTTGGAATCATAGGTGGCCTACGTTATAGAGCCAGAGATGGTAGATGCCGTAGGGCGAACGCATTTCGTCATCTTATTCTCTTCTTGTTTTCGGTAGGCTATTATAATCTCACATTATCTTACCACATAAAAATGTGAGATGTAAAAGCCAATCAATCATTGGGGTAATTAACGTGTTGAAATGGTCAAGGGGAGCCAGTGGCAACTAGCTTCATACCCTTTGCTCATGAGAGGACGTCACGCGTTTGCAAGATGTACTTGTTGGCTGCCCTGTGAAACATATTAGACTAGAATTTTTTGTGTGGTTTTATCGTTACTGTTACCTCGTTCATATCTAGTTATTTAGATAATGTGTGTATCCCCAAATATTCCTTATGTAAACTTTTGTTTTAGGCTTCCCTGCCCAGATTCGACTAAGTGACCAACTGATGGCAGCCATCCGTGGCCAAGGGCCGTTCAGTCACCAAATGTCTATGCCTCCGCCACCTCTTCAGATGCCAAACATTGAACAGCCTCAAAAGGACAACCGAGACAAGGACAAGGAAGGAGGAGATGGTCAAGGAAGGAGGGATGGAAGGAGAGATAGAGATGATAGGTTTGTTCTTGTATTTTCTGTTGGTAAACAATATTATGCTGTTGTGCTTATTCTTAGTGAAGAAACATTCAAATAAATACCAGTCTGTGTGTTAGTGATACAATCTAGTTAGTGCTCAAGACTGTCTATGTAGCCCATTTCCTCCTAGTCTTAATGAAGCCTGTTAGCTCTAGTCCTGTTTACAGAGATTTCCAGAGCTAAATGATCAGAAGTCACACACAGTTGTGTAATTGATGGCCCAGTAAGCCAAAAATGCGGGCATAGGAAAAGAAGAAGAAGAATTCCTAACCTCGTTTGTCATTGCTCTTCCACTAGGCTACCGTTTTCACAAAACCCGAAAAAGTTTAGTTAGGCCTACAACAATCTTGTGCACGTTCCTACGAATGAGAGAAAGTACTACAGTCATATATGTAAGCTTTGCTATCAGGCTGGGAATCAGTTTAATATTTTTATTCAAAATCAAGGATACTAAGCAATGAATATATAGGCAAGTGGGAGAATTATAATGTTCAATGTGCCTATAGATTTGTAGTTATTTAAATGTTGAGCATAGTGAACAAACCTTCCATTGAAACAAATGTCCTTAATATTTGTGTTACTCACTTTTTCTTACTGGCATCGTTGTTTGAGGGTAGGCCTACGCTTTTGAATCCCATGCCAGAATCTTGATTAATAAATGTGCTTATTGAAAGTGAATGCCTGACTTGAAATCAATTAATTTGCTTGTCGTGTTTGCCTCCAGGGTCCCCAACGATAGAGACAGAGACCGAGGAAGGGACCGTGACAGGGACCGAGATCGAAATCGCTGGAGCGACCGAGATCGAGACAGGGACCGAAGGGACAGGGATAGAGACAGGGAGAGAGACCGAGAACCCCGAGACAGAGAAAATAGAGGAGACAGAGACAACAGCAGGGGAGCACGGTCGTTATCGCAAAATAACGAAGACCAGAATGCTAAGGGAGGGCCATGGAATAACAATCAAGAAAATGAGAACAAGCCGGCGGAAAAACTAAGCTTATCTGAAAGATTACGAATCTTGGCGGAGGGCGGAACTCTAAGCAGTAGAGACGAGGGTAAACCTGAAAGCCGAAAAGACAACCGGAATGAAGCCAGAGATGCAAAGAGCGAAAATAGAAACGATAACAGAAACGATAACCGAAACGATAACCGAAACGATAATAGGAATGATAATAGGAATGGTAACAGGAACGATAATAGGAATGATGATAGAAAGGATAATAGGAACGACAACAGAAATAACAGAAACCCGTTTGGCGGTCGTGACTCGCGAGGAGGAAGGCGCGACCGCAGCGAGTCGAGTGAGCGCAGCAAGGATCGCGATTCATCAACGCCCAAGAACACGTCCTCCCAGAATGCTCCACCTTCGCTGCTCGACCTACCAAAGATGAGTCTGCCAGAAGGACTGAGTCAGGGTATGAGTGAAATGCAGTCGTGTTTTAATTTAGTTCCTAATCTTTACAATTGGTATTATTTGGTGGGCCTGTTTCTTTGATCTAAATGTAGATCTATCATGTACATTATTGATGAAGTCAGGCTGCACAAGGGCTATACTATTTGTATCTAGTGCTTACTGCTTAGTGTTGATGTTCTTTTAATTCAAATTAGGATTTTTAGGATCCCTTCCAATTTGAATTATTGAGGCGATTACTATAGCAAGGTAATAAAGAATCTTTAATTAAATTGGTTGAACTGTAACCCTAAATGCATTATGTATGTTTCAAAATTCAAAATATGCAGCTCACTCCTTTTATGGATTATTAGCTAGATTCAAAGGGATTGCTTAGAAAAAGGAAACAACAATACCCTCAACCATATATTTTGACTGGCCTGAATGGTCATAGATTTTGAAAGCTCTACAAATTTGTCAACCAAAGTATCATATTCATAGGCTACTAGCCTACTAGACTTTCTTGTCCTCATGTTGAACCCACCTAACGTGCACGTGTTGATTGTTTAGCGAGCACGGACCGCAACCCGCCCGCAGGCAGCCCCGGCGGATCCAGGCCCATGTTTCCTAGAGGCCCAGCGGGAGTGGGAGCGGGCCCCCCCCTTCTGCACGGCCCCGGTCCGGAGTTCCGCCTGCCGGGAGGAGAGGGATTCGGTAACTTCAGGCCGGTGGGCCCCGGCGATGCCATGAGACCACCGCCCTTCGGACCGCACGGTAATAACACCGCCCGTCGGTCTCTCCCCGGTAGGAGTGAAGTGGGGCCGGCTAATGACAGGCTCTCGTGTTGGCTCACAGGTGGCCCCCCGGAAGGAATGCTGCCCACCCCGCTGATCGACCGGCGGCCGCACGAGCGAGACGGCTTCGACCCGCGCTCTCACCCCCGCGACATGTTCGACTCGGAAGAGTTCGACCTCCCGCCGCGGCGGCCCGAGTTCGACTCCAGGCCCGACGAGTTCCCCCCCAGGGAGTTTGGTCCCCCTCGGGGTCCTCTGATGGGCGACGAGTTTGGACCGCTCAGGGGGCCACCCATGGGGGATGACTTTGGTCCTCCGAGGGGGCCTCCCATGGGCGACGACTTCGGTCCTCCGATGGGCGACGAATTCGACATCCTGCCTCTGAGGCCGGAAGACTTTGATCCTCGTGGTCCGCATCCTGAAGACTTTGACCCAAGAGGACCCCCACGGTTTGACCCTAGAGGTAGGCGTTAAACAACTTTACAGTCATGCATAATCTTGAATACAAATCTATTCAAAGAGTTAGTTAACCAATGGTAAAACATGTTTCAGGTCCGCCAAGAGATGGATTTCCACATCCAGACGGGTTTGACCCCAGAGGCTCTCGACCTGACTTCGACCCCCGAGGTCACCCAGACTTCTTCCCTCCGCACGGCCCCGAAGGTTTTGGTCCCCGGGGGATGATGGGCCCACCTCGCCGAATGGGCCCAGATGGCTTCGGCCCTAGACCAATGATGCGAGGGCCAGGTGTGTGATTCTGATACGTAGGCCTACCTCTTTCACTACTTTTCCTCGCTGGTGCGACATGTCCACTCCAATAAACATTTACAATTGACTAACTTGCTTTTTTAATGTTTGATGTTACTGGAGAATAGCACCTGGATGGATAACTCTCATGCAAGCCTAGGCCTACTGTAATGTATCAAAATTATCTTTCAGAAAGTAATGTTAATTGTTGATTTTACTTGAAAACCAATCCCCAAGACCATTTAAATTTATATTTGAGTCATATTATCTGATATTATCTTAGCCTATTTTAAAACGGGTTGTGTCTGTTGAAACATTCTTTGGGTAGTGTTAGTTGTAGGATTATTGGGCTACATCCCACTGCATAAAATGAACTCAAGTGTGTAGAGGTAAAGCATGGGTTCTTCTGTTTGTAGGTCCAATGTTCCCTCACGGGCCACCGGGAATGCTATCTCCAGGGCCTAGACCAGGTGAGAGAGTTAAGATGGTCTTAAGTCAATAATTTACCTTCTGCCATCAGGGAGTTGGCATATTTATTTATAGCCCTACTGTATATCATTTGTTTGTCTCTGCCTGTCCAGTCCAAGCCTGCTTCAGTCTTACGTCGTGGCTTCGTAAATCGGATATACACGGTAGCAGACGTTATTTACCTCTGTTGGCTGCATAGATGGTCTGTCCTCGCACATTCTTTCAAACCATTACCCCCCCCCCCCCCCCCCCCCCTCCCATCTGTAGAATAGCTCCACGTAGCTCTGCCTGTCGTTTGAGGCGAGAAAGGGACCGATGTCATACTATGACCTATCGATTATGTCATAAAACGTGAACTATTACATTTCTCATTTCATTTCTTAGCTGTATAACCACAATACAAGATTGTATGTACATTGTCAAGGTGGGTTAAATATTACATCATAAGGTCGCATAGGCCTAGAAGTCATTGTATGGCTCATAGCTTGGTTCCTTGACCGGTGAACTCGGCTACATCATAATATTGCTCCGTTTTCAGAAACATGGTTATTTTGCGTTTGAATGTTCGTATACCTGGGTATTAATGACCAAAACCCCATCAACACATGACCCACCTTCAATTATTCATGCAGTTTCACTGCCATGCTCGTAATTGATCAACACTAACAGCTAAAAATAATAAAATGTACCTTCATACTACAACAAGATAACAATGTAATTTTATTTTTTTAATTAACTGAAGCGACACAGTACTCGGTAGCATAGAGTTTTCTAGTTTAACTACCCAGTCTATTGTTGCTTTCGTCACCACGATTGCAACTTGCTCCGTGCCGGCCGGAGTGTTGCACAGCCTGGCTGAACGGCTGGTTGTGTTCCAGGAATGTGGATGGACAACCAGGGCCCGATGTTCCCGCCCCGCGGCTTCGAGGGTCAGCCGGGGGAAGAGGAGTTCTTTGGCCGACCGCCGTTTGACGAGATGGACCACCGCAGTCGAGACGGACCCCGCGGCAACTGGGAGCCCCCCCGCGGTCCCCCGTCTCGTCGGGGACCTGCGTTCCGGGACGCTCCAAGGAGGCCGGGGTACGTCATGTTCGAATGCGCCACGATCGCTTTGCTTCAACTAAAAATAAATTTCATATTATCGGGGAAAGTTGGGCCTGGGAGATTAATTTTCTGGAAAATCTTCGGATAGTTTCTGAACAAATTTCTGCAGTATAAAAAGAACATTTTGTCCTCCATCTATTGTTTGTAAAATAAGTACGTTGTTTCCATTTTATCTGTTAAAGGCAAGGCCTAGGCCTAATAAAATAACTTAAGCTAAGGATAGTATAGGGGTTAGGGAATTACCTAGCCTAAGTATATTGTTATGTGAGATTTTGTTTGAGTTGCTTATGTCATGTGTGTTAGACTGTGCTTAATTGCACCTAGCCATCACCCTTCTGTCACAAACTTTTTAACTTTCATATTAGTTTTCATTTGCTTGGGATATTTAATTTCTTCAATACCATACTAGTAGAAAGGCCACTGTGGATAGACTTGTAATTATTTAAATACTATTTCACAGCCGTGGTGGTCCAGATGACGAAAAGGATGAAGATGAGGCCCCTTCTAAGGCTGACAGGCGGCGTTCTCGCTGGAGCAACGCATCACCCATGGATGAAGGTGTGCCCCCAGAAGAGAGCGGTCCGCCAACTGAGAGAAGTGAAAGTGTTCCACCGTCAACGGAAAGTGCGGAAGCCAATCCTACGATAGAAAGGAAAAGCCCACCACCAGACAGAGGTTCCCCTCCTGTAGAAGAAAGTAGACCCCTTGTAGCAGAAAGTTCACCCCTTGTTGAAAGAAGTCGGCCGTTAGCGGAAGAATGTCCGCCCTTTGTTGAAGAAAGTCTGCCCTTTGTGGAAGAATGTCAGCCCTTTGTTGAAGAAAATCTGCCCTTTGTGGAAGAATGTCCACCCTTTGTTGAAGAAAGTCTTCCCTTTGTGGAAGAACATCAGCTCTTTGAGGAAGAATGTCACCCCGTCATAGAGGACAGTCAGCCTATCTTAGAAGAAAGTCAACCCTTTGTAGAGGAAAGCCGACCCTTTCTAGAAGAAAGTCACTCCTTCGTAGCAGAAAGCAACTCCTTTGCAGAAGAAAGTCACTCCTTTGCAGAAGAAAGTCACTCCTTTGCAGGAGAAAGTGGTCGGCTTGAACAGGAAAGTGAGCTGATGGAGACAAATGCAGGAGACAGCACACCTTGCAACGATGAACTACGTGAAAACGAACCTATTGTAACAAGTACTGAAACTACGGACGCAGTCACAGAGGTTTCAGATTAAATCTGCTTAGCTTCAATGGCGTGAAGGTGACATTAGGCCTACGTTGAAGTCCGAAATAGAAATGGATATTTTCTGCAGTGATGGCGTGACGCCTAAGTGCTATGGTTGTGAGTGAATGTGAACACAGGAAATCTGGAAACAATATTCAGCCTTACCCAATATAAGACGGTGCAATAAGTTACCTAAATAGGCTCTTGCCTACTACCAAGTCATTTTAAGTATTTTTGCATGATCATGGTGCTCGATCAACTCGCGATATTTACCTTACACACTAGTAACGTGTTTAAAAAATTCCGACTGACAATTTTTTTTGTCTTTTACTAGCTTTTTTATTTAATTGTTGAAACTTTTTATTATGCTCAATAAAAAAGAGTAAGTTGTTTATTTTTGTTACACAAAATACAAGCATTTGACTGTAGATCTATATAATTATTATGGCCAAATTTGGATCTTTATTAATTTACAACAATAGAATCCCAAAAGTGGGTCCCCATTTGCCATGTGTAGGTGTTGAGACACCACGCATCTTACTGCAAGGTTGTTCCTGTGTTCACGACTGCAGCCTGGCACGAACTGCGCAAGAGGACCGGAGGACTCGCGCTTGCGCTCAAATTGAGTGACAAGTGCAAGGTACTGTTCACTTTGCATTTGTTGGTTGCTTTCAAGACTTAACAAGAAACTGATGTGCTGTTTAGAACCGAGCTGACGCAAACCGAATATTTACATATTACCGTACAGTTACAGAGTGAAAACTAAGAAGAGGTGTAATATGGCATTATCACGAATTCTTGACAGTGGTACCGTCTTGCTTGTCACAGGAAAGCAGTGCGTTTGCTGGCATTCCAAGAATTCAATTATATTATGTATTAGATCGGATCTCGACCAAGTACCTAGTGGCAGGTTGTGAACAATGTCTTTCTTCAATGATCTAGGTTATTGTTAGCAGCTGTGGTCTCAAACTTGGGGAGTCCTTGTTAATGCTATAGGGTTCTACTTCTGTGGTGACAGTACACTCCTCCAACTAGTTTTCTTGGAACAAATCAAATTACGTACTATAAACTTTCGTGGAGCACCACCTGAATATGAGTGGAATGGGTGTTGCTGTCCGCTTATTTATATAGCCATGTAGAATATCTACTTCGTACTATAAATCATCACGTCGACCCCTTAATTCAAGTAACCTAACGCACTAGGTTAATGGAAAGAGAGGAGTCCTTAGTTACAATGTGTTTAAAAGTGTTCCATTTTGTAGATTTTTAGAACATCTATATGTATAAAATGTTCCCAAGAAACCATGGGCTATTATGTTTAACATTGGCCAATTAATAATTCTTCTGGCTTGATCAAATTTTAATTTGAGAGTAGTTTTGGATAAATATAAGATATCCTGGCCAATATAATACATTCAAATGTGGGGTGCAGTCATTTTCATTGTTAATAATCTCTAGAAAGTGCAGGACTGGTTTTATTTTACTACATTATGTATTACACACAATGTAGGCATTGCTTACTTTGGGATCGAGGGTTTGTTATCTCGACATTTTGGTAAAGCTCAAATAAAAGCATACAACAGAAGAACAGGTTTTGTATAAATTATGGCCATTCCATTGCCAGTTTATTAATTTTATAGTCTATGTTGTACATTTCATTATATTGTAGGCCATGATGTCGGGAGAATGTGTTACCTTGAGAGCTAGTAGAGCTATCAAAATGCCCTCGAGTTGCTTGAAAACTTGACGGTACTAAATTATATATTTTCATTTGTATGAAAACATTTTTTTTAAATCCAAGGCCCAGTATCTATACATTTTTCTTTTTCGTAGAAAGCTAGACTCGTAGAGTTAGTGTAATTATGATGCATAGGTACAAATGATACACTAGGCCTTTGCACTTATAATCAGAGGTGTTGATTGCAACAATATAATGCATAAGAAACTAATGAACTCTAGCCTTGAAGGTAAATATATATATATAAATTATCCCTAATGTGTTGGTATTTATCTCTATCAACATATTCACAACAATAAAAGTTTTACAAATATGGCAAAAATCGCAGAAAATAATTTTTGTAATTTGACCTCATAATTCGTCTGTGCGTCATCTTCTCTCCCCATCAGACTCTGGGTCCGGCGTCGCTTGCCGGCGAGTTTCCAGACGATTTCTAATTATCATGGAGAGATTGTGTACGATGTTTCTTTGCACCCTGGGCATTGCGCTCCCCCGTTGCGGCACTCGCCTGCTGATCTGTGTCGACAGCCTCTGCAACAGTTGGCCCGAGACCGCCATGCCGGCCGAGGGGGGGGGTGTGGCGGGCGACAGTCCGATGGAGGAGAGGAACGACGCAAGCTGTTGCTGACGGGAGTCGGTCGACGAGAGGTTGACGGACGCGACGATGGGCTCCGAGCGTCGCCCCTCCGCGCCCATCTCGGCGACCTCCTCCGGTGGAGGTCGCGGAAGGAAGACCGGGACCAGATCGCTCTCCGCCTCCCGGGCGGGCAACAGGTGTCGGAACCTGGCCAGTTCGGTGGGCGTAGCCTCGTGGGCGTCTTCTCCCAGCCTCTGAACGGGGATGTGACCCGGGCGTCGGTTCTGTGGCAACGCCGGGCGTATCTGCAGCACTTGATCGATCTGCTCCTGGGAACACGATTAACGGCAAGTGAAATAATGATGCATCATTATTGGTGGCTAGTTTGGGGCTACTATGAAAATAAATGTATATGTAGGCCTAATTAGTTTGATGTTTCTAAACGTCCAATGGTAATTTTTTTTTTTTTTTTAACTTCAACAAAATTCCAGATGTGAAATTGACAGTTACCTAGTCTATTATTTACATATTTAATCTATTTTCTTCTCACAAAGTGGCAATTTTTGCATATATGAATTTTGGTTTTTCTTCAGTCTTATTTACTTTCAAAAATATTAAAATTATATTACTACTGGCGTTTGTATTAAGAACTTGTCTTGTCTGTTAGACATACATTTGCAAACATAATACTAATTGACATTGTAGTAGACCTGTATATTGCATAGCCTACTTCAATTTAAAAATGGTGTAATTTCAATCATTTGGGACTCAATAATAATGTGCATCAGGGCATCACAGATCCTAACAGTTGAACTGTGAACCAAACGTGTCATTTAGTACGGGTCACGTAGTTAAATTCTGCATTGGGTGTGCATTGAAGATAGGCCTCTACAACTTCTCCTATCTTGTCACCACTCTTCCCTTTCCAGCACATTACAATTTCCTCCTCGCTGGGGTCTATACATACTTGAAGCGTCGTTTGGTTGGAGAAGTCTTCAATGTAGTCGATGATGTTCTTTTCATCTTCTTCGTGGTGCTTCTTATCGCATTTTTCTTCTTCAGGATCATCAATGTCTGGCACAACCTAATAAGATGAGAAAAAGATCAAAGAGATGTGTGGTAAACTTCGTTTTAAAAACCGAAGTAAAGATTTAAGATGTGATAACAACTAGGGTAGTGCATAGTAGTTAGGGTAGGGAAGTTAATGCTCAGGTAGAGAGATGTAGAGGGAACCCAACAGCTTACCTTGTGGAAAAACGTTGAGACACTAAGATATGTAAAACAAACACACAAAAATCATCAAACTAAACTGAAGGATGAAGTCAGTTTTGACAATTTTTAGTTTTATGTACTATATCTCAACATCTTAAAAGTTCTCCAGTCGCCTGCAAGGTAAGCTGTTAGGTTCCCCTACATGTCTCTACCTAAGCGGAAAACAAGATCTGTAATTATATAAAGAAGGGGGAGGAGGGGGGGGGGGGACCAACGACAATGGTATTGACTTCGAATTGTGTTTGTTGAACTGATTTACAAAATTGATTTAGGATTGATGATTTCAAAAATGGATCCATACTACTGTTATGCTAGTTAGTTAATGCAAAGCATTAATTTTATGTCGAGACAAGCGAGCCAGCAGCACGCCATTACATGTGTATTTGAGGTTTAACCTCAAGACCAACCTGGAGTGGTTTGCACGGACAAGAAGGAACCCTGTAACTTGCGATGATAACGGTAAGGCAGTCGATCACTTCTGAGGCAGTCATTCTGTTGTGAGGCTCCAGAACTAGAAGACGGCGGATGAGCGCAGTAGTTCCTTCAGAAACGCGTCCATCACTTTAACACACACACACACACACAAAAAAACATGGATTATAATCATCTTAAACTTGCAAGTATTAGTTAATATCACGTAGGCTATGGTACTGATAACTATTATTCCATAATTTTGAAATGTCATATTTACTTTGGTATTGTGTAATCTGCAGCCTTTATTTTTCCAAACAACTGTGTAGGACTGGAATCGTAAAATGGAAACTGCCCATACAGCATAGTAAACAACACAACTCCCAATGCCCACATGTCTGAAGGTTTGCCTAGAAATAAGGTAAGTATGTACAACATATTTCATAATTAAATAATAATTACAATTTTACATGTAATAAGATATTTAACAGTTCTACTGTAGGCGTAAATAAATATTGTGAATCGATATGTATCTAGACTTCATTCTATTGTACTACGTACCTAGATACGGCTTGCCACACAGAACGTCGGGTGAGATGTAGGCAGGCGAGCCTCGCTGGTCTTTCAGTAGGTCAATCTCGCTGCCTAAATGCTTTCCTAGGCAGAAGTTTGTGATAGTAATGCGATGGGTACGTCGATTCAGTACCAAATTTCCCAGCTTAAGATCTCGGTGAACAATGTTTTTCTGTAATCGAGAACACAATAAAAAATGAAACACGTAGAACAAAAGATGCCAGTTCAGATAGGACTGCAAGTTCTATATTTTCACTTTTGAGATGTATGCCTACGAGTTCCAGAAAGTATCAATATAGATAGATCCTTGGCGGTACGTAGTAATCATTTTTTATTCAAAAGGACATTTATTATCATTGTAAGTGGCACAATGATTTTATTGGACCAAGACAAATATTCAATAAACTTCCATTAGTAATTTGGTCAATAAACTGACTCACGATATTTAAGTTCTCGAGTGGATCATCAATTAGGGGTCATAGGCCTAGAGAAGTTTGTCAAAGTCTTTTTATTATTAGTTCCTTTTTTTTATGTACAAATTGTTTCTCTGGGACTAAAGTAAGACTAAGGTCGTTCGGTAATGCTTTCGTCATCAATCAATTACGTGTTTACGGTCTCGGCCAACCCGAGCAGGTATTTGAATTAGCCACGGTCGCTGGTTGGCTGCCACACACCCACCCGTGACGGAAGCATTACCGAAGATGTTGTACAATGACTATATAACTAATAATACATGTACTATTATTATCATTATTATTAACATCATCATTTTTCTATCCTACGAAATTTTTGATTACTTAGGCCAAGTTTCTCATTTACTTACATAGGTACTGACATATCTAACTTACCCTACTCATTTTTTTTTGCATTCTTGAACAATATTTCATTTATTATTTTACTTTTAATTGCTCAGCTGTTGTTTTTATTTTTTTTACCGTAAGTTACGTGGTTTTCTTTTAAGAAATTTCGAATTAGGACCTACATCTTAATTTACATTTGTTATAAATACTTATTATTTGAGTTTGTTCTTACCTTGTGCAAGTTTTCAACAACTCTAACAGTATCATAAAAGATGACTATGGTCTCCCTTTCACTAAGTTTTTTCTCCCTAATCACGTAATGCTGCAGATTAAGCAGATCTGCATTTTGTGAGCTAAAATCGTGAGCACACAAACAGTCGAGAACAAGGCATAGACGCCTTTTAACACGACCTGTGTAAACCAGTGTTCCGTTTGCCACCTGACGTTCCTCTAGAGCACAATCCTAAAACACACATAGATTACTTACGTTGTTATAAATGTACATTAATATTATTAATATTATTAATACTATCGAGTATGAATGTATGATTAATTGAAAATGAGAAAGGCTTACTTTAAAGAATCCGTGATGGTGTATTACACCGTCTTGGTTGTGCAACAAAGACAAGAGAGAATATTCTGTATGAAGAAGCATTTTCCCCTGTTTGTCGTCCTGGGATTCGTCGTCTGCATCCTTCATAGTTAAAATCTGAAAGAGTACGTTTACGTAAATACTCTGCGCACGCCATCAATCAGGATACAGGTAGGCTAATAATAAGAATTATTATTATTATTATTATTACTAATGTGTGCCACATTAGGTTGGTCCTGTGAGTTATTGCTGCTTCTATGAATAGGGATTTGGATCGCATTGTAACGACCTTAGTTTGCGAGCGAGCCGCTGGCGGCTTCGGAAAACGCAGTTACCCGGTTAGGCTATATGTAGGCTAAACAGCCATTTAATTGTGAATATAAACCTACACCAAACAAGAGCTGCTCAAGACTTCTACATGCCTAGCCTATACAAAACAAATCCTGTGCACAAAAATCACTGTTTGTGAATGGTCTAAAAAAGTTTAATACTTTACCTATGGAATTGAAACGTAGCAGTGTAACAAAGTCAAAATTTAAAAGTGAAGTGAAAGTGGGTTTCTACAAAGTACCCACTTTGATTGCAAGTTTAAAAATGAATGCCTGGAGAAAAAGAGAACTAATAGCAGAGTGTAGGCCCTAGCTGCTAAGCAGAATTTACAAACAAACAAACCTTCATAGTAAAAAAGTCATCAGTCTCTTCTTTTCGAGCTAAGCATTGAATAATGCTTTTGACAGGAGAACTTCCTAAAGTTGGTCCCAACAGATATGGCCCTGCTTTTTTGACTACCTTCGTTACAACAGGTGTACCTTCTTTCGGGGCTTGAAACATTTTGCTTTCTTCACTCTGTGTTGCATCCCTAAGTGTTGGTAGAATTCTGCATGTAGAACTTGATGCGGTGTTGCGATCATTGTTGGAAGCTTCGCTAACTGGGACTTCTTGTGCTACTTCGGTAGATCTAACTGCCGAACGAATTTTATTGATAGTAGTATTAACTGTTTGACTATTTAGTTGTATAGGCCAAACAGGGTTAGACCTGGACCTTTGTCTAATGTGTTCATTGTACAAAACCAAATTTGGACTAAGCCTAGGTCCAGCTGTGTTTGATGCTCCTAAAGTTACATCCATAGGGGTATGTCTAGGTCTAGTACTTCCATTAGGCCTTGTAGGCCTATTAGATTCAGATCTGTATCCTCTTGTACTTGAAGATGACAGCATTTCATCTTCACTTTCCATTGCAACAGTCTTGTGTCTAAAGTAAAACCTTGAAGATGTAGGCCTGCCTAGGCTAGGACTTGACCCCCAGGCACATTTTCATTTAGGCCTGGGCCTAGGCCTAGCCTACTGTCTTACGAGGTATTGGAACTCTCCACCACGTACATCATTATTTTTTACTTACAATGTTTCAGTTAAGAATACTTGTATTGAGTTATTAATCACCATAATATTGTACAAACAAAGTCCATCGGATATCACCCCGTCCCCCTCCGCTCCGCTTGCTTGTTTACGTCCGCGTAGCGCGCTAGTGGTCGTTAACGCACTCTATCGTGGACTTCGGGTACCGAATCGGGAGAACTTCTTTGCCGACTACATTTTTTTGTTTCCTTCAGCCACCGCTTCAGCGCTGCGGCGAGTTTTGGAAAGCTACGAAAATAATTTTTTTTGCGGGAGACTTATTTGAAATCATTCATGGGAACTAACATTACAATTAATAAAAAAGAGTTGCGGGGAATTTTTTGTTTAAAAAATAATCATTCTTCGTACATTTTATAAGGTAATTAAGTTTTAATCCGTTTGTTATCCATGCTTTTAGTTTACGGTTTTTAGCACTATTATTGTACACTTTTATTATTGTAGAGTTTAACATATGTTGTTTAAGCGTTGTTTTAAAAGTATCACAGGCTTTATTAGTATCAGTCATCAGTTTCCTGAATGACTGCCAGCCAATCTTCATTTCCAAGATACATTGTAAGTTTAGTGTAATCTGTTTTTTTCCGTTACGTAGTAGAAAGAATGGGGCCTATCACTGTTCAAGTAATTATTGTTGTTTCATATTAATAATAGTGGAAAAGTGATCAGTGATGCTCGTTGTCAATATTATTGAAGTGATATTGGATTTTTGAAGAATATACTATACACAATATGGTCGATACAAGTTTTTTATTGTCCTGTTACCCTTGTGTCATCATTTATGCATGATATATTGTGAAGAATAGGACCATTTCATGGTTTTTCTTCTGGATCCTCTATGGTATTTTATTAATAAAATAGCCAAACTAGTGAATGTGTACAATCATTATCATTATGCATACACTACTTGGAATGCATGTGTCAGATGAAGACAGAAACATGTAAAACACAGGAGTCAGCGTAATGGGAGCCAGCCAAGGAAGTGGAAACAATAATCGGCTGGAGGTGTTCGGGTGATCTTGCACAATAGGCACTTGTTGATTCTGAATTTGGAAACATGAGGAAATGGAAAAGTGGGAGGGGAATAAAAGAAGTGATTTTCGACCGGCTCGGGGTCTTTTACGCTGGGAGTGTCAAGTGAAGTGGTTGGAAGATGACAGCATCGCGTGGAGAAGACTGAGGACAGCGGGGCGGGGATCAAACCGAGGACAGCAGACCGGGCGGATCGAACCAAGGACAGCGTGGATCGGAGGATCGACCCAATCACTGTGCCAGGCCGCTGTTAAAGGGTAGGATGGAATGGCATTGATTCATAGATCGAGGCAGTTAGCCGATAAAAGTTGACCACGCACTCTCGCTCACAATGGTACAGTTTACTTATGACCATTAGGGTAGTTTTTGTAAGAACAATACACGTAACCCTTGTTTATTTGAATTCTGTGTATTTCCTTGAGGACAATTCTGCATGATCCATCCCTGCAAAATACCGATCCCGGTCAAGACTAGGGAAAGACTGAGCCGCAAAGCTAAACATCTGGGCCTGGATTCACAAAGATGTGTAACTCTAAGTTGTCCTAAGTTAGGCAAATCCTAGCTAGATAAATCAAGATACATCATGTCTAGGTATTAATACACATTCACAAATCAAATATTATTAGTTAAATTGATCATATTTTACTATATATTATCTTTATAACATTGCAGAATGACATATCGGTGATTTATATCACTAAGATTTGCCTAAACTAGGACGTCTTAGCACTTAGGCACCTTTGTGAATCTGGGCCCAGCTACGCACCCCAGATGTACTGGCCTAGTCAAGGCAAGTACATCTGCCTATTTCTTCACAATATAACCTTGTTCATGAAGCATATTATCTAGATATTCCTCGGCTTGTTCATTATACTGGATTTGATATTTATTTGATATGTCTACCAAGAGAATTAACAAAGCTGGTTGGGTCGTTATATGAAGGGGATCTATATATACCTATGATATTTATTTTTTATTATTTTTGGGGTTTTCAATTTCCAAACAAAGACTATTGCAATCATTAATGTCAGCGTCTTTTATATTGGTAATATATCGATCGCTGACGATTGAATCGTGTCGGTTCGGATTGGAAGAATACAACAAACATAACCATATAAAGCACGCCTTGGCTTTCGACTATCCATATTTTGGAATTTGCATGACATGAGATGTGACAAATTAATTAATAATGTGAATTTTTTTAAATTAATTAGAAAAAAAATGTTGCTGAATTTTTATATAATCGAATGATCGAACATATCTCATTCCATCACATTTTATTCGACCTTCGATATATATCGCTGTCAATACTCCATCCTGCCATCAGCTGTTTCGCTGTCCCGTCCCGGAAAATCCGGAAAATGGCTTCCTAATATTATTAAATTTCTGTTTTTAATTACCGCATTGGTAATCATAATCACGTATCAACCATTGTGAATTATAAAAATGTGAGTAGAACAATTTCTTATTAATTATAGGTATAGGCCCAGTCTAGCCCAGACCTAGGGGCTAGGCCTACACATTTCTTGTGGAAACAGGTAGGCCCTAGCCTAGGCCATTGAGTTTAAAATACCCCCGTAAGGGATTTTATACACAATGGCTAGGCCTAGGCTAGGCCATTGAGTTTAAAATACTGGCTAGGCCTAGGCTAAAACGGGGTTTATGTTCTTGTTCATTATTGAACCATTGCACTTTGACATATAGGCCTAAAAGGTATTTTTGTATGACTCTTAGAGAGAAACACTGGAGAAACAAAGTGAATAGGCTAGCCTAGGCCTAGTGGTGTTACATAGGCCTAGTGTCGGTTATAAGCATTAGGCTTTTGGATTTGTATAAACCCAATCATTAGGCCGTAGGTGTAGGCCTAGCCACCAGGTGGTAGGCCTAGGGAGTTATAGGCCTAATGTCAGTATCTTTGGCCTAGGGCCTAGGCCCAGTGTCGTGTCTTATAAGTTAAAACAGTCTCTAGTGTAGGCCTAGGCCCTAGGTAGCTGCCACAACAATGTAAGCTGCCTACTAACTAGCCTAACATACTTGGTAGGCTTAGGCTTCAAGCTGTAGGTAGGCCCTACAGCTTGAAGCCTAATCTAGCCTAGCCTAGGCCTAGGCTAGGCCTAGGCAAATACATCAAATGCTAGGCCTAGACCTGAGCTGTAGCCTAGGGCTAGGCTTAGGCCTACCTAGGCCTAAGTCCAACGCAACTTTTTGTTGATCGTGGCTACCTACCTAGGGCCCTAGACCCGAGGCATAGGCCTAGCTACTCTTCCACACTTGGGAAATTAGAGACCTACGGTTGCTGATTAATGAAAATGAATATGCTAAGTTGATTATAAGTTGATAGATCAACGACAACCACGATTGATAGACGAACATTAGATGGACCCGGTCGAGGTGGGTTCTAGTGCCGCAGACAGTTTCGTGTCCACTGACTGCAAAGTGATAACACTTCGTGGGTGAGATCCATATTGTGCGCTTACCTAATTCTAGGCAGTGGAGCACAGGTGTGCCCTGGTCAGGTTTGGTGGTCACAGGTGTCTGACGAGCCTCTTGACCATTGATATCATCTGTTGACAGGTGGAGGATGGAGTCACCAGAGAAATGTCAGATCGTGACCTAATGCTGCGCTAGCCCTTGTCCTTGAGGAACCCCACGAAGAGGACTGGACCAAGAACAGAGCCCTGCAGAACGGCCACCCCACGAGGACACTTCACATATGGACATGAACTTTCAAGCTGGTACGTTTATGAAAATTGATTCTTGCAATTACTGATTTACCCTAAGCAGTCTAGACCTAAATGATAAAAACCGTTTGGTGTAGATGCTCTAGGCTAGGGCTAGCCCTACAGGGACTATGATATGCATGCTTACTGTGTAGGCCTACTGCTAACCTAAAAGTCAAAATGCTTATTTGTTCAGCTTTCATTTTTTACAGGTAGCCTAACTAAATTCAGCTATTTCTTTTGTTTCAGAAACATCAAGATTTTCTTAGACCCTGGTCACTCATTTCTGGTCTGTCATCAAGAAGCTAAGATCATAGGATAGGTTTTGATATCGGCATCAAGACTAACTTCAGTGTTCTAAAAGTAAATCCTGAAAAAATATTTATTTATATTTTAAACTTGTACATAATTCTTCAAGAACTGTGGCAGAAATGGACTGATAATATTCTTCTGATCCACATAAATTGAAATTGATATACTGTATGTTTGATCAAATTGTAAACCAAATCGTGTTCATGAAACAATATTTTTAATCGACATCAAGACTAAACATCAAGACCTCAAGAACTGTGGCAGAAATGGACTGATAATTCTTCTGATCCACATGAACTCTAAGCTCGTGTTTTACGTGTTATATCTGTGCATGTTTGTATTTTCTCTCCTAGCAGGTTTGGTTCGTAGGCCACTCAAGGCCTGGCCTGGTGTTGTCGTGGGATTTCTGTATGAGCCAGCAGGTGCAAGTGGTAAGTTACTTTTGAGTTTCGAAACAAAATTAATTAGTAACAAGTCTGCCAACAAGTAGTACATTGCTCATCAGGCATCTAAAAGCTAGATTATTTTCAGTGTGTTAGGCCTGATTCATTTCATTTTTCATGTCCAGTTAATTTCTAAATTATTATTTCACAATTTCTTATTAACTGGACAGTTATAGTAGCCGTAGGCCTTTATATTTTTTTTAAAGGTTATCTTTCATCAAAATCCTACACAAAGAATTGGCTTAATGCATTGCATTTTGTCTAGGTGATTCCGATACTTAATCCAGTCAATTTACGTTGGTTTTTTAAGTTATGTTTACTTAGGTCTAGGTAAATATCTATAATACTCTCTGCGTTGTATTTCACATTTCAAAACTGTGCGTCATATTTCAGTAACACTGCAAGACCGTCTGCAAGTTTCGTACACCGACATCAACTTCAGTCAACTCTGCGTGTATTCAAGACCGCGAGCATCGACATCGACTGCCGGCGTTGGACATAGACTGAGAAAACATGTTTGAGCCGGTCGTGGGACCACATCATATAATGGGGTGTAGAAAAGACCTGAGCCCGTTCCGTTATTGCATGCTGGGTAGGATAACGGAGTGGACAAGGCAACTTTTAACTCTGTGAAATTGTCAACAATGAAAACAAACAACTTCCAGTAGGCCTAGGTACTTAAGAATTTAATCCAAATTTAATTTTAATTTAATTTTAGTTTTAATTTAATTTATTTTTTGACTTTAATCCAAAAGTTGATTTTCTGGAGGCAAGAAAATAAGTAGTAAATGTACAATGTGTTAATTTAAAACCTCTGCTAAAATTCTGTCATAGGCCTACACACAAACTTCTGTCGAAGTTTTTATTTAATCATATCATTTTTGAGTGGTGATCGTTCACATCGAGTCAAGCTTCACGTTTAGACTGCGCCTGTTTCAAGTCTGTGATTGATGATTTCATTGAGTTCAAAGTTATGACAAAGTATGTCATAGTAGTTGATACTATGTGGTGTACTCTAGTCCTACTCCACAGTTCACAAGAGAGTAATGACACTGGTATTTATAAGCCTAATCCACTTTCATAAATATTAAGTTATGTTAACGTTTTTCTTCGTGATTGTCATCATTCTAAAGATGGCTCATGGCTACATAGGCCTACTATTTTATCGAAGCACAGAATCACGAAAGTCGTTAGAACCTATTTTCATCCTGTGCTTATGGGCGTCTTGCCCCTACAATGGTCACCCTCTTGCTAGTTAGCTCAAGGGTAGTTAGGATATTTTCTATACCAACACCTTTGTGTGGTTGTTAGTGAATACCTGCCGACGTAAACCAACAATTACTTAAGTCCTGTAGCCCGTCTACCTACCATGGCATCCCACAGGGACCCTCCATAGACTCCCTTACAATACTTTTAAGTGTCTGGGAGGCATATTTAAAGCCTATTTGTATTATTTGTAATATTTGTATTTGTAAGCCCTGCATCGTAGAGGCAAACGGAGCTTATTCTGGCATCACGTGGAAACTTAAGAAGTACGACCTTGAGCGTTACAGCCTAGTAGATATGTTTTTAGCACCAATTTTCTCTATATTTAACATATCTATTTTTTTGTATAACATCAAAAGTTCAAAACCTTGGATATGAGGGGGTTTCTTGCTCTTCGAATCAAAAATTATGTGGAGATAGCCTATTTAATAATAATAATAATAATTTAATGTAGTTTTTAACTACATAATGCTCAATAGGAATGGGAACTCTTTATTTTTTGTAAAATTAGCATTTTGTAGCGATTTCAAAACTATGTATTTACACCGATTTTGCATCTAAAACCTCAAAACGCGAGAAAAAAGACGTATTATATGGTAGATATGTCGTGATGAAACATTTACTTTAAAGTGTAAACATTTAGATGACTCGTGGACGTCCACCCATCTTATCCTAGCATAGTAATACCCCGTTCATTCCAACTCAGTTCAAATTGGGTGTTCGTATTTTAGGATCCCTTGCATTGGATGATGAAATTGTAGCTTTGTTTAACCCATCCAGACATCACGAGTTCTGCACGTACATACAGGGTACAGGGTTGTAAAAACATAAAAGGCCATAAAAAGTAAAATAGATTAGATTAGATTAGATTTAATTAGATTAAACACTTCAAGGCTGTAAATGGGCCATAACTGGCTGGTGGCAACCTGTCTAAACCTCCCCCCCCCCCCCACACCCTCCCTCATCACTTTGTATTCCTCATTCTATTTATAAATTCCCGTACTGATTTGCACTCAACAACCTCCTCGGGTAACTCATTCCAGTCCCTGACTGTTTTCTCAACAAATCCAAACCTACACAGATCACTTCATACCACCTGTTGCTGAAACTTCCGTTTATGATCCCCCTCTCTCTGTAGCCTATACTCCTTGCAATCTGCTAAGGGTTTCCCCCCACCCTCTTTTCCCCCTAGCTGCTTAGTATAGATTACACATCCTATCACTCCTCCACAACTCCTCTAAAGATTCCCAACCCAGCTACCCCATCATTGCTGTAACGCTATCATAAACCCTCATCGCATTCCCTGACATCTTCCTCATACCTCTATCGCCTAACTTGTCCCGTAACCTTCGTTTGCCGCCCTACGCTGCACCTTCTCTAGCTCCAAGACCTCGCCCTTCCTATATGGATTCCACACTGCCCCCCCATATTCCAAAATAGGCCGAACCACCGTTTTATAAGCCCTATCCTTTATCTCCTTACTACTTCCCTTCAGATTTCTCATAACAAACCCTAGGGTTCTATATCCCTTCCTTACACTCTCTTGCACTTGATCCGCCCATCCCAAAGCTTCTGCCAATACAATCCCCAAATACTTATACAGTATACTTCTTTACCTTCTCTAGAACTAGCCCTTCAAGAAAATACTCCCTCACATCCCCTTTTAATTTACGTGTGAACCCAACCACTTTACATTTTCCTGCATTCAATCCCTTCCTGTTATCGGTAAACCACTCCTCTATCCTTCTCAAATCAACCTGCAACAACTTGGTATACTTCCCCCCCTTAATCCCCCTATACAGGACGCAATCATCAGCAAACAACCTTAATCTTGACTCTATTCCCCTACCGTACCTATAGCATTAATAAACATTATAAATAACAGCGGCACCCCCGAAGTGACTTCAATACTTTGTTGATACATACAATAAAAATTATGCACATCTAATGATTAGTAGGTTATTAATATTGAGGATTCAAAATCCCAAAGTATAATAAGAACAGAAGAAAGATAAATCCAAGAAAGTTCTGGTTATTTCAAGATTTTGTGCTCTTAAAATTTTGAAGCTAAATAGGCCCACATGAAAAACAAACCACAACAAATCGAGATAAAAACATTCTTTCAAGATTGGATTTAAAAAATGAACATAATTCTAAAATCTGGGATTTATACCAAATCCAAAATTTGCCAGAACAAAAATTAAAATATATTTTCTAAAAAAATGTATATCCTATTTGTATCATTGTGATTGCAGAATTTAATTTTCTAAAAGGAAACAAACGATCTCTGAATGGGTTAAAGAACATCGTGACACGAATCTTAGTCCGACACAGATCCGACATAGAGATCCGACATACAGACCTAGACCTAATGCTCTCTTGTGAACTGTGTTGTGTTGCCTAGTGTTAACTGTGTAGTAGTTGGTGGTGGGTATGCCAGCGGTGCAATACGGATACACATTCTAGAGCTGCCGTGAGTGGAGTACATACACACAAGTAAAGCTAAAGCAGTATGGAAACCAGTCTAGCATGTAAGGTACTTGCATATATTTGCCTACCACACATTTATGTCGTAGGTAGGCCTATTGATTTAATTTAAAGTAAATTCAAAATTGTCTTCCTTTGTAAATCGGTTTCATTACTGAATAAGATTAAAGTTAAATAAATACGTACATAAAATATCTGCGAAGGTATCAGGGAGAGGTGAAAGGGAGAATCAGCGTATGAGAATCTTCTCTTGCGGTGAGGCATAATTAGAAGCTGCCGGGAATAAGTAGAACTTGATGTAGGATTTAGATCAAGACGTTGTCATACGTTTATCTGGTTTGTGGTTAA
Organism: Isoperla grammatica; assembly: GCA_945910005.1. NCBI lineage: Eukaryota > Metazoa > Arthropoda > Insecta > Plecoptera > Perlodidae > Isoperla > Isoperla grammatica. The sequence goes on from OX246741.1 coordinate 11,189,222, forward strand.
CGAGGGGGTTTCAGATGAGTTTCAATGCTAAATAGGATTGACAAAGAATTCAATGTAGTACATTGCTCGCATGTTTCCAGACTGTTTTAGTAGGGGCCGGTCTACACTCAACCTTCTATTTCACAGTTCTGGATGGATTACAAAAGTTCACTACCGCTACTCTAGTTATGTTTTCATCGGTTTCATGTGTTGTGTTAAGCGCCACCGTACGTGTGTGGGCCGAACTAGATAAACTTGCAGCATCTACTATTACCTCTCAGGATTACAAGTCTACTGTTTGTGTACTAGAGACAGTTAACAATTATTTACAGTGATTTGTTTGAGAATAATATTTTGAGAAACCCAATGATTCAATGAATGAAGATAATTTTCTTATAAATTTACTACAAACATGATCAGGCCTAATTCAGTATTCAATTCACAAAGCTACAGTAGCTGAAGGCTAACATGTCTGTGATAAGGAACGTGACTGCATTTAGTTGCACTCCTAGTATCACATGACTTATTCCTGTAACATAACTTCAAGCCTGTAGAAAGTCGTTTCACAACGGGTGATTATATTGCCATTTTGTGCTGTACAGAATTAGTAATGCAATGCATTCTAGTGTGAAGGGTTTCAGTTTGATATGTTTGTTACCAGGTACTTAAAGACAGGCAAAACATTTTTTGATTTTGTAATCCATCCATGACCGTGTTACCAGTAGCGTACATAATGGGCATAATACTGTACATTACACAGTGAACTATGTACGTGAACAGCATCATTCATGCGCAAGGGTGTCGTATTGGCCAGTTGAGAAGCAAGGCAAGGCTCTGGTCGTTCTGTAAGGGCGCGAAGCAGACGTAGCTTCGTGAGGGAGACGCTGAGCCGTGGTTTGAAATAACGAGTTCCCGATTAATTAAAACTAAAAGCCATATTTTACTCAACGTTCATGTATTTTTTATTTTAGCTATGTAACTACTATCGAGTATCGATATTCACTTGTGCTGGAAACACGCGGATCCCTTGCCGGCTTACATTCTGTAGTATTACTCATGGACCAAATTTAAATCTATCTTTTTAAAGAAACGTAATCTTTGAAGCTTTTAAGTCATTGTGTATAATTTGTGAATTTTGTTGTTATAGTCCATTTTACATCAGTTTTGTATATATCGGTAATGTTACTAAGTTTTGCTATTTTCTCGTTCAAAATCAATAAATTCATGCTCATTTTGTGAAATTAATTCCTTCGTATGGCACACCATTGGCAATTTATTTTTTGAAGCCCGATTTGAACCGATGTCTGCAGTTTTTTTAAATATCTTAAATTAGCCGTGATTGTGATTGTTCTCGCTTGCTCTCTCGCTGGGGCTGTTGGCTTCTCTTGACTCACTCTCGTTTCTGGCACTCTGCAGAATCGCGCGCTGCTGCGTACGTGACACTTTGTTCTCTTTGTCGTCAGTCGTCACATTAACAAACAATAAGAAATAACTTAATCAGGGTTCAATAGGGTTTGAAAGTCAAGTGTGCAGTTGGCCGTTTTCCTCTCAACATCACTCAGTTTGTTTACATTTTTTGGTTTAATCTTAATTTGCCAGCGTTTCTCACAACCTTGCTGTTGGGCGTGTCGTGAGGGTTGTAGTACAATCTGGTTCCAAGACTAAAACCTCTTGATGCTGTTCACGTAAATAGTTCAATATTTCTCTGCAATCATGGCCATATGCAAATCAAATCATGAAGCGGGCTTGCACAAATGCACACAAGTAAAATTAAATGTCGTGTTTTTCACGGATTTTTTTCACATGATTTTGATTTGCACATGGGCATGGTTTCTCTGGCAGCTCTTATGTTTGTGTGTCTAGTGCCACTGGTATACTTAGAATAGACCTGCTCATTTTGGCTGCACCAATTTTTTACCCGTAAATGTTAACATCTAACTGACGAGGGAGGGGAAATATACAGATGCGTATCGCGATACCGGTTGCTTGAGGAAAGTCAGTGGCTGTTGTTGAAGCTGATCAGCTTGGTTGCATTGTCTTGTAAACCTGTGCCGGCAATATAGTATTGTTTTACTTTACTGTAAATGGGTGGCAAAATAACACTCCAGATTAAGTAAAACACAAATTGTGGTCTAAGGCCCGGTTTTACCAAAGTATTTAAATCGAAGATTAGCTTGATCGGTGCAATCACCTACTTTTCATAAACAATAATTTTACATGAAGTACCTATTGAAAACATTGCATGTGGCTGTATTCCAGAATTGAGTAATTAATTAGTGTCAGCGTTAGAGTAGCTGTAAAATATCATACTGTTATTACTGGTATTTACACTAATTTTCATGAAAAATAAGAAAATATAATCATCACCAACAGGAGTTCTTTTAAATTGGCAATAAAATGTCTTGACACTTGTTTGTCATTTGTTGTGCATTATGCACACAGAAGGCCATGACAGAAGTTTATTATCTCAAGGAATCCATGCTACGTCTTCAGATCAGTACAACAATGGATATTCGATCTTCCTGTCGAGTCTTTGTTTCGATTTCATGTTTATTTACAAGAACAAACTAAGGTTGCAACAAAATAACAAAATGTAGCAAACTTTAGAATATTAATCTTTGTATGAATTATGAACATATTTCATTGTTGAGTGTAAATACCTGTCATAATGGTAGGATATTTTATGACTACTCTAAAACTGAGGTACTCAATTCTGAAATATAACAATTCACAATATTTTCACTGGATGAAAGATTATTTTTGGTATTTCTTCCGTACAACTGATCCGGTTTCTATTCACTTTTTTGTGTATTCCTTTGGGAGATAGATAACGTACGTAGTACATACACATTATCTGATTATTTATCTGTAACTTCCACTTTTTTTTTTACAAATAGCCTAGTATGTTTTTTGATAGTTAATTTTATTTTTTAAAATACATTGTTTTACATGTGAGTCACGTTAAATATAACAATATGGCGTACAAGTGAGAGCACAATTACCCCTTCTTCAAATTTGAAGGAAGGGTAATTTGTTATTTGGGTATAATAAATTACTAAAGGTTAGGGGGAATGTTGATCTTGAGCCCCAATAAAGGGAAATGAGGTAGGCCTAGGCCTACACGGAGAAAAAAAGTGAGTAGGAACCGGATCAGTTGTACGGAAGAAATACGTACCTTAAGTTATTTGTTTATGAAAAGTTGGTGATGGTGCCGATCAAGCTAATCTCCAATTTAAATACGTTGGTAAAACCGGGCCTAAATCATGTACACATTTTAAGTCCTGTATGTGCACAAGTACAAAAGTACAAGCACTGATGGCATTAAAGTAAATATGTAGTCATTGGTTTAAGAAATGAGTGGGTAAACATTGTGCTGGATAGGCTTCCAGTGGCTACTGACGCTCAATTCTCTGGATAGCCAGCACCTTTCCACGCGGACTAGGACTCGGGGTTTGCACAGCCTTTAAAGGTTTGTTACAGGGAGCTAGGAGTTTAAACCCAGGATTAGATTACAGAAAAACAACTGACTAGGTCATTACTCATTACTGAGTTTACTAAGATCCTCTATTTAAATATGATGTATAAAATGAATTGGTGTTGCCAAAATGAACATGTCTATTGTTGTACCCTACAATTTTGAGCATAAATACATTTGGAAGCACATAATAGTTTGCCGCGATAAAATAAAACTCTTTTTATTTATTAACCAACTATGCAACCCTCGAAAATGCGCTTCTTTTTGACATTGGTGCGAGAATACGATAGAGTCATCGGAACAGATAAGAAGTCAGGGAATTGTTTTTTGACCCAGAGTTTTGCTTATTAATTAGTTATTACTTACGAACTAAAAGGAACCTTGTAGGGCATAAACTTCATCAACAATTGTCATGTTTTTGTCGTCGTCATTAGCGGGAAGGATAAAATAAAAACTAAATTCAGATTCAATTCATTCAAATTTCTTTTTCAATTGAACTAGTGGCGCGGTGTAAGCTGAGGGTATTGGGACTGTGTTAATTCTCTATAATTAGAATGTGGCGTCCTTCTATTTTGATTAGTACCGGTAATGTTCTGTCGTCTTCGTGACGCAACAAACCTTGTCGTTGTTTAAACCGTCTGGGCAAAATAGAAATTCAAATATTGTACTAGGCCTACTTCTAAAACTTGAGTAATGAAATCTGGAATTCTTCACCAGTTTAGAATGCAAAAGTTGTGTCGTTTCAGTTGCAAACAGGAAAATTGCGTTCAAACTAGATCGTATGGTTGACGTCTGCCATTACTCGCGAGCACCAAATTTGTGATTTTCGAGAGTTGCCTATTCTTGCATTCAATTCACTGTCAATTTACTTGCTAAATTAGGTCGGAACTTCTAGATGAATACACTTTTTGTGTTTGGAGTTGTGCTCTTTCCTGCCAACACTATTCATTATTATATATAATATGAATAAAAACATTTAATAAATAATGAAATACTAAGTCCATAAACTAGTTCACGTCATTAATTAGGTCGCAACCTCTAGATGACCTTGAAAAAAAATACTAAGTCCATAAACTAGGTCACGATGAATTCGTTGTCTGATCTGTGCTTCCAATTATTCCTGCTCATTGTTGTATGCGTACGTAGTGTGGTGCTGGTATCTTTGCATGCGACCGATCCTCTCGCTCAGACAGGACTGATGATGGAATTGTTGGAAAATGTTTCGATTTCTGTCGTCAGTCCTGTCTTTGCGTTGGGGTGAACACTCTGTGAAGCTGAAAAGTTTCGATGCTAAACCTGGTTGCTTGAAAAATGCAAAAAGACTTAGGGTATATAAAAGGGCTTTTTTTTTGGCCTTTTTTCCTATTTTTTGCTTAATTTTTTGTATTTTTCCTAGATATTTCTTAAATTTTATGAAAAATTTTATAATTTTCATAAAATTTATAGAAATATTTATAAATTTCATGAAAATTATGATAACTTTCATAAAATTTATAGAAATATTTAATATTTCTATTGTAATGTTATTGGAAATAAATAAGGATGGAAAAAAAGACTATCAGTTTAATTACCCACGAAGGGTTAAAACCTATTATCGTTGGTTGATTGGTCTATTGGGAAAGGAAGTATCCAGGATTTGGCCTTGGAAAAAAAGACTATCAGTTTAATTACCCACGAAGGGTTAAGCATGGGAAAGAAAAGGATTAAATAACAAGTAAACACAACATCATGAGTTCAACAACATGTATTGAGCAAGCAAGGTTGCACACAAATGACATACAAAAGTAGGCAATGTCCAATGGCCTTGAAAAAACAAATGGTTAGGGATTAGCACGTAGAATGCTTACAAGCTCATTGCTTCAGAGGTGTGCATGGCATGTAGTCGAGAGAGAGAAGAGACGATGTTGGAAGTGTGGCCAGCAGATTGTTGTCGAGATGGTCAAGAGAAGCGATGGATGGCAGTAGTGAAGTGGTGCCATGTTGACGCACAGACATGTCCAACAACCTGAAACAGAGAACATTGTAAGAAAGAGATATTGCATGTTGACAGAGTGCTTGTTTAGGCCCAATATTACGACGGCCCGCTAAATATTCAGTCCGCGACTAACTTGTTTTGCAACCATTAAGTGTGTTTGCCATGGAAAAACGTTAGTTGCAGACTGAATATTTTGCAGGTTTCAGGTTATCATAATATCGGGTTTTAGGCAGCAAGATGGAGAGAGCGTTACAGGTTATACAGCATTGTGGACATGGCATTATATCGATGACGTTAGCACAACTGGGACTCGAACCCAGACACAACCATACAAATTACGTGGTTTAATAGTTTTAAAGCACAATGAATGAATGTCTCTGCAGCTTCTTTTGATTGTAACATTGAACTTAAATGTGTTCCCAACAATTATGTTTGTTTGTATATTTTAGATTGATAAATAACCAGATTCCAATTAGTAATATACGTATTAATATCGCTTACGTAGCAGATATACTTGTAAGGTAATATCGCACAGCGTATTGAGTTATGCACCGGGTGAATTGTTTACAATGGAAGTTTGTGGAAAAGAAGTTAATTCTTAGGGCCTTTGTTCAAATATAAACTTTTGTTAAAGATTGTTGTAGTATCACAAATTATTTATTGTAGTTACATGCACGAAAGTATACAGGTCTAATATCTTCACTACAGCCAACATTAAAATACTGCATAATTAATCTTCTTTAGTAACATCTCAAGAACGTAATATAAAACATGAATTCTTTAGAATGAGGGTCAGCAGTTTCCAGTGGTGTCGTGGGGGTGGGGGGGGGGGGGGGAGGGGGCTATACAGAGCAAACAAAAAAGTTTTCCTCCTGCAGTGTATGAGGGGTGTGTCCCATGGTTTTGTTTTAGAGTGAATTTTGAAACTATTCGCAAGTTAAGCACGAGGGATTTAGTTGTGAAATGTTTATATATATACTATGGGGACCTTCCGTAACCTGCTCATTTGTCTTTGGGCACGCCTAAAGATGCCCAAAGCATTCCGTAACCTGCTCAGGTAGCGCCTTGGGCGCGCCCGTAACGCCCGACGTTTTTCTCTGGGTATGTTGTGTTTCTAGCATATCGCGCGGGAAATATGGCGTCTGCAGGGGTAGTGAGGTCCAAGGACTATTTTAAGTTTTAAGTTTCGCTTCTTGATGAGGCCACTGGCGACACCAAAACATTAGAGTGACGAATGAAGAGGCCGAGAAATTAGGGAAAATTAGTTATATCGTTAATGTATATTATTTCAGCAAAGTGTATCGAGGCTTATAGGTTAAGACTATCCCATGTAACCACTACCACGCGTTCTGAAACGTTTCGTGCCCGAACGTGCCCAAACTAGCCCGCCCGTGATCAACGTCGGGTGGTATTAGCAGGTTACGGAACGTACCCTATATTGTTATTTCGGGTGGCTGTGAAACTACCTAACTTGGATTGAATCTCTTGAAAGCATGATATTATGCATCTACACTAGACAAATTGGAAAGATATATTGGTAAGTAATAAAAGTGTCCCATCGTTTGTGCTTTTCGTTACCTACTAAAAACATGACTAATATGTATTTCGATGTTACTCGCCTATTTTGACCAACTTTGGTGTTGGTGGCGATTCTGTGTGTGTAATTTCAGCTTTAAAATAGGGCCATTCATGTCCATTGTAAAATTTAATACAGTGAAACTTCTAACAAACGTCTTTATAACAAAATTATCTATACAACAAACTGTTTTTGAGTTCCCAAGAGATTTTTATGCATGTAAAGGTAGCATCTTTAGCCCTATAACAAAAGAATAATCTGGCCCCCAAGAGTTTGCTATAAAGAAGTTTTCCTGCAATTCCTAGTTTAGAGATATGTTATTTTAGCATTTTAGGTTTTAGATGCTAGAGCGAAGGATACCTCTACGTCAAAAACCGCAGAAAATTTTCATTTTTTAATTATATCTCAAGATTGAAACACAAAATCGAAAATCTAAGAAATCATAGCGCTGTGGTTTGGTAAGCCCTACAGACTGAATGATAAATGTATTTAACGTTATAATCAGTATGACTGATAACGATTTCTTTAAACTACTAAGGAAATCGTTATCACAGTCACTGATTCAGTATGACTGATAACGATTTCTTTAAATTACTAAGGAAATCGTTATCACAGTCACTGATTATAACGTTAAATACATTAATCATTCAGTCTGTAGGGCTTACCAAACCACATCGCTATGATTTCTCAGATTTTTTATTTTGTGTTTCAATCTTGAGACATAGTTAAAAAATTAAAATTTTCTGCGGTTTTTGACATAGAGGTATCCTTCGCTCTTAACCGGTGAACATGTCGTATTTTTGAAAACGCTACAAAATGCTAATTTTACAAAGATAATGTGTTCCCATTCTTATAGAGATTGAGTTAAGAATTCCATTCTAACCCTTTAGTTACAAATTACAATAGAATTGATTTTTAAATATCTTCACATAATTGTCTTGGAAGTGTAAGACAACCCCTCATATTTAAGGGTTTGATGTAAAAAATGCTAAATTTTGAGAAAATTTCTGCTAACAAAACATATCCGTATCTATATTTGTTTATTTTTACTCCTCTACTCAGTATACCTAAAAATATATTTGTGGTATACATATATTATCTACGAAAGCATGCTCAAAATAAATTGCCACCATTTACAACGAAAACGAAAATTTTGTTGAGTTAGTGTATGCACGCCTGCTAAGGTTTTTGAATGATAACCCCCCCCCCCCCCCAAACCGCCACCCCCACTGAGACACCAACATGCAATAATGCTTTCCTAAATAGTATGTTACACAGATTATTTTGTTATAAATAAGTTTCACTGTGCTATAACATCATTTCAGATAACTTCAGTTTAACTCAACTTATTCCAGTTGAATGGAATTCTGTACTCCCCCCTCCCCCTCCCCCCCTTCTCCAAACCTCTGCCTGGTGCTGGCAAAACCAGACCCACAATGATTATGGTGTAATATCAATTACGAAGAAAAGAAGGGTAATTTTATTTTATCAATGATAATTAAACTAAAACCTGGGAGTTGCTGACCTGGTTAATTTTAATGGGTATACAGTATACATCTGTCGACTGTTCCTCTCAGCAGATCTATAGCCTCGATCGCCCACGTTTAATTATCGCGGCCGTATGCGAGTTTCTGTGTATGTTTATGAATGTGTGCGTTTCACTCTCCTAATTATGTTCACCTCGAGCATTGAACCTTGGTATATGCGTTTTACTTGTTTAGTATCTATAGGCTACTAGCAACACCAAAAAACATAAATGAAACAAATGAATTGAATCGATGGACAAACAACAAGCTGTCAAAAAATAATTTCTTCTGATTTTGGAAAACAAAACAAAAAACCAACAAATACACATACAAAACTTTCACTTAGTCGTTGTCCATCATTAAAAGTTTTTAAAGGGCGAGCAGTTACTATTGCTACACTTGTTTTTATTTGTATGGTTGCAATTTTATTATTTTGACAGCTGATAAGTTTGTCCATCACTTCAATTCATTTGTTCCATTGTTGTAGTCCGGATGTGACGTCCGTTGCGAGTTCCCTATAGATTAACGGGTTATATTTGTCGAATGCAGGTGGACTCGAATCCTGTAATATACTGCACTACATATAATTAGAGATACGTGAAAATAGCGTTGTGTATCTATAAATGCTACAAAGTGCTACTTCTTCAACTGAAACTAAGGTTTTTCTGATCTTATTTTACTGCAAATTAATTTTAAAATAAAAATGTGAGAAAACTTTACTCTCAAGTAGCCTATTTTAATGTTGGCAAAAACTAGATGCTATAAAACTACAATTGAAAAAGCTATTTACACAAGTCTCTAAACATAATATATCGTCTCGAACTATCAAAACAAGAAGAAACCAGTTCATCACTCGTGCGATGTAAGCTTAGCTATACTTGACAGTTGTGTTATCTCTTCCTTGATGTGAGCAGCGAGTGACAGCTGACTGACAATAGCGTTGGCAAACGCAGCGTATGCGCGAGATAAGGGGATTTAAAACGGCTAACAACCCTCCAAACTGTAATTTATGCGTAAATTTAGTACAAATTCTATAGGCCTACTTATCCTTTTTTGGCGGTCATTTATGGTAGATTCTAATATCACCCGATTTTTTAAAGAACATACACGTGTTGATTATCCGAGTCAAGATTAGTTGCGTTCTATTTTACAAATTGCACGTACGTCACATATGTGCACGTGGCGGCCATATTTGTGATCAAACTTTGACGTTGCCATGGAGAAACAATGGAAGCCTGTTGTGGTAGAACACACATCCTCAGTTCTTTAAAATTCAACCTGTCTGGTAATTTGTGATTTTGTTTATTACGTATGTTAACTTTTTAAATGATAAATTATGCTTATTTAGTGAATTTTACTAATATTCAGTGTTCACCAATGATCTAGGATAGGACTACTTCAATTGTGTCTCAATCATGGTCGCTGTGACGTCACGTGGGAACTGTGAATAGTTTTTTGTTAGGTACCCTTAATTCTTAACTCTACAACAAATCTAATCTGTCACTATTTTATTCCCTTCGTTATTTAATTAAATAAATAATTAAATTCACATTTAGAATCTACCCACTCGGTGAAATGACTAGTATAAATAAGACCTAGTAATTGACTAATTGGACTGTACACCGTTCCTAATCGTCACATATAAAAACAATTAAAAACGCAATATTTCGAACCCTGATCAGAGCTCTTCAACAGGCGAAAACAACGTTGCGTTGAGTGTGTTTTCGCCTGTTGAAGAGCTCTGATCAGTGTTCGAAATATTGCGTTTTTAAATTGTTTTTATATGTGACAAGGAACAGTGTACAGTCCAATTACTAGGTCTTATATAACGTTTTACAAGACTGATTTCCAGTGGGGGACTTCAACTTAAAGCGACTAAACCAACTCTGCAGGCTCTGCGGATATTATAGAGTTTATGTGAAACATTGTGCTTGATATTACCATAGAGTATATTACTTCCAACTAAGCTGTTGAGCAGTTATTATAGAGCTTGTGAGAAACATTGTGCTCGATATTACCATAGAGTATATTACTTCCAACTAAGCTGTTAAGCAGTTATTATAGAGCTTGTGAGAAACATTGTGCTCGATATTACCATAGAGTATATTACTTCCAACTACGCAGTTAAGCGGTTATTATAGAGCTTGTGTGAAACATTGTGCTTGATATTACCATAGAGTATATTACTTCCAACTAAGCTGTTAAGCAGTTATTATAGAGCTTGTGAGAAACGTTGAGCTTGCTTTGTCGACAATCAATATTACCATTAAATTAAATTAAATTAAATTAAATCATTACTCTGTAATGCTGTAATGTTGGTATGCCGGTTATGTTACGCCACAGTTGGCGTCGTACTCTCTGGAGTTTAATAAAAGCATTAAAAAAATATTCCCCCAAGCCATGTTATATCAAGGTGGTACTGTAATTCGCAGCGAGTCAATTTCTACATTCCCGATTAAAAATTTAATCATTTATTTATACTCATTTTGTGAAATGGAGGATGCCTACATATATCGGTATTATTGTAATTCGTAATTATTCACGAAATTCACGGACCTCCATAAATACAATAAAGAGTGCCAATAAAATCATTGCAGATTTGTTAAATATGTTGAGTAAATCACGCAGTGAGTCTAGAGAAACGTTTTTTAGCGATTAAGGTTTTAGAAACCAAATAGGAGAACATATTTTTGAAAATCTTGCAAAGTGCCCATTTTTATCTCATTTCTATTGAGCCGTAATTAAAAATTGCATTCTAAGTTCTAACCCTTTATGTAGTGAAATTGAAATGATTTTAAATAACTGCACATAATTTTCCATTATAAATGCAAGAAACTTCCTTATATTCAAGGTTTTGATGAAAAAAAAAAAGATGCAACAAAATTTTGAGAAAACTAATCGTTAAAAACGTATCTCCAGCCAGTCGTTAGGGTCACGTTGTGTGTCAAAGTAGACCGACCAAACTCACCAAGAGTAACGTGAGACGTGGCCGAGCGGCTGCCTGCGGTGCGGGAGGCTTCGAGGTAAGCTGGTCTTAGAGATGGCTTCCGTCTTGAAGGTGATGCAGCGCCGTGAGACGAGCTGACATTCTGAAAACAAGAACGTACACGTCAGTCAAGAGCTACAGTCAAAACAAACCTCTGAGGACCAATTAAGGGATTGTTATGCATCTATTGCTAAAGACGTCAAAACTTCAACCCCTACGGCACCTTAAAGCCACTGCTACCAACAGCCAATCAACCATCAGCCAAGACGTCCATCCTAATTTGTCAAAATCGTGAAATTTGCTTACGTTAATTTACGAACGTTAAGTGGATGTAAATGAGGCGTTACTGTGACAGTAGTTTACTTACCGAATAATCTTTATCCCAGTGCTCTTCAACGTAGTCTCGAGGTAAGCTGTATGTCTGCGAAGGGTCCGATGACAAGTCTAGACGTCTCTTCTTACGGCGAGGTATATCAGTGTTGTGAAGCCGTTCACCAGTACACTCATCTCATCTGGAAACAAGAGATTCAACGTCAGTCATATTCACAACGGAACTAAGCCTATGAATATGAATCTTGGTACCACTCTTTATTATTTGAACTTTCTTAATTTACCAATACTAAAGAAATATTGTTTGTATCATACCTCAGCAACTAACTAACATGGGATAGGCAATTATATTGACTGTGCTAGTTATGTAAATTAGATTAATACTGGTAGCCTAACTTTATAAAAGACGATTTATTAGATGACAAACTCATTAATATCTGTATACATAAGGCTTCTTTTGTAATAGTTGGCTTGTACCGGTAAGTCACACAGCATCTAATAAGTTGACTGTAAAATAGAATCCTCCCTAAAATTTCACTATCATTTCATATCAAAGAAGCAACTTTATATTTTTTGTATTTAGCTACATGTACTTATGCAAACTCTTTCAATTATAGTGCTATGCTGCTATAGTGACATGTTCCAACTAGGAATACAGTTCAGGTACTCACCAAAACACTTGACGCTCGTACAGTTCAAGGCTCCAGGAAGCTCTTGAGGTAAGCTGGCTCTCGGCGATGCAGACAGGCTTGTGGGGCTGTTCTCCGGTACGATACCCTCATCTAGACGAGAAACAAAGAACAAACATTAGTCATTTGCATTACGGAACTATGCCTTTTCAGAAATACGAATTAAAAACACGAATAGTTTTTAATTTACCGAGACGAAAAATCGTACTTAAACTGCTTCAGCAACTGGCAATTTTATTGACCAGCTAAACAGTTTTAGATAAAAAATGACAATTGAAGGAGATTCATCGGCGTAATGAAAACGGGATTCAAGATGATAAAAAAAATGCAAAAAAATAAAAATACATCATGGAAGTGGGGTTTGAATCCACGTCAATTGGTGTTTTAAAATTTAAATGCATTAAAAAAATAATAATAAACAATGTAAAATAATATGTAGGTATATTAAAAGAAAATTTATAAAATATAAATATGATAGATTGAAATAAAGCAGTCTTTCATTTTAGGATAGTTTACTCACCGAAACATCTGGACGCGAAGTACCGCCCAACGCTCCAGGAAGCTCTCGTGTGTAGCTCTCGAGGTAAGCTGGCTGTCGGCGGCTGCACAGACCCTGCTTCATAGTCTGGAAACAATGAACTAACATAAGTCATGTGTATTACGGAACTAAGCCTTTTCAGAAATACGAATTAAAAACATGAATAGCTTTTAATTTACCGAGATAAAATTATACATAAAAACTTTTTTAACAATTGGCAATTTTATTGACTACGTTTAACAGTTCTAATTCAAATATGATAATTGAAGGAGATTCATCGGCGTAATGGAAACGAAATTCAAGATAACAAAATAAGAAAAATATATAATTGAAGTGGTATTCGAACCCACGTCAATTCATTCATTTTCTTGAATCTCTGCCCGAATCATAAGAGCCACACTTATTGGTTTAAAATCTAAATGCATTAAAAAAATAATAATTAAGTAAAAAGAAAAGAAAAATAATAAATATGAAAGAATATATAAAATATAATAATTATAAATGTGATATATTGAATTCAAGTTAATTTTCATTAAAGAATAGTTTACTCACCAAAACATCTGGACGCAAAGTACCGCCTAACGCTCCAGGAAGCTCTCGTGTGAAGCTCTCATGTGAAGCTCTCGAGGTAAGCTGGCCGTCGTGTCGGTCCAAGAAGGTCTCGAGGTAAGCTGGCTGTCGGCGGCTGCAGACCCTGCTCCGTAGTCTGGAAACAAAGAACAAACATAAGTCATTTGTATTACGGGACTAAGCCTTTTCAGAAATACGAATTAAAAACATGAATAGTTTTTAATTTACTGAGTTAAAATTGTACTTAAAAACTGTTTTAACAATTGGCAATTTTATTGACTACGTTTAAGTTCTAATTTAAACATGATAATTGAAGGAGATTCATCAGCATAATGAAAACCGATTCAATATAACAAAGTTAGAAAAATACGGTACATAATTTAGTGGTATTGGAACCCACGTCAATTCATTCAATTTCTCGAACCTTTGCCCGAATCATGAAAGTCACATTAATTGGTTTAAAATTTAAATACAATTTACAAAAAAAATAAGTTTAATAAAAGAATATATAAAATATAATATAAATGATATATTGAAATAAAGTTGCCTTTTATTTAAGAATAGTTTACTCACCGAAACATCTTGTTGCAAAGTACCGCCCATCGCTCCAAGAAGCTTCGAGGTAGGCTGGCTGTCGGCGGTTGCACGGACCCTGCTCCGTAGTCTGGAAACAAACAAGAAAACACATCAGTTATTTGTATTACGGAACAAAGCCATTGCATAAATACGACTTATTTACGCAAATAGTTTTTAATTTAAAATCGTACCGGCTGCACCAACAACAGTCAATTTTATTGACTATGTGGAACAATTTTAATTAATGTAGTATGTATTCAAAGATGAAGATTAATTGACTTGTAAATTTGGGACTCAAGATGGTAAAAAAATTAAAAATTTTCATAACTGAAATGGGATATTTGAACCCATCGTCAATTTGTTTCATAATTGTCAAACCTTTATCTGAATCATGTGAGCCAGGTTATGGGTTGAATCTATTAAAATATAGCATACATTGAAGAATTACATTTCACTTGGTAATAAATAGTTGACTCACCAAAACTCGTCATGTTGTACCGAACAACGCTCCGGGAAGCTCTCGAGGTAAGCTGGAAGTCGCGTGAAGTTGTCGAGGTAAGCTGGCTGCCGGCGACGCAGGTAGCGTCGTGGAGCGGACCCATTCTTGCAGGCGACCACACAGTCTACCAATACAACACCATCTAGTCTGGAGACAAACAAAGAACACAAATCAGTCATTTATATCATGAAACTACTTATATCATACTACTACTAACTAATAGCATTTGCATGAAACCTTGTGATTTTTAAAATTGCTGAGTAAACAATTGACTACAAGAGGAACGACGAAAATTAATGAGATGCTCCCCTCCCCCCCCCCCTTAGATATTTTAATAAAATGCCTCCTATCGTTTCATTTTCGATAATCCCCCCCCCCCCTCCCTAAAATAAATCAGTTCACGGGATATACTCAAATAATTTTCACGGATCAACAGCAAGAATTATAATGACAAACTCACTCACTATCCTTGGTGTAGTTCCGAACTACATTCGAGCGTGTAGATTGTAAAGCAAACAGGGTGTGGCACGCCACAAGTACGATCAACCACATGGTTGCGCAAATTATCGCATAGAAAAAGCAATCATAATTAATAACAATATTGGACTGAATTGGGCGATCGATATTAATACACAAATAGCAAACAAAACAAAACAACCGAAGACAAAAAATTCAAAAGGGGGCGGACGTTTAAAATTAGTCACTAGACGATGTTTCTTAAAACCACGATGAAGGTAACTAGCCTAATAATAATAATAATAATAATAATTATTATTATTATCATAATAAAATTAATATGATTACTATTGAATGTAAAAGAACAATATAATATTGGAGCCGAAGACAATAAAGTCGAACGGGGACGAACAAAAGCATTGACGAAAGGTAATAGCTCAAATTAATTACATAAGCACGTAGAATGTTCGTTCCTAAAACCACGAAGCGGGTAAATAATAATCTAATCAACAATATTATGTGAATAAATACTTTTAGTTTAAAAAAGCAATTTAGGAATTACAATATTACACAGAAATAGCAAACAATGAAACACAACAGGCAACAATATCAAAGCGGACAAGTAATGCCGAGGCTTACCTGGTGATGTGTTGACTCCACAATGTCTGAGCAGCGAATGGGACATTCCGCAAGGGCGCATCAAAGTAAATAGCCTCGCTCGCATCGCGTCATTATCAACCAATCGTTGTCACAACCATGTTGCTATGCGGACAGTTCCAGAACTACTATAAATCATGAGACAAGAACGAGGTACCCGTATCGATTATTTTACCTAAGAGGACTATAACGCCCCACCTATGCTACGATGATGACGGCACGTAGCCTACTCCTGCCTAAAAGTAGTGTAAAATTTTACTTACGTTTCGTGGAGGGTTTGAGGATTTTTTTTTTTTATTTTTTCTGGTTTAAAAAATGTAATATTTCTTAAAAAATCTGTTTTTTTTTTTTTCACGTACTTCTGTTGAGAATGGACTTTGTACAGTTCGATTTTTCAAGTTCTTTCTGTGTGGCAAAGACGCGTAATTTTTTCTGGTTTTAAAAATGTAATATTTCTTAAAAAATCTGTTTTTTTTGTTTTTTTTCACGTACTTCTGTTGAGAATGGACTTTGTACAGTTCGATTTTTCAAGTTCTTTCTGTGTGGCAAAGACGCGTAGCATGGCATAAGTTATGTCATGTATACGGTAGTATTTCTTCTTATACTTCCTTTGAGGTGGGGGGGGGCTGTCCAATCTTCATAAATGATGTCACACAATTTTGACCCAGACTAGATCCCCTCCTTGTCACGAAATGTGTGATTACCCCCCTTTAATGATGTCACATTGTGTCGCTTTGTGGACTATTACAGAACCACCAGATAAAAAAATACAAATATCACCTTCATCATCATTATCATTATCATCATCATCATCATCATCATCATCATCATCATCATCATCATCATCATCATCATCATCATCATCATCATCATCATCATCATCATCATCATCATCACGAGATAAGAACGAGGTATTGATTATTTTACGTCAACGGCTACGAAGCTAATCGAGACGATGATGGCAGCACGCAGCCTACTCCTGCCTTATAAAGTAGGTGTACGAGTTTTCATGCATGGTTTGGGAAAAGGTTTTAAAACATCTCTGTCTTGAAGTAATTTTACCAATTTTCTCACTTGTTTGCTCTTTTTATTTAAATATATAATAACATATTATACCGGAATTAAAATTGATTGGGTCGCTGTGACCCAAAATATGTTAAATAAGAAAAATGTTCTTGTGTGGGTGTCAGACTGATTTGGGCAGACACGCACAATCGTACATACAGCAATAGTTAAGTATTTCCAATGAGTCAAGTGCCCTATAGATAAGCTAAGATAAGATTGTGTTTATTTAGCTTCATCTGCTATTATTGTCGTACATTTGTCTTACAACTTACCCCACACATCTACATCTACACATCTACAACAACAAATAGGTGTATTTGTTACTCCCTCTATAGAGGTAGATTACAATTTTCTATAATTAAATATAACGTTTACGTATTCATTCTGAAATTCCGTTCTACTTAATTAATTCCGTTTTTAAGCGAGCGAAGCGAGCGTTTCCACTTGACTCTTATGGCACTTCATTCTGTTTTTTTTTTTTGTTTGTTTGTTTGTTTTTTTTTTTTTTTTTTGTTTTTATGTCTGTCGATAGCGGTCGAACGGAAAGTCCGATCAACTTGAAATTTGGACCATCCACAAGCCTCGATGTGGATTGAAGGTGTATAGTTTTGAGGCAAAATCGTTCGAAAAGTTACAAAGTTACACCATAGTTACTGCAAAATATTTTTCTGAAACAAAATGGGGGCAAAATGTGAGATAGCCATATTTTTTTAAAGCTTTTTCCAATCACGAATATGTTCATGTTATGGCGATCTGATAAATATTGGCAAAGTTACACAAAAGTTACTCGAAAATATATTTCTGAAACACAGTAACAGCAAAATGTGAGGTGGCTATCTTATAGTAAATTTTTGTCCGGTCACGAATATACTAACGTAAACGCGATTTGATACATATTAGAGGCAGAAATTACATTTCTTTTGCTGTCAATAACTGTTAGTAACGGTGGCGGACCGCGGCGAAAACATGACACCGATAATTCTTAGCAACGCAAACTGCACTACATTCAACAATATCGGGAAGTATAATAGCTATGGAAATTAGAAAAATTTTTGCAATGCGCATTCTTGAATTGTTGTTAATTGTTGTTTGTATTAGCATTGAAATCTTTTCGCCAGAAAGTTCGTAGACATTGACGCGCTCGCTTATCAACGCGTCAAACAGAGCGTTTTCCTAGTATAGACAAACTACAACTTCAAATAGTTTGAGGACGGTGTAGCTTACCCTATATGGGTTCCTACAGCAACCAGGATGCCCCACGGAGCTCTGCCACACAAGCCACGAACCCTCCCCATGTACGGGAGCGGTCACCCATCATATCCTGTCCTTGGCCAATGTTGCTTAATCTACACGTTCGCAGGCTGATATATCTGTTTGTTTAATCCTATTCAGTTATTAAGCGAGCGAAGCGAGCGTTTTCCACTTGACTCTTATGGCACTTCGTTCTGTTTTTTTGTTTTTTTTTTTTTTGTTTTTTTTTTTTTTTTTTATGTCCGTCGATAGCGGTCGAACGGAAAGTCCGATCAACTTGAAATTTGAACCATCCACAAGCCTCGATGTGGATTGAAAGTGTATAGTTTTGAGGCAAAATCGTTCGAAAAGTTACAAAGTTACACCATAGTTACTGCAAAATATTTTTCTGAAACAAAATGGCGGCAAAATGTGAGATAGCCAGATTTTTCTACAGATTTTTCCGGTCACGAATATGTTAATGTAATGGCGATCTGATACATATTGGCAAAGTTACACAAAAGTTACTCGAAAATATATTTTTGAAACACATTTACGGCAAAATGTGAGGTGGCTATCTGATAGTAAATTTTTGTCCGTTTACGAATATACTAATGTAAACGCGATCCGATACGTATAAGAGGCAGAAATTACATTTCTATTGCTGTCAATAACTGTTAGTAACGGTGGCGGACCGTGTTGAAAACATGACCACGAAAATTCTTAGCAACGCACATTGCACTGCATACAACAATGTCGGAAGCCATGGAAATAAGAACAATTTTTGCAATGCACATTCTTGAATTGTTGTTAATTGTTGTTCGTATTAGCATTGAAAACTTTTCGCCAGAAAGTTCGTAGATATTGACGCGCTCGCTTATCAACGCGTCAAACAGAGCGTTTTCCTAGTTAAAATCATTTGCTAAGGGCGTCAGCTATAGCGGCTGGTACCCGGTAATAATAATAATATTTTTTCGTAGGAATACCCGTTCTAGGGTGCGCACACCAGCTTTACCGTATGTGCCCCTCTTCAGGTGACTAACTAGGTTATTACGGTGCTTGGGTAGTACGGAAGGAATGTCCGAGGGCTGTTAGTATGACTCAATCCCAGCATTCGCCTTTTCGACTGAGGAAAACCTCGGAAAAAACCTTCAGTCAGGACTGCCGGTGACCGGAATTGAACCGGCAACCTCCCAAATTAGAGTCTCACATCTTACCGCTGAGCCATCTCTATACAGCTCTGCCTGTCATACGAGCGTCGTACAACGTTCTCTAATTTCCCTCTCCCAATTTATTTTCATCTGTTAATCTGAACAACAACCGTGATCCACGGTTTTGGTCCGTGGAAGTTAAGATTATTGTATTATTGTATTATTGTATGTATTCTATTTCTTTGGAATGTGCCAGGTATTGCTTATGATATAACTTCGATACAATTCATCCAGCGCGTAGCGTGTGACAGTGACTCACACGGGACTGCTCCTGCTGGCGCTGACTCACTCACTGTCATGCCGATAGTCAGCATTTTCAACGGGCGGCTGGCGAAATACGACCGGGTATAGCATGGCTACAAAACTGTACATATTCAATTATTATAATATGTATTATTTATATGGGGCTCTGCCCCAGACCCCGTCCGCGGAGTTCGTATCCTTGCACTTTGGTTGTCCCGGTTTGTAAACTTCAAAATATGGTCACCTCATACTAAATTAATGTAAATTGATAATGGTGAATAAACTTGATTTGATTTAATTTGATTATTGTTTGTTTTGTTACCGGAACTTGATGTGTATTCATTATTTACGTTTGCAAACATCTAACATCGTGTATAATCTTGTTTAGGGTCGGGGTAGCTCTGCCTGTCATACGAGGCGACTAAAACAGCTGACGCCACACATCACAGTGTTAATTATTTATGACGTCGTTAAAAATTAAAATAATATTAATTTTGTATATCCCTAATCCAGCACACTATAGCAAAATTCTGACCTTCCCAAAATAAAATCAATAATGTTTAAAGAAGTAACTTACCCTATGAAACCAAAGTTCAAATACCCAATTATACCCCACGCAAAATGCAACCATTGTAACCGCGAACTTTATCATATTCATAAATATCTTACAAATTCAGTTGCTTCAAAATTAATACATTATTATAATTATTTCATTGTATTATTTCATATTCCTTTATAACTATTCATAATGTATTTGTAGAAGTGTTATTGTACTAAATGTCTTGCAATTTTTGTTTGTATTTACATGTGTAACTAACTGTACGGCTGACGAGAGCCTCCGCACAGACGGTGGCTCTGCAATAGCCTATAGGCCTACATTAAATAATTAATAATAAAGGTAAGACGAAAGATTCCATAACTCGGGAGAGAGAATAGAATGTTTATTGAATAATTCAGATAATATGTTACATACATTGCTTATTTTTGGCCACAGTAGGAAAACAATCTCCTGAGGTGTGGCCATTTATAGAACAAAAATGATACATATGAATTAGGAACTTATACACTAAGATAATAATAATAAAAGACAAGAGAAGATGCTAGTAGATACAATATTAATAATTACTTAGTATAAAGTATCTAAAGAATGGTCGAAAATTGGTTGTTATCAGTGTTTATATACTGTTTTATATAAAGAAAATAAAATAAACATTAGTTAGTAGGCCATAAGTTTTCTTTACAATTCTTTAGATACCAGGGTAACAGTTTACAATATAATTAACTTTCTCTATACTGAGATTTTGTAACCACATATACTACATTGTTTCATGAAGCAATATTTTGATTTGAGTAGTGAGATGTGAGACGGAAGTAAGTTATACAGTTTAGGACCAAGAAATATCGGGTGCCTCTGTGTTAAACCTTTGACAACGCGCAGTTCTTGTACGCAATTAAATCTACTGTTTCTGGTGAAGTGATTGTGAATTTGGGAGACCCGACGGGAGGTTAATATTTTATTAGAGTAAATGGACTTGAGTATTGCTAAAAGGTATAATTTTCGAACTTGAAGGACTTCCGTTTCATTATATAAAAATTTTGAAGAATAACTGAAAGGTTTTTTCAACATGATTCTCAATATAATATTTTGTGCTGTCACAAGTTTTAAAAAATGGGAGCCATATGCTCCTCCCCAGCCTATAATACCATAATTGAGGATTGATTGTACTGTAGCAAAGTGCCGTACCGATAATATATTTCTCAGATTGTAGAATAGTGCCATAGCATGCCTAAGTTTATTGACTAAATTTGCAACATGAAAGTTCCACTTTAGATGACAATCAATTAATATACCTATATACCCCTAATATACCGGGAGGTCGCCGGTTGGCTACCGGTCCGGTAATTCTGACTGAAGGTTTTCTCCTCAGTCAAAAAGCGAAAATCCTGGGACTGAGTTCTACTAACTCTACTATAGCTTGTCTTGTTGCCTCGGACATTCCTTTCCAACTATTATCAATGTTATCACTTCACTAACCTTATCAACATAGTAAACGGCACATTGAAGCATATTCTGTTTTCAGTTTTCAGTTTTTAGTTTTTAGTCTTTAGTTTTTACTCACTGCCATGTAGTAGTTAAGTCTAGTAACTAGTTTTAATTACATTATAAATTTATTCGCTCTTTTTACAAAGAGTTTAACAATGTACCATGTACTTTGCAAAAGAATAAACATATATTGTATTCAATTCTATTCAAACGCCCTGTGTAGTGTGAACCTAGTTAGTCACCTGAATAGGTACAGCAATTGTATGTACCCTACAACTGGGATACCTATGAAATATTTGTAGTATTACCTTAGATTTGGAACAGCATGCGGTCACCCACCCGTCTGCTGACCTGCACTTGTGACCCCTAACCACCGTGTACAAAGTACGTACGGGACCCGCCCCAGCTACAGTGAGTGACTCGGCAAGTCAACCTTATCATATTCACTGTGAGATCATCTGAAATTATCGAATGACTCAACACTTGAAAACAACAAGACCTCGGTTGCTAAGTTTGAATATTCCAAAACACGTTACTGATTGGTTGTCTTTGAAGACCAACCGGTGGCTCGCGGGCCATCAGTGACCCGCGGAGGGGTAGTCAAAATATCAAAATGCGCGAAATACAGTATATCAGTCATCTTATCTCAAGAACAACACCGATAACATTCATTCAGTGTTGAATTCAGAGTTTTGTCCTCGGGGGTCATCACTCATCATCGAATAGGGGGGGGGGGGGGGGGGGGGGGGCAAATTTTCATAACCACCACTGCTTCCGCATTACATATTACTAATAAACTGTCAAGTAATCTGTATATGCTCAAGAAATGTGAAAGTGTAACGTTGGAATTCATAGTCGGCCCCTACACCTAGGGGCGCCCATTGTTACCAAGGTAACAATTGTTTGCATGTTATTTCCCATCAGGGAAACAAAGCCATAGCAACAATGGGTGCCCCTAGGTATAGGGGCCGACTATGAAAAGTATTCCATGTTGACATGTTTACTCACAGCTGGATGTCCAGTTGAATTTGAAAAGTGACAAGAGTTTAGATAATCCTGGCCTTTCTCTGCTTCTTCTGCTTGTTTCAGCTCTGTTACCTACTTTTGTGACCCACACAAAGCTTTATATAGGTACTTTTAATTAAACCTTCAAAACAATATTTCCGTGTAATATATTATTATAGAGTTTGTAGCCAATTTATTTCCGGAAGGGGGGGGGGGGGGGAGGGAAGAGGCAAATGACAATTCCCGAGGGGGCTTCGCCCTCCCGGGATCATAGCTGAATTCAACACTGGGTAATTCAATTCAATTCTTATTCATTCACTGTATCCTATCTATCTATACCCTTTTATGTGGACTGATTATAATTTTTATAGTATACCTATACCTATTATAATATTATATGTTGACGATGTCCATATACATGTACATGTATCTACGGAACTGATAAATAAGTACACATATACAAACATTTATCTATACTAGCATCGTCTCATCCCGACCTCAGATCATTTGCTCTTTTCATGCACGCTGTCTCAACGAGAATCAGCATCCATTTTAAATTAAAATAATGATAATAATAATAATGATAATAATAATAATAATAACAAAGCATACCACTCTTGAGTTTCCCAAAACGAACGAACTCCCAAGTTGGGAGTTCGACGAGCCTCCGCTAGGCGGAGATCAAGTAGACCTTGACTTTAGCCACCAACTTTCTGAGCTACTTTTGTTTGCAGCCCAAGGTCTACTTGATCTCCGCCTGGCGGAGGCTCGTCCGTTACAAGGTCTACTGGATTTACTCCTAGCAGAGTAATTGCGAACTGCGCGCGCGCTACAAGCAATCTAGTGTATGTATGTATGTATGTTTATTGCTTCCAATGGACATATACATAGTATATATATAGGAGACCTTGGTCCGTTAGGCGGAGATCAAGTAGACCTTGTTTGCTGCCCAGTGAGAATTCGGGAGGTCACCGGATTCCAGCAATCCTGACTGAAGGTGTTTCCTCAGTCAAAGGTGAATACTGGGATTGAGTTCTTCTATTATTAGTTATATCTTGAGAACAGGTGATTACTTTAACTATGATATGATGTCAGAAGAACTGAAACCTGGATTAACAAACTTTGATATTTTAATTGTTACGGTTTATAGGTAAAACGTTTGCTTAATTTCCTCAAACGAATGATATACGGTACTTAGGGCTGGTCTTACAATCTCCTAATAAGAAAGTTATTTGTAGCAATTAAGCTATTAGGGGGATTTCAAGGGTTTTGATTGGGGGTTGCCATGGAGATAACAAGCTATTCGACGAATAAGTAGTTATTGGGACATTGTAAGACTGGGTCTTACTATACTATACTACTACTACTGTGTGCTTGTTCAAGCCGAGCGTCCCTGGACCCAATGGGCAGATTTTCTCATGTACTTGTTCAACTCGTGATGTTGTGTTCATTTATTTTATTTGGTTCTTTGTCTGAATCCTATTGTTGCTGTTGTTATTTATTAAATATTAGGATTGTTCCATGGATCGTGATTAATTGTAGGATACGACACGAATGACGACCACAGTTGAGTAGAGAAAAACCGGAAGTATGCTTTATTGAATTATACGGAAATCACGTGGTACAGGGCAGTGCGGGAAAACATTTCAAATACTTAAAATTATACTGAACTCTAGAAATCTGAATAGATGAATATCAAATCTTAACATTATTTTTATTGTATCTAGTTTTTGAGGCCAACTGTTGAGATGAGAATGTACTTAATTGTTTCTTGAATAAATTACATTTTAGTTGGTATCTTGTATTATAATGTCCTTCATTCATCCTAAAGGAATATTTTCTCAAGATCAAAACTTGAAAACGTACATTGAAACTTTGCACATTTTGGAACATGTTAACAACAATTGAAAATGATTATATATTTTACTCTTGGTAGTAAAGCGGATGTGAATATATAACGTCCTTTTTGATTTGCGCGCCGTAGGAATGGGCGTGTCATCAGCTGAGTTGGTTGCCATGGTTACTCGAGCTCGGACTTAAATAGCAGCCGCGACTCGAAACTGGCTAAAAAAAGAAGAACATCACGAGACAGTAGTACCTCCTGGCACTTTCTACAACCCTGATCCAAATCCGCCATCTTTTTTGCTAAAAATGACATGTAATTGTACCTCGAAAACTCAGTTTGAGCGATCTTTGATCAGGGATGTAGAAGGTGCCAGGAGGTACTACTGTCTCGTGATGTTCTTCTTCTTTGTGGCCATGATCGCGTTCCACCTAGCCAGTTTCGAATCGCGGCCCCTATTTAAGTCCGAGCTCGAGTAACCGTGGCAACCAACTCAAATGATGACACGCCAACTCTTACAGCGCGCAAATCAAAGAGGTCGCTATGCAATCACATTCACTTTGAATTGTTATTGATTTTTCAATTTCAATACACTTTCTCAAGACTGATCTTGAGAAAATAGACTTGTTTCTTTAGGATGAATGAATTGGAAAAGGCTGTAAACATTATAATACAAGATATCAATTAAAATGTAATTTATTCAAGTAACAAGTACATTCCCTCCTCAACAGTTGGATTCAAATTGTTGAAACCGATTGCTTTTACGTCGACAAAGTTGTGAAGAGGTCGTGATAAAATACTCACTACTAGCTCAGCAGCAGTGGTAGTTTTTTAGTCTTCGTAGAAGTTCTTTGCACTGGATCCTCCCAAAAATGATCAAAGAGGAAATAGGTTATGGACTGATGCCTAGTCATATGACTTCAAACTAAATATTGATGGTTGCCGTGATGAAAGTAGGCTTAAAAATTTAGTTAGAATTCATAGACTGGCCACTAGTTTATTACTGTTTTTATAAACAAATATATTTAGTATTTACATTTACTTTTATAGTACACTCATCACGTTACTTTTAAAAAATTGGTATGATTTTAAGATAATTGTATAATTTATTTTCTATACATAATAGGCTACTCTAGATTGATATTGTATACAATTTAGGGTGTTTATAGAAACATGATCCAGACTCTACAAATCACAGGATAGTTTTCAGCCAGAGAGGCGCGATCTGCCGCTATGTAGGCCTACCAAGAGCCTAGAGGCCTAGGTTAGAATCCTGCCAAAAAAACCTGTAATAAAATAACTGCCTAAACATTCTAGGTTTTATGTCTACAGGATTACAACAATCAGGTTATTGTTCTATAAGCAGTAGGCCTACTTACCAAATGCCCGATACCTACTACAATAAAACGTGGTTACCCTGCATTGTCATCCACTTTTCAGAATATTTTGTTTGGTCTAATTTCTTGCTTTTTCTATGGCATGTACTTGTAAAGAATCATATACCATTTCACCATAGTTTTAATAATACACAATTCAAGTTGTCACCAGAAAAGGGTTAAGTCCGATTCACACAACGTTATAAGGTATTGCAATAGCAATAAGAATAGGGTATAAGAAAGTGGTATAAGGTATAAGCTTAGGACGCCAAAGACTTTCCTGAAAAGATACTACATTTTTGTGTAGACTTCTTTGACTTGCTCTGGCGGCAGTTTGAGTAACTACAGCTGGCTGTCAATCAGCTGACTTCCCGCAGCTGTTATTTACGTTTTAAACCGGCATCGAATGTATTGACAATAATTAAAAATAATAGTTAAAAATAATAAGAAAAACAATAATTATTATTATTCATTATTGTTGTGTTGTTAAATCATTAATGACGCCGATGGGAGAAGATATTTTGCACGTAGTCACCGAATGCAAGGTCTCTTTGATGTGTACCGGATGTATACGGCGAGTTTTTGTTTTGACTAATAATTTACAATGAAAGCATCTGTTACATCGATTCAAGTTGCTAGCATCTCATTGGCAAGTTATAAGTGAGGTTTCAACGCATGATTGGTCCGTCATAAGAAAGTTGAAACATCTGAACTCTCTTATACCAGTCTTATACCAATTGCTATTGCTATTGCAATGACACATTTGTGTGAACCCTTGTACGTAATCCCTATAGCCCAACTCGGCTTGTGACTATACCTATACCTTATAACATTCTTATAACTTTGTGTGAATCGGGCTTTACATACCATCTATCCTTGCCTCTCTCACAGATCACCAGATCAGTGACCTGCTTGGGTGATCTGTGTATTGATCAGGTATTCTGAAGCAAGCAGATTGTTTGGATCAGGTTTGCAAAAGGCCAAATTTTGATCTGTAGTGATCGGATCAGGTTTGTGTCGAGTGTAAACACCCGTATATACTGTACACTTATGAATACCAAAGTACAACATTAATGATACGGTGATACCAAACTAAATACGTACAATAAAAATATCCAACACTTTTGATTTTCCGATAATACTTCATAAAAGATAAATTGAATTATGACAGAATACAAATTTCAAGTTATAATCAAGCATTGTAGTGAATGTAATACAAGTAGAAAACTAGTTTACCCCAACTGGGATCCAAATAAAAATAATCCCATCTTGTAGCCACCACCAGTCGGGGGCAGTTGTGTTCAAATCCCAGTCGGGCAATTTTGTGTGCACATGGATAATCAATAGGGCCTACATTGCCATCAAAATACACTGAGGAAACAACTTAAAAGTAAGGCACTTTATAGATCTACTGCAAGTTGACCATTTCTAAATCTGGCAAGGCAACGAATAAAGTACCCTAACAAATATTGTATTTAGTACTACAGTAAACCACCAGTTATACGATCGTCGAGGGTCTGGCTAATGCCATCGTATAACTCAAAATATCGTACAACTGATTATTGATATTTACAGCCACAGAACGTGTGGCAGCTATAAAACAAATTATGGGTAGTGGTATGTTGTGGTTGGGGGGGGGGGGGGGGGTTAGGGGTTAGGCCATAAACTAGTCAGTTAATGATTGAATTTATTGATTATAAGAAACCTTTATCTTTTATTGTTTTTAGCAATTAACATAATAACATTGCCACATTAAACTAATCGTGGTAAATCTATTAATTTAATAAAAAATGGTTGACTGCTATAATGAATTCATGCACGCTTATAAATGGCCTACAAGAAGAACTCATAATATCGCGGATCACGGATCACGTATCGTTCAGAAGCCCGGACAGCGGGAAACACGGCTCCCGGCTACTGATACTGCATCGGCCGCCAACACGTAGCGCGCGAACGCGGTGAGTGAAAGCAACCCGTGAGTCACGCATACGCTGCGTTGCCGTGTCACTCACCGCTCGTATCAGGGAACAGATAACTTAAGCAGATAAGTTAGGAATTCTTTCGTAATAAAACAAGATTATTTTGTTTTGCGTTTTTTTTTTGTCCTAATTTAAATTGAAAGTTCATTTAGAGCAACTCTTTAGACAAACAAGGATTCGCGTGGCACTGGAATGTCAATACGATGACACAAAGACAGCTGTTCTGCCTTGCTTCATCCACCCGCTACCTGCTTTATTGTGGGTTGAGTTGGGTTCGGTTCGGCTGGCGCATGAATGGGGGGGGGGGGGGTTATACAGAACATCTCCCCCCCTCCAACCCTCCCCCCCCCCCCCCCCCAAATCACTCACCCGACAAGTCTGTGAACACGAGCCGCTGACAGCGCTCGATACCTACCATAAAGCTACAACCAATAAAGCCGTCATTCGTTTTCATTCATACTTTACAAGCCGGTGGTAGTCTGTGGTCGGAAACGGTGCTAGGGTTGAGGGGGGGGGGGGGGGCTCACAAGTTTCGTCGGCAACAACATAAGATCAAGCCAGCAGAACGGCCCGCCAGATGACTCATTAGCGCACGGCGGTCCAGACCGCTTTTGTCAAACGAGATATCGTATTACTGAGAGTTCCATACTTGCCTGGAGCTAAAAATACATCGTATAAACCCAAATATCGTATTATCCGATATCGTATAACTGATTGTTTTTTTCATATATACACTAAGCAAGTTGGTGGGGACCAATCGTTTTCATCGTATATGTACAAATATCGTACAACTGAGCATCGTATAACTGGTGGTTTACTGTAGCAATACTTTATCCCTTCCACTTTAAGGAAATAGAATCAGCAAATCACTGTAATCACTACCCTTACTACGATGCCAAGGTTTATAATTTTTGTGCTTAAGCCTTAAGCCTTTGTGGGCTTGTAAATGACAGTTTGTATATTTGTAATATTGTATAATGTGAACAGCATGACATTAAAAATGTTTTAAAACTTTATTTTTGAAGAGTTGATTAAATGTCCCATAAAAAATAAACAAAATAACCAGTGTGGTTTTACAACTAGGTAGGTAGGCTACTGAAGTTACATTATAAAACATCCCAATATTGTCTTCCTTTGCTTATGTTTTGTAATCTAAAATGAGGGTTTAGAGTATTTTCCTATTAGGATTAAGGGAAGTTTTTACTGTACAGTACTATACACATGAAGTAGAACCTAGCTAGATTAGTAAGTTTATAATTATCAAATAAAATACTGTGTAATTAAATAACAACCTCACTCACTATTAAAATTATTAATATGCCTAGGTCTACAAACTAAATATTAAAATTGTTCTTCAACAGAAGCCAGTAGTTTTTAAACACACCCCTCTTAAAAACGTAACTTAAAAATTAAGAGAAAAAAAACAGATAGAAATTGGGTAAAATATATCGTTCTAAAGTATCCAGACTAGTTATGTCTTCTTAGTCTGCACATTGAAGAGTATTTTCAACAGTGTACAGATGGCGTGGTATTGGTCTTCGAATGCCCTGGGCCTCCGCTCTCTATTGAGTGCCCAGTGGGGTTCAACAGCCGGTAGGACGTTCTTCCTCGTATCCCTCCGCTTACCCGTTTGCACGGCCATTTGCCACCGCCTCTCCTCATCAGAATGAAGCTTCAGCAGCTGCTTCTTGGTGTCTGCATCAGCAGTTAATGCCTACAACATAAACACATCTCAAAATTTGTATACGACGATTCTCGATTCTATTCGACAATTTGATTCCCTTTTACTAGAGGTATGAATGAATGGTACGGTAAATCGTTTAAACTTGAATATTAAACATCTAAGCCTAGGTATGTTTTTCAGTAAAAAAATTCTGTCTCTTAAACATTGAGTTTTCTAGAAGTAGGTGCTATACTTTTTTTTGTTAAAAATCATGTTCAAGCAGGTAGGCCTACCTCAAATTGTTTTGGTTCTTACTTAACATTTCCTACGCATAATTTGTTGGTAATTTACTCTTATTCAATGTGTGGGACAATTTGTGAACAACCGTATGTCTTTTTTATTTATTACCAGGGTAAAATAAGAATAACATAATTTAAGCTTTCAGGATTTGGGTAACCCAATTCCTGGGAGGTCTGGAACAGGATTTGAATTTTCCTACCCTTACACTATGACATCCCTAATTAGTATTACATTGTTTTTAAATGATATCACTTATCAATATTGTATAGTCTCCTCAAGATAACACTAAAGAATGTTTATTTTGCATGTTTTATAGTCACAGCCTTAACTTCATCATCAATCAATAATAAATTTATTTTTTGATTTATTATGTATAATAATAATAATAATGATAATAATAATAATAATAATAATAATAATAATAATAATAATAATAATAATAATAATAAATCAATGTGCATCCATAGTTAACCCATTGGAATATTAAAACGAGATGACTCGTGGCACTTTGAAAATCCGCAGGAATACAATCACGAGTCATACTCGTGACACTTTTAGTTCATGTTTTTCACACTAGATAGCACTATTAGGCAGGTCTGTTATTACCGACTTCAATCTTCCATATGTCGATAGCTTAGTTCGAAATCTTTTTGCTAGATTGGGACACGGGTATCGTTTTAACAATTAAATTACTATGTTCGCGCGTCTGGCAGATGAAGGAAGCTTTCCGCAATGGCGTCCATAAAGCGAAAGTTGTTTACGAAAGCGTGTGATATTGAAAACGAACTGTTTAATCACAGGAGTGACGACGAGGATATTTTCTCTGATGAAGAACTATATGTTAGTGATTCTTCATCTTATGATAATGCAAGCGATTCGATCATGGAATCAGAAGACGAGGGTTTTACAAACGTAAATACCAGGATGATGACGCCTGTGCCAACCGCCTACTTATATTTCCAAAAGTAGAGGTCTATTTCTCATATGACTGTATGTAAAAAAAAATAGTATGGGCCTTGCCAGTACTTTTTTTTAACAAAACTATGGCTTCTTTACATGAAATAAAATTGTATACAATATTTGATCACTTTTGGTAATTATTTCAGGGGTGCCAAAATTACTATAAATATTCATAAAACTTTGACTTTGAACAGACTATACCACTATAAAATGTGCAATTTGAAACTTCCAGAATGCAGAATTTGCTTTACTCAGGTGTTTACATTGTATGCTGAAAGTTTTGTAGAGATTGCTTCATTAATGAGTTCAATAAAAAATAAAACGTTATTATTGGTGCTGAAAAACAAAACATGGAAATTAAATAGTATTTCAGGGGTGGTATTTTTGCAGAATAATGGTATTCCAATGGGTTAACAAGGTATGTAATGCATGTTTACTGGTGACTAGTGAGGACATCTAAAGGTCACATACTAGCTGGCATAATGCAACGCAACCTGCCAGTGAAAACGATTGGACGTACCTTGGCCTTGTCACATTCGAGGGCAAACAGCCACACGAGGGTGCAACAGTTGTTGAAGATGGGGCTGGGCTTGCCGCCAAACGTCTTCATCAGCCGGAGAAGCACGGGCAAACATTCGCAGTCCTGGAAAAAAACAAGTTAACGTGTTACACTGCTGGCCCATGTGAGAAGTCACGTTTGTTTCCTACAATGCTGTGTGGACTTGGGAATAGCGCCCAAGGGCCTAACAGGTAAACCGCCCATCTCGGGCCTACCCCACGCTATCCGACCGGAAGTAGCGTTGTTCTCACTCAAACAGAGTGTTGCTATGACCAGAGTAGTACTGGAACAGTACTCTGGTCTCGCCATTGAACATACAAAGCAACTTACTTCCTTTATTAAAGTCGCAAGTCTATCGTTCCCACACACCATCCCGCTCATTAATGACATCTTATTGGAAGCTGGAACTATTTTATCACGTAATGCGTCGAACCATCTCGCTAAACTTTCAAAACTTATGTTATATTATCTCGCCTGTGACTTTCAACTACCGACGGGACTAGCCACGCTCAAGAGTCCAGCCCCGCCCCTCATAGGCGTGTCACCTTGTTTGGCGGACATTTTACAACTTGGGATTCCTAAGCCTGGCCCACCCAAACTTCCAACCAAACTAAGCCTACCCCAAGTGGACAAGCCTCGCCCTGAAGAGGATACAAACAATGATGCCATCCTCAACTTGTCCAAACACGACCTCACGAACGACGAAAAGGATGTTCTTTCCAAAGGCCTAACCTTTGTCCCCACCCCCAAGTTTGACCATTTTGCTTTGGTAAAGGATACCATAGCTTTCACCCGGAATTTGAAAATTAAACACCATTTCAAGGAAAACCCTTTCACAGCCAAAAGACAACAAACTCTAGACCCTGCTCTAACCAAATTTAGGCCTAAATCGGACTGGGAGCCAGACCCCCTACCACCTGATCACCCGCTTGAAGTTTTCACTCATCACCTTCTAGCCAAAGTATCCTCCCCGGACTTTGCAGATAGGCTACCCACCAGCACTAACCTCACGCCTACGCATCGCAAAGCCATCAACTCCTTACGTAACAACAGGGAGATCATCATCACTCCAGCGGACAAAGGCTCCACGATCGTCGTCCAGGATGTCGCAGCTTATATCACTGAGGCTGACCGGCAACTGTCGGATACTACAACCTACCGACTGCTCAAGGAGGACCCTACCAACTTGCACCTCAAGAAAGTCTCCGACTTCCTAACCACCCACGTAACACATCAAGGCCTTAACGACAAGACAATCAAAGCCCTCACACCGGATACCATACGGACACCTGTATTCTACTTGCTTCCGAAGATCCACAAACAAGGGAATCCAGGCCGACCCATAGTCTCCAGTTATAGTTCACCAACTGAGAGGATTTCCGCTTTTGTTGACTACCATCTCCAGCCGCTTGTTGCCAACCTTGACTCGCACATCAAGGACACTTACGACTTCCTCGAGAAACTCCACCAACTCGACACGCCACTACCACCAGGCTCGCTATTGGTCACCATTGATGTCACGTCATTATACACTAATATCCCGACCACACAGGGATTAGCCGCCCTAGAACACTTCCTAAGAACCCGGCCACCCGGCACCAAACCAGACGCCCCGTTTCTCACAGAACTTGCGCACATGGTCCTCCGCCTCAACAACTTTCGGTTCATGGAGCGCCACTACCTGCAAACGAAAGGCACAGCCATGGGCACAAGAATGGCCCCCTCGTATGGCAACCTCTTCATGGGCAAACTAGAGAAGCAGTTCCTAGCAACCCGTGACCATCTGCCCTTGTGTTTCTTCCGTTTTATTGATGACATCTTTATGGTATGGCCCCACGGCCAAGCACTACTAGACGTCTTCCTCACGGACCTCAACAATGCCAGTGTGTTACGCTTCACTTGGGAATCGTCATCATTGCACGTCGCATTCCTTGATGTGGATGTCTATTTAGAATCGGGCCGGCTGAGGACTGATGTTCACTTCAAACCCACCAACAAGCAGCTGTACCTTCATCACGACAGCTGTCACCCTACATATACCAAACGAGCACTACCCTACTCCCTAGCAGTGAGAGGCCAACGTATCTGCTCAGATGGTAATGATCTTGCCAAGTATTGCGAACGCATTACCAACGCCTTTGTGGCTCGAGGCTACGACAAGACCACCGTCCAACAACGCATCAATAGACCAGCGAGGCAGGCCATCCCGCCGCCCAATGATGTTATACCTCTAGTCACACAGTGGCACCCTGGACTACAGGCACTCAATGGTATAATGAAAAGTGGCCTTCACATTTTAACATCCTCCACTAAGACCCAAGATCTTGTAAAATCTTTGCCTAGAGTAGCCTTCAGACGCCCCCCGAACATTGCGGACCTAGTGGTCAGGAGAGACTGCCGCATCAGGGACGCTCCTGAAAATGAACCAGCAGGTTCCTACCCTTGCCAAGGAGGTAACGGTTGCTTGACGTGCCCAATTCATCAACCTTCCACCACGTTCAGTGCCCAGGCCACCGGCAAGACATACCCAATAAGGCAACACAACACCTGCCAAACCACCAATGTAGTCTACCAACTGAACTGCAACCACTGCCCTGCCGAATATGTTGGCCTAACTAAGAACTCGCTTAGGTCACGGATGAACGGGCACAGGCAAGACACAAAAAACCTGACCATGGACAAACCGGTGGCTCAACATGCGGCATCCCATAACCTGGCATTCAATGGATGTTTCAACACCAGAGTGATAAAATCCCTCCCAGCCAGCTGCAACCCAGGCGAACTAAGACGGTGGGAGTTGGCCCACCAGTGGATCACTAAATCTAGGTTGGCTCCCAACCTAAACATCCGTTAGTGATAGCCCTCTCCCCCTCTCACCTCCCTGCCACCACACCCCCCAACAGCGCCTTGTAAATATTGTACATATATATATATATATTTTAGTCTAGTCTATTATAGTTGTTTAGTTGACTAGAGTAGTTGCAGTAGCCATTCTTCTCTCGAGTGAGCAAGACCTCGGTCGAAACGTCTCGTTATATTTTGTATTATGTCTTTATGTGTACTTCAAACTCGCAAATCCATCATCTTACTACACGAAGGTAAGCTGTTGGATCCTTTCCTCACTTAATATACCATTCCAGCCGATTGGCAACTACTTTCATAACCTATCAAGTCGATTGACCATATACTTTTCCGTCCCCACCCTCGTACCCTGTGTAGGCCTATCTATCTTTCTTTCCTGTTTTTTCACTCTTTCTCTCACGACGCGATGTATCAACATAGGCCAATGTTCGATTTTTGGATCAAACAAATTCGTCATCATGCCACTAAGCTGGCCCATGTGAGAAGTCACGTTTGTTTCCTACAATGCTGTGTGGACTTGGGAATAGCGCCCAAGGGCCTAACAGGTAAACCGCCCATCTCGGGCCTACCCCACGCTATCCGACCGGAAGTAGCGTTGTTCTCACTCAAACAGAGTGTTGCTATGACCAGAGTAGTACTGGAACAGTACTCTGGTCTCGCCATTGAACATACAAAGCAACTTACTTCCTTTATTAAAGTCGCAAGTCTATCGTTCCCACACACCATCCCGCTCATTAATGACATCTTATTGGAAGCTGGAACTATTTTATCACGTAATGCGTCGAACCATCTCGCTAAACTTTCAAAACTTATGTTATATTATCTCGCCTGTGACTTTCAACTACCGACGGGACTAGCCACGCTCAAGAGTCCAGCCCCGCCCCTCATAGGCGTGTCACCTTGTTTGGCGGACATTTTACAACTTGGGATTCCTAAGCCTGGCCCACCCAAACTTCCAACCAAACTAAGCCTACCCCAAGTGGACAAGCCTCGCCCTGAAGAGGATACAAACAATGATGCCATCCTCAACTTGTCCAAACACGACCTCACGAACGACGAAAAGGATGTTCTTTCCAAAGGCCTAACCTTTGTCCCCACCCCCAAGTTTGACCATTTTGCTTTGGTAAAGGATACCATAGCTTTCACCCGGAATTTGAAAATTAAACACCATTTCAAGGAAAACCCTTTCACAGCCAAAAGACAACAAACTCTAGACCCTGCTCTAACCAAATTTAGGCCTAAATCGGACTGGGAGCCAGACCCCCTACCACCTGATCACCCGCTTGAAGTTTTCACTCATCACCTTCTAGCCAAAGTATCCTCCCCGGACTTTGCAGATAGGCTACCCACCAGCACTAACCTCACGCCTACGCATCGCAAAGCCATCAACTCCTTACGTAACAACAGGGAGATCATCATCACTCCAGCGGACAAAGGCTCCACGATCGTCGTCCAGGATGTCGCAGCTTATATCACTGAGGCTGACCGGCAACTGTCGGATACTACAACCTACCGACTGCTCAAGGAGGACCCTACCAACTTGCACCTCAAGAAAGTCTCCGACTTCCTAACCACCCACGTAACACATCAAGGCCTTAACGACAAGACAATCAAAGCCCTCACACCGGATACCATACGGACACCTGTATTCTACTTGCTTCCGAAGATCCACAAACAAGGGAATCCAGGCCGACCCATAGTCTCCAGTTATAGTTCACCAACTGAGAGGATTTCCGCTTTTGTTGACTACCATCTCCAGCCGCTTGTTGCCAACCTTGACTCGCACATCAAGGACACTTACGACTTCCTCGAGAAACTCCACCAACTCGACACGCCACTACCACCAGGCTCGCTATTGGTCACCATTGATGTCACGTCATTATACACTAATATCCCGACCACACAGGGATTAGCCGCCCTAGAACACTTCCTAAGAACCCGGCCACCCGGCACCAAACCAGACGCCCCGTTTCTCACAGAACTTGCGCACATGGTCCTCCGCCTCAACAACTTTCGGTTCATGGAGCGCCACTACCTGCAAACGAAAGGCACAGCCATGGGCACAAGAATGGCCCCCTCGTATGGCAACCTCTTCATGGGCAAACTAGAGAAGCAGTTCCTAGCAACCCGTGACCATCTGCCCTTGTGTTTCTTCCGTTTTATTGATGACATCTTTATGGTATGGCCCCACGGCCAAGCACTACTAGACGTCTTCCTCACGGACCTCAACAATGCCAGTGTGTTACGCTTCACTTGGGAATCGTCATCATTGCACGTCGCATTCCTTGATGTGGATGTCTATTTAGAATCGGGCCGGCTGAGGACTGATGTTCACTTCAAACCCACCAACAAGCAGCTGTACCTTCATCACGACAGCTGTCACCCTACATATACCAAACGAGCACTACCCTACTCCCTAGCAGTGAGAGGCCAACGTATCTGCTCAGATGGTAATGATCTTGCCAAGTATTGCGAACGCATTACCAACGCCTTTGTGGCTCGAGGCTACGACAAGACCACCGTCCAACAACGCATCAATAGACCAGCGAGGCAGGCCATCCCGCCGCCCAATGATGTTATACCTCTAGTCACACAGTGGCACCCTGGACTACAGGCACTCAATGGTATAATGAAAAGTGGCCTTCACATTTTAACATCCTCCACTAAGACCCAAGATCTTGTAAAATCTTTGCCTAGAGTAGCCTTCAGACGCCCCCCGAACATTGCGGACCTAGTGGTCAGGAGAGACTGCCGCATCAGGGACGCTCCTGAAAATGAACCAGCAAGTTCCTACCCTTGCCAAGGAGGTAACGGTTGCTTGACGTGCCCAATTCATCAACCTTCCACCACGTTCAGTGCCCAGGCCACCGGCAAGACATACCCAATAAGGCAACACAACACCTGCCAAACCACCAATGTAGTCTACCAACTGAACTGCAACCACTGCCCTGCCGAATATGTTGGCCTAACTAAGAACTCGCTTAGGTCACGGATGAACGGGCACAGGCAAGACACAAAAAACCTGACCATGGACAAACCGGTGGCTCAACATGCGGCATCCCATAACCTGGCATTCAATGGATGTTTCAACACCAGAGTGATAAAATCCCTCCCAGCCAGCTGCAACCCAGGCGAACTAAGACGGTGGGAGTTGGCCCACCAGTGGATCACTAAATCTAGGTTGGCTCCCAACCTAAACATCCGTTAGTGATAGCCCTCTCCCCCTCTCACCTCCCTGCCACCACACCCCCCAACAGCGCCTTGTAAATATTGTACATATATATATATATATTTTAGTCTAGTCTATTATAGTTGTTTAGTTGACTAGAGTAGTTGCAGTAGCCATTCTTCTCTCGAGTGAGCAAGACCTCGGTCGAAACGTCTCGTTATATTTTGTATTATGTCTTTATGTGTACTTCAAACTCGCAAATCCATCATCTTACTACACGAAGGTAAGCTGTTGGATCCTTTCCTCACTTAATATACCAAGTTAACGTGTTAGTTTTGTACAATAATAAAACTGTCGTTTCGTGTATGGTAACATTCAAAGTTAGTAGTTACTAAATACATGCACGCAGTTAAAGACTGGACTCTAGGGGAGTTAGACATTTAACTATTATTAGAGCAAATCTCTTAAAGGGTGAAAGTTTTTCCCAAAATAATTGATATTTTACGTGGTACCGAATATATAGGCTATGGGGGAGTGTGTTTTTGGGACATTCAAAACTGTTATGAAGCACGGCTTATAAGCACATACTTTTTCCCATAACATAGTTTTCCCAAAATAATTGATATTTTACGTGGTACCGAATATATAGGCTACGGGGGAGTGTGTTTTTGGGACATTCAAAACTGTTATGAAGCACGGCTTATAAGCACATACTGTAAATATGCCACCAGAACCAGTATTTTTCATTTATACCTAAAATTAATTATTACTGCATTAGAAGACGCTGCAAACACAAGAGAGTGTGTTATGTAAAGATTTTCAAATGCACGTGGAAGTTTTTTCTGTTGATTTGCCCGTTTGTGATTGTAATCGGCCAGACATGTTCGAGAGACCCGTGTTAATAGTACCTGGTACACTGGATGCACGGTCGGTGGATGCCGAACGAGGTTCAGGAAGATCTGCGTGATGAGGGCGATGCAATCCATGTGAGGAACCGATCTGTTGAGCTCGTCGAGGTATCCGTACAAAACGTCAATCAGCCCGTCCTCGCAGAACTTCTCACAGAGGGTGGGAGACAGCCTGGTTACGGTATCTGCAAGAAAACAAAGCGCAAGCACGCTAATAAATAATCATCTATGTTTAATTGTATGCCTGTATTGATTGGTGTCCAAATTAAGAGCGAAGGATACCTCTACGTCAAAAACCGCAGAAAATTTTCATTTTTTAATTATATCTCAAGATTGAAACACAAAATCGAAAATCTGAGACACCATAGCACTGTGGTATGGTTAGCCCTACAGACTGAATAATAAATGTATTTAACGTTATAATCAGTATGACTGTGATAACGATTTCTTTAGTAATTTAAGGAAATCGTTATCACAGTCATACTGATTATAACGTTAAATACATTTATTATTCAGTCTGTAGGGCTAACCATACCACAGTGCTATGGTGTCTCAGATTTTCGATTTTGTGTTTCAATCTTGAGATATAATTAAAAAATGAAAATTTTCTGCGGTTTTTGACTTAGAGGTATCCTTCGCTCTTAAGGAGGCATTACGGATCCGGGCCGAGTTTGTTATTAATAAGTTAAGTGAGATTTATTTACTCTTCATATTCTTACAAATTCTATAGTTACACAATTAACATACTATTCAATAACAGCCGAATGGTAGAAAGGAAGGTCACGCATACGACTCACGACTAATGTGATTTTCTCTTCTGCCTTTCACTACTGTTACAGAGTGTGATGTTTTTTGTTATAAACTACTGTATATACGTAACATGTACACGTACATAAATAGATAAATAGATAAATAAATAAATAAATAAATAAATAAATAAATAAATAAATAAATAAATAAATAAATAAATAAATAAATAAATAATAATATATGAACAGACAATTTAAGATGTACACGTCATCGTTTCGACATACCGAGAGTTGTCAGCGCCATCAAAAGGTGGCCCATCGACACAGTAGTGCTCAACATCTTCGACGTTTCAAGATAACGACATAACAGCGTTGTTCCCTTGATTACATTTTGGTTGACTTCAATCAATCTCTCTCTTATGGCCACAACCTCTTTGCAGTGCGACATCTTGCGAGACTGGAAGCCTCGCCACCAAGCCTGCAGAAAAACAATTGGCAATTGTAGAGGCCTACATGTATTATGAAGAAAGATACTAAAATCATTGCAACAAGCACGGCAAACATTGCAAACAAGGCACTGTTCATTTGAACTTTTTATATCCCCTACACAGGTTTCTGGTAGAACTTAGGCCTACAA
Organism: Isoperla grammatica; assembly: GCA_945910005.1. Classification (NCBI taxonomy): domain Eukaryota; kingdom Metazoa; phylum Arthropoda; class Insecta; order Plecoptera; family Perlodidae; genus Isoperla; species Isoperla grammatica. The sequence continues at coordinate 11,228,857 of OX246741.1, forward strand.
GGTGGCCACAATTATAAGTCACACAATTTCTTCAAGGTGGCCAGGTAGGACTAGTATTTTTATTTTCGGACAAGTAAATGAAATGTCACTCACCCACCGGGCGAGGGCTGTGGGAGAGTGCTAAATATTTTAAAATCCAGCCCCACCCGTGTATTGTTTCAATGAATTATTAACAAAGCACTATTTAATAATAAAACAAATTTACCAAGAAGCAATCCTCCTAGAACTTCTGTAAAACTGACAAAATTGAACACCACCACCAAACACAAACAAATGGCTAGCAATTAGCATACTGTACAACCTAAACGTGAATATAAAAACTGTTAATTATTGTTCTCACCTGAATCTTTGTTGCAGAAACCTTCCTTTCTGCTTCCACTGCATCTCTTTGTCGCCTCAAACAGGACACGTGCCTGCGGGCCAAGAAACCTCTCACATATTTCTGGAGTGTAATAGTAGCTTCGAGACAAGTGAGCCTAACTACCGGAACCGGTCTTTGACGTCTCAATCGAGCTTGTTCTTGTCGGACACGGTAGCCACGATAAGCAGCCTGGATTCTGGTAGCACATTTGTTTTCCCAGTCGATGTTCGCCTGCTGTTGTTTGGTGCGGTAGCGTCGATAACAGCGCTGAATCCTGCGAGCAGATTCCCGTTCGAGCCTCAGTCTTTGTCTCTCTAGATAACCACGGAATGCAGCCTGTATTCTAGTAGCAGCCGCATGTTTAGATCGCAGACGCTGTCTCTCTAGATGACCACGGAATGCAGCCTGTATTCTAGTAGCAGCCGCATGTTTAGATCGCAGACGCTGTCTCTCTAGATGACCACGGAATGCAGCCTGTATTCTAGTAGCAGCCGCATGTTTAGATCGCAGACGCTGTCTCTCTAGATGACCACGGAATGCAGCCTGTATTCTGGTAGCAGCCGCATGTTTAGATCGCAGACGCTGTCTCTCTAGCAGACCACGAAATGCAGCCTGTATTCTGGTAGCAGCCGCATGTTTAGATCGCAGACGCTGTCTCTCTAGCAGACCACGGAATGCAGCCTGTATTCTGGTAGCAGCCACATGTTTGGATCGCAGACGCTGTCCCTCTAGATGACCACGGAATGCAGCCTGTATTCTAGCAGCAGCCGCATGTTTAGATTGCAGACGCTGTCTCTCTAGATGACCACGGAATGCAGCCTGTATTCTAGTAGCAGCCGCATGTTTAGATCGCAGACTCTGTCTCTCTAGATGACCACGGAATGCCGCCTGTATTCTAGCAGCAGCCGCATGTTTAGATCGCAGACGCTGTCTCTCTAGATGACCACGGAATGCAGCCTGTATTCTGGTAGCAGCCGCATGTTTAGATCGCAGACGCTGTCTCTCTAGATGACCACGGAATGCAGCCTGTATTCTAGCAGCAGCCGCATGTTTAGATCGCAGACGCTGTCTCTCTAGATGACCACGGAATGCAGCCTGTATTCTAGCAGCAGCCGCATGTTTAGATCGCAGACGCTGTCTCTCTAGATGACCACGGAATGCAGCCTGTATTCTGGTAGCAGCCGCATGTTTAGATCGCAGACGCTGTCTCTCCAGATGACCACGGAATGCAGCCTGTATTCTAGTAGCAGCCGCATGTTTAGATCGCAGACGCTGTCTCTCCAGATGACCACGGAATGCAGCCTGTATTCTAGTAGCAGCCGCATGTTTAGATCGCAGACGCTGTCTCTCTAGACGACCACGGAATGCAGCCTGTATTCTAGTAGCAGCCACATGTTTAGATCGCAGACGCTGTCTCTCTAGATGACCACGGAATGCAGCTTGTATTCTTGTAGCAGCCGCATGTTTAGATCGCAGACGCTGTCTCTCTAGATGACTACGGAATGCAGCTTGTATTCTAGTAGCAGCCGCATGTTTAGATCGCAGACGCTGTCTCTCTAGGTGACCACGGAATGCAGCCTGTATTCTAGCAGCAGCGGCATGTTTAGATCGTAGCCGCTGTCTCTCTAGATGACCACGGAATGCAGCCTGTATTCTAGCAGCAGCCGCATGTTTAGATCGCAGACGCTGTTTCTCTAGATGACCACGGAATGCAGCCTGTATTCTAGTAGCAGCCGCATGTTTAGATCGCAGACGCTGTCTCTCTAGATGACCACGGAATGCAGCCTGTATTCTGGTAGCAGCCGCATGTTTAGATCGCAGACGCTGTCTCTCTAGATGACCACGGAATGCAGCTTGTATTCTAGTAGCAGCCGCATGTTTAGATCGCAGACGCTGTCTCTCTAGGTGACCACGGAATGCAGCCTGTATTCTAGCAGCAGCGGCATGTTTAGATCGTAGCCGCTGTCTCTCTAGATGACCACGGAATGCAGCCTGTATTCTAGCAGCAGCCGCATGTTTAGATCGCAGACGCTGTTTCTCTAGATGACCACGGAATGCAGCTTGTATTCTTGTAGCAGCCGCATGTTTAGATCGCAGACGCTGTCTCTCTAGATGACTACGGAATGCAGCCTGTATTCTAGTAGCAGCCGCATGTTTAGATCGCAGACGCTGTCTCTCTAGATGACCACGGAATGCAGCCTGTATTCTGGTAGCAGCCGCATGTTTAGATCGCAGACGCTGTCTCTCTAGATGACCACGGAATGCAGCCTGTATTCTAGCAGCAGCCGCATGTTTAGATCGCAGACGCTGTCTCTCTAGATGACCACGGAATGCAGCCTGTATTCTAGCAGCAGCCGCATGTTTAGATTGCAGACGCTGTCTCTCTAGATGACCACGGAATGCAGCCTGTATTCTAGTAGCAGCCGCATGTTTAGATCGCAGACGCTGTCTCTCTAGATGACCACGGAATGCAGCCTGTATTCTAGCAGCAGCCACATGTTTAGATCGCAGACGCTGTCTCTCTAGATGACCACGGAATGCAGCCTGTATTCTAGTAGCAGCCGCATGTTTAGATCGCAGACGCTGTCTCTCTAGATGACCACGGAATGCAGCCTGTATTCTAGCAGCAGCCACATGTTTAGATCGCAAGTGCTGCCTCTCCAAATAACCACGGAAAAGAGCCTGAAGACACAAACAATTTTTTATTAGTCATTATCTTTCATTAAACTACCCATTTGTAAAGTTATTCCACATCACGTGACTGTTGCTCAACTTTGGTCTGCGGAAGTAACTGTGATCATGGAAGCCTTCTTGAGACTGTAATTCACATTTACAAGGCTGAGCCACTTATGGCTGACCAGGCATAGTAGTGGCCAAGCAATGACCTCAAGAGTTAACTGCAGTTAAAAACTTAACTGAGTTATAGGAAAATAGCCAGTTAACTGCAGTTAAGAACTTAAATCACTCGTAACTGCAGTAACGAGCTAACAACAGTTAAGGACTGTAATGTGAACATGGTATAAAAGTTATTTTTTCCACTAACCTGTATCTTTGTAGCAGCAATTCTTCGTTCAGCTTCCTTCGCTTCTGCTCTCAAACGGGACACATATCCACGAACAAGATGTCCCCTTGCGTACTTCTGGATTACGATGGCGGCTTGAAGAGTCAGCCTTTCTCGACGTATATTCGTGATCTCGTCCTCAACAGCAATTACTAACAAAGCCAGTCTTTGACGCGCTTGTTGTCGTCTGAACCAGGTTTGAATCCGTTTGGCCGCCTCCATCCGACGCTCCAAACGTTTCCGACACAAGAAGCCTCGCGCGACAGCTTGTAACGCAACGGCCGCGTTATTCAATCGCGCTCGTTGTCGCCTGACACGGTAGCCGCGATAAGCAGCCTGGATTCTGGTGGCACATTTGTTTTCCCAGTCTATCTTTGCCTGTAGTTGTTGTTGTTGTTGTTTGGCACGGTAGCGTCGATAACGGCGCTGAATCCTGCGAGCAGATTCGTCCTCGTGCCTCAGTCTTCGTCGTTGTAAATACCCTCGGAATGCAGCTTGTATGGTGGTAGCCGCTCTGATGAAAGTCACGTTCCGGTTGGCAGCACTGTCCTCGATTCGTTTTCTAACCACGTACCCTCTGAATACCGTTTGAATTATCACGGCGGCCCGATTTCGTTTCGCCGCCGTCTCCCGGGCGTTCTCCTTCACGACCAGATAGCGCCTCCTGGCGAGACGTCCCCTCCAGAGGGCCTGTATCGTGGTCGCGGCGGCGGCCCGCCTACGTAGCTCGCGGTTGGCGATCCTGCGGCTCACGACGACGCGCAGGCTGCGCCACCACGACTGTACGGCGAGGGCGGCCGAACGGAACCTCGGCGCCTGGAACTTGTGCACGATCTGCCAGAGTAGCGAGAGGGTCTTCTCGCGGTGTCCGTTGGTCACGTCCCTGGCGGTGATGTCGCCCTCTAGCGCGTAGCCGGCTCGCTCGAGCGCCTTGAGGGCGACGCCCACGTTGTGGACCTTCTGTAGGAGGCTGATCGCGGGCACGCGCAGTCCGGCCTGGAGCGAGTTGTCTCGGAGTATTATCTCCATCACGCGGCTGAAACGGTGGCAACGAGTATTGGCGACAGTGGTTCCAAACCCGTGGGTTGCATCCTACAGTAAAATTTTGCTACAAATCTAGAAGGGTGTGCTTCAATTTGGATTGTTGGCCGGGTAAATTATTTTTTATCATTGTTTCATTTAACTGGAAGGACCCTTCCCACTCAGACAGTAGAGACTGGGATGGGAGACCAGGTTATTTGTTAGACTGAGGGGGGCACAGCTATGAGAGATTCAAGATCTGCAAAATTCTATAGAATGAATTGAATATACATATATATCAATCACTTCAGAAAGTACTAATTCAATGTATCAATCAATTAGGTAGCCTACAGGTTTTTAACGCCAAACCTAGTTTAGAATAGGCAAAAGAACGGGATGAATTGATTGTCGAGATTAAATCTGAAGAAAGATTATTATCGAAGATGGTTGAATGACAGACGGGGGGGGGGGGGGGGGGGCAGGGAACGGACGGTACTCACGTAAGACGGATTCCGTCGCGGAGGTCGCTGCCCAGGTGGGTAACGGCAAAGTCAAACTCGTTGAGGTAGGTCTGCTTGTGTGTCACGGCGTAGCCCAGGGTACCCAGTTGCTTCGTGATGAGCTTACCGGACACGAGCTCGCGGGCAAACGACAGCAGTATTGCGTTGCTCTCCTGTAGAGATAAAAGGGCACCCTAAATTAGCATATTTTTTGTTATAGCATGTTCACAGCCGACGGTGGCACATTCTCTTGTTGAATTTAATCACGAACTGCACGAGAATGGTAGAATGCCAACAGCTTACTTGAGTAACGCGATGTAAGCCACGATAGAAGAGTATAAAAGTTACAAGAATAAAGAAAACTTCAAATTTAGTTAGTGCCCAAACTTTTTTCTTTCTAAGTAAGTACCGTACCTAGAGAGAACCGAATCTAATCAATTTAGTGTTTGAGTTTAGTGCTCGCCTTGTACTCGGCGTTCTTGCAGAACAGGCACGGGTCGTGTCCGATCAGCCGTCGCCCCTTGGCCAGGTCGAGGAAGTAGACCAGCGTAAGGAACTTCTTCAGCACGAACTTCTTGATGGCGTCCTCGTAGCCCGGTAGCCGCATGCCCGGCACCGAGGGGTGGGCAAACTTGCGCGCCGTGTAAGGGTCGTCCAGCAGCCTCGTGGCCACGAACGCTCCGAGTCCCTCGACGTCCGAGTTGGATCGGAGTTCCAGACGTACTGCGTACACGGTTTCCAGTCCTACGCCGAGTGAAGTAAGCGATCATTCCAATCATTTGTAGAATTTATTTCACAGAAATTAGCATTAATACAGTAATAAAAGCCTTTAAATTAAATTACAATTGGGACCCTAAAAACCCGTATTTGAATTAAAATAACATATCATGAAGCTCATGCTCTAATCTTCAGCAGCACACCTCTAGCATTAATGATGCTATTCAGCATTAATAGCAAACATTAAAATAATCAGATACACACAAAATCTATCAAAAGTTCAACAAATAAACTTGTAATCGAATTCTCTCCCATTCAGCATTAATTGAAGTTGCCAAAAGATATGGCGGAGGCAGAAAAAGAATCCTATCTCTACTGGGAAACGCGAAAACGCATGATGACCAAATAGGTCAATTGTTGGCAGAAGAAGAGAAGAAGACTTAATGTACGAGGGGTACCTATGCGCAGCCAGAGCGGGTTGTAGCAGAGCAGTAGGCCCATGACAGCGGACCTGAGTCCCACGTCGAGGTGGATCTGCCGGTCGGGCCTCACGGCAATCAGTCCCCTGTCCACGTGACCCACGACCTTGGTGAGCACCTGAGCCACGGGGGCGGAGCGATAGAGGTGGGAGGCGGCCTTCCTCACCGCCTCCAGCCGGCCGTGGGTCAGCGCTCGCGACGATACCACCTCCACGCTCGGAGCCAGGGTGGGGGCGGCCTTGCGGCAGCTCTTCTGCCACAGCGTTGCCAGGTCCACTGTGAACACACGACGTTGCAACGTTCACGGGACGCACACGAAACCCAAACCTCTTGCTTTATTCAAGGGGACGTGCGTGGACATTTAAGAGCGTTCGGCAGTAGGAGTTTTACAGATGTATTGGCCGTCAACCAATTACTCTTTAACTAATAGTAGGATTATTATAAATATTTACCTACTTGTGGAGGGATGTCATATCTATGCATGGTATTAAGTACATTTGTCACCAACCTATAAAAAATTATGTACCCATTTTTAAACAGATCCTCCGTATTATTTCGCCGAACATTTTCGACGAAAGTAATTTATTTGCATAATTCAAACGTGAGTATATTATTTTTGAGCAGGCTTGTCACAAATTTACTTAATACCATGCGTAGATATGACACCCCTCTGCAAGTAGGTAAATTTTCATAATAATCCTACTATTTGTATAAAAGCAATTAGTTGACTAAAAACGTCAAAACTACTTCCGAACGCTCTTAATTTAAAAACTTCTTTGAAATCGAAGGAAATGTGTACGGACATTCAATTTAGACATGCCCGAAAAACGAACCTTTGGGCGGCTCAGCGTTGCTGTCAAGGTCGTCGGACGGAGTGAGGAGGTCGTTGAGCCACTTTACGAAGTTAACAACCTGTCGGTCAAGCCACTCGTTGCTGTGGTACACCTGTAATGAATAGTGATACAGGTAGTTAGATAACACTGTGTGTGCAACATGGTACACCTGTAATGATGAATATAGCGAGCAGGTACTTAGATCACATTGTATGGTGCAGTGGCCAAATGAGGGCTCGGCCTGAAATAGTGAAAGCATCGTTTCCTGATCGATGACACAAACTGTAAGCATAAATTGTTCACTTGCAGACGTAGTTAATTTATAATTTCTCAAGGAGTAAAATATGGTAATACCAATACTACTACGTATAGATTATTTTGTGATGAAACATTTAGGGATGGTATTCATTGAGTGATTGGATCGGCTGTATGAAGATATTTGCGCCTTGTTTCCCGTCCGAAAGGCAATAGATTGCTCTGTCGCCTTGTAGGCCTATCTACATTTAAGATATTGAACCCTGCAAATGAAGTCATTCTGATACTGTAACGTGCAGACACAGGTAAGACTCCTCTACGATACTCTGCAGGATGATACCAGAGTTCAGTCCTTGACAAGAGGTTCACATAAAAAGCACTTAATTTAAAAAAATAAAATAAATACTCGTAAGATCGCTTATTCAATTTCTCGAAGCGTTTTCAGGACATCAATAAAATACCATTAATTTAGTGCGTTGGACCCCCCCCCCCCCCCCCTTTACCCGTCAACAAATATAAAACACAATTATCTTGTTAGTGTCAAAAGTTTCTTTCAGCCGTGCTCACCTGGCTCATGACAAACGGGTCGGTGGTGGTCGACGGACAGAACGGGTCCGGGTTGGCGAGCTCGTAGAGAAAGTCGTCGGGGTCGCGATGGAGGTCGCGCCGGGACCTGTCCAAGGGCGCGGACACCGGCGTGCTCGTGACGAGTCTCTCGGAGAGCGTCTTGGTCGCGCTCTGGGCGCGCGCGACAGAGATGGTGCGGAGCGAGGTGGCACGACCTCCGCCCTTGGGGGGGCGGCCGACCGGAGGCCTCATCAGTTTGGAGTCGGTAGACGTCGACAACGCTGCACGAACAAGGACCGTTGTACTCGACTTACTTTGCATGATAAGACTTGGGCCGGTATTAGGAAATATTTAGAACGCTAAGTTTTCACCATGGCAACAAACAATAGAAAGCCTGGATGACATGGATAAATCAAGAAAGTAGCTTACTAAATATTTCATACTTCATGCTCTAAGGACAAAAGTACAGTAAGTAGTCCCTTCTTAATTTAAATTTATATTTAAGCCTAATGGGGCTTTGCACTGTCACTCTCTCCCACTAGCCAAGCAGACAAGGTTTACTTGATCTCTACTAGTAGTCCAGCATCAAATGGAATCCTGTGCAATTTCGAGGAAAGAGTATAGCACCATATACCAATGTGTTCATAAGGTTTCACAGTATTTAGCGCACTTTGGTGCCAGAGCGATATCCGCGACTGGGGGCGGGGGCGGTGCCCCCAATTTTGACTACGCATTGCATTGAATATCGCTCAATTACGGCCAAACGGTTGGTCTGACAACGAAAATGATGATTATAAAATATATTTGTGTGTAATTGATAAATATTTCCTTGTCACAATTATTCATGTACGGTACATAGTGCGAAAGTTATCGTCAATTAAGTATAAAATTAATATATTCTCAATATATAAAACCATGGGACAACCATATATTATCAAAACATTACAAACACATTTATACACGTATAGAAATGTCAGAGTGTTGCCATATCGGTGATTTTGTTTCACAATTTTATCTTCAAGCGATTGGTATTAGTGAAGTATTAAAAACAAGAATGCGTGGGGCTTTTGTGCGCCCGCTAAACACAGGTGTAATGCATAGAAGCATTGGCAATCGTAATATTGTACTATTTCGAAAGAAAAGTACACATTTATCTTCGTTTTAGCTTGTAAAATAATAATTTGGATGGTGCCAAGCTCCAAAATTAGGCGTTTACAAGTTATACATAAAAAACAAAATGGCCGACTCTCATGAGGTTTTTCCTATTTATCTTCACAATCGTGCATTTTTTGGCAAAACTTAATATGACAAAACTTGCTCCTAGTAAAATTCTACACACATCTGATACTTGGATATTTTCATAGGAAGTACTACTTACGTACAAATTTAATTTTTGTATGTGTGCATCTGAACTCAAATGTACAAAACTTGGCTCCCGTTCGCTTCTCGATGAAGCAACTGTGACCTACGGGAGTGTTCTTAATATCTTCTTTTAAGCTCATCGAATAATAATATTGATGGTGCCAAGCTCCAATGATAGGCGTTTACTAGTTGCATGTGAAAAACAAAATGGCTGTCACTTCAGGTGGTTTTGGCAATTTATCTTCATAACCGTACTATTTATGACAAAATCTAACATGACAACTAAATATTCCTTGTAAAATTCTACATACAATTCATATTCAGGTATTTTCATATGATTTACCATTTACCTACAAATTTAGATTTGTGTATGTTAATCTGTACTCAAATGTACAAGCATTGGCTCCCCTGGGCTACTTGATGAAGCAAGTATGGACTATGGGAGTGAGCTCAATCTCTTCCTTTTAACTTATAGAATAATAATTTCAATGGTGCCTAACTCAAGTATTAGGCGTTCAAGAGAAACACGTAAAAAAAAAAAAAAAAAACATTTTAGTACTAATTAACATGAAGAAATTTTTATTTTTAGGTTAATAGTAAGTCATATAAAAATATGTAAATAACATATGTGTGTACAATTTTACAAGAAATATTTTTTGTCATATTAGATTTTGTCATAAAACGTACGGTTATGACGGTAAATTGGAAAATCTACCTATAGTGGTGGCCATTTTGTATTGTACGTGTAACTCGATAATGCCCCATATTTAAGGTAGGCACCATCACAATTATTACTTTATAAGCTATAAAGAAGAGATTGAGCCCACTCCTATACTTGCTTCATCAAACAACCGACGGATGTACATCTGAATACACCCTATTGGCGGGCATTTTGTTTTTTGCGTGTTTCTCTTGAACGCCTAGTACTTGAGTTTCGCACCATCAAAATTATTATTCTATAAGCTAAAAGGAAGAGATTGAGCCCACTCTCATAGTCCATACTTGCTTCATCAAGTAGCCCAGGGGAGCCAATGCTTGTACATTTGAGTACAGATTAACATACACAAATCTAAATTTGTAGGTAAATGGTAAATCATATGAAAATACCTGAATATAAATTGTATGTAGAATTTTACAAGAAATATTTTTTGTCATGTTAGATTTTGTCATAAATAGTACGGTTATGAAGATAAATTGCCAAAACCACCTGAAGTGACAGCCATTTTGTTTTTCACATGCAACTAGTAAACGCCTATCATTGGAGCTTGGCACCATCAATATTATTATTTGATGAGCTTAAAAGAAGATATTAAGAACACTCCCGTAGGTCACAGTTGCTTCATCAAGAAGCGAACGGGAGCCAAGTTTTGTACATTTGAGTTCAGATGCACACATACAAAAATTAAATTTGTACCTAAGTAGTACTTTCTATGAAAATATCCAAGTATCATATATGTGTAGAATTTTACTAGAAACAATTTTTGTCATATTAAGGTTTTCAAAAAATGCACGATTCTGAAGATAAATAGGAAAAACCTCATGAGAGTCGGCCATTTTGTTTTTTATGTATAACTTGTAAACGCCTAATTTTGGAGCTTGGCACCATTCAAATTATTATTTTACAAGCTAAAACGAAGATATAAGTGTACTTTTCTTTCGAAATAGTACAATATTACGATTGCCAATGCTTCTATGCATTACACCTGTGTTTAGCGGGCGCACAAAAGCCCCACGCATTCTTGTCTTTAATACTTCACTAATACCAATCGCTTGAAGATAAAATTATGAAACAAAATCACCGATATGGCAACACTCTGAAATTTCTATACGTGTATGAATGTGTTTGTAATGTTTTGATACTATATGGTTGTCCCATGGTTTTATATATTGAGAATATATTAATGTTATACTTAATTGACGATAACTTTCGCACTATGTACCGTACATGAATAATTGTGACAAGGAAATATTTATCAATTACACACAAATATATTTTATAATCATCATTTTCGTTGTCAGACCAACCGTTTGGCCGTAATTGAGCGATATTCAATGCAATGCGTAGTCAAAATTGGGGGCACCGCCCCCGCCCCCAGTCGCGGATATCGCTCTGGCACCAAAGTGCGCTAAATACTGTGAAACCTTATGAACACATTGGTATATGGTGCTATACTCTTTCCTCGAAATTGCACAGGACTATGATTTTCGACACTTTGATGCTGGACTATAGACTGACATTATGTAGACCGTAGAGTGTTGGTTGACCCATCCAGCAGGCTGTGATGGGGGCATATTGCATGCCAAGCTTGACGTAGACAGTGCCACATAGTTTGAGGCCAAGTCCAAAGCCTGCTGGAAGGGTGAATCAGCACTTTGTTGATGGCTCCGTTACAAGGCCTAATGGATTTACTCGTAGCGGAGTAATTGCGAAGCGCTAAGTAAGGTCATTGAATGAGATCCAAAATCGTCATTTTGGATCCAACAACAAAAATCGCATTATTATTTAAATAATCCTCACCAATAATGTGAACTTACGCGTAAGTATTTTCTTTGAAAATATATATAGAATATGAAGACAAAATCTCATTACAGATTGTTATTTTGCCTTTTTGGCCCATAATTTGTTTTGACAGATGAATTCACTTGTTTTTCTGAATGATTCTCCCATTTGAATAACGTGATTTTTTACATTATGGAAATAGGTCAGATGACCCTACTGCGCGCGCGCTACAAGCGATCTAGTGGACCTTGGCTCCGTTAGGCAGAGATCAAGTAGATCTTGACTCTGGGTCTGAACGAGGCCGGTGTTGCGAGCAGCAAAAAGTGGCAGTACAAAGCAAGCCCAATTGAAACTAGTCTTAAAAGTTCCTGGTGAAAGTAATCGGAATCAAGTGATACGAAAAAGAAAAATGCTTTATTTAGCTAAATTAATACATGAAGCTGGAATATGACTTGATTCTGATATGAAATTCTGGGTTTACTAGTACTGTACTGTACTGTGGCAGATACCTATGTATGTGAATAATACACACTTGACTTAGTTGTTGAATTTCTTCATAAACACAATCATCTTCTAAAGCACAAAGACAAATTTTAACACACATATTTTATACGTAATATGGTGACCTGCCAAAACCGTACTTCTAAGTCCAAATAACGTTGACATTTTTAGTGTGTCCAGATAAGAAAACCTAACTTGTAAGGAAGAAGAGATCGCCTCGACAATTAGCTAAGTGAGTCTTTGAGAGCCAAAGGTAACATACCCATCAAAATCAATCAATAAAAGAGAGGATTGGTATGACGTCATGCTTGAATTGTGAGTGTTGCACCAGTTGAATATATTCTCTAGTGCTGCTACTTGTCAAAGGCACTACCTATTTATTATTAGATTATTTGCCAGAGCAGAGTACATATTACCACTATTTAGATCTGACATCTACTGACAGGACTTGAGCAATGGATTCACGAGATGCAATTGAGCCAATTAACACCACTGAATGTTCAGTTGTATTTCCAAACAAGTTTCTACATTAATTGTATAATAGCCTCGATAAACATCCAAAAAAGTTAGTTTTCTTTGCATTGTGAAATTTCCATATCCCTACTTAGGCCTATAAGGATTAAGAGCAAAGGGTACCTCTACGTCAAAAACTGCACAAAATTTTAATTTTTAAATTATAGGCTATCTTAAGAATGGACTTTGAAATCGTAAATCTGAATCAACAGCGCAGTGTGTAGTAGTGCTAAAAATAGTGTAAAAGTGCAGTGTGCAATATTTCATACAGTCTGTAGGGCTTACCAAAACACAGTGCGCTGTTGACTTACATTTTCGATTTACTGAACTGGCATGGAAGGCATACAGGATAGAACTGGTACTGTTTACAAGTACCCATATGCATTTGGATAAGACAAGGCATCAGAAATCAGAATGAAGTGAAACTCCAGATTCAGATAGAAATTGCAACCAGATGTATTAACAATAATTATTTATAACAAATAAAACACAGTTAGCCTTCCCCTTCAGGTCCCAACCAATAATTAGGCAAAGACTGCAATTATATAGGCAAATGAATAATAAATAATTAGGCTACATACTGGTAGTCAATAATTAGTTGAATGTATGGATAAAATCTACAGTAACAGCATACATTCTAGTAAGATGACGAATTTGAAACTTCACATTGATGAGATATTAGAAAAATAACGAGACGTTTCAACACGAGGTCAACTCACTCGGAAGATGGACGTTGCCGTGTGTCGTTATATTGTAATGTATTGTCTTTTTACTGTCAACATTCGTCATCTTACTCGAGGTAAGGTGTTGGACTCTATCCCTACAATCAAATATTCCAACCGACTGGTATCAACATAACCTTCATCAATGATTAGTTCTTACATCATGATTAATCCTAATATCAGCAAAATAACCACAACGTTAACATTTAAGAAAAATATTGATGATTCATATCACCAAGCAGGGGCTTAAAATTTTGCAAACTCGAGATACAAAGTGAATGACCAGGAATATCAAATGGAGGAAAGAAGAGCGAAAATCAAGCTGTTACTGACTTTGAAAAGAGAGTGTGCACTAGACAAAGAGTGTACGAGAGAGCCGAGAAACGTAAATTAATGAAAAGAGGCCCAGAAGCAAATCGCCAACTTGTGCATTGATAACAGCTGCAGTGTCAACAGGTCTAATACGTGCGCGGCAATATCGGTGTCAAAGAATTCTAGGACTTCTTTTGCTTACCCCGACGAGCGGCAGGCGGCCCAGTCCTCGAAATCGTTTTCTTCGCAGAGGAACTCGCGCGGGTTTTCGACCTAGTGGAGTAGCTCGACGACGCGATGTCCGACGATTGGGACACATTCCGTAGGAAGGGTTCACACCACAGGCCGGCCTGAATCACGCTCTGGACGCTCTCGTTGCCGTCGGGCGAGACAACGGCCGCGGACGGCGTTCGGTAGTCTGCAACAGAGCTCGAACACGGCGACTTGACGTAGGTCTCGTTACTGCATCGTCGCATCTTCCTCTCGTGGTCTTCGTCGACGGGCAGACCATCCGACGCGACATCCTCTTCGTCGTCGAAGCGGAGCGCCTTGCAAACGGGCACCGGTACGTTTACCGCCGACGATTCCTCCCCTCGCGTCGGGGCGTCGTCCAGGCTGTCGCCGCTGAACTTGTCCGACTCGGACGAGGAATAGTTCTTCTTCTTCTTCTCGGTGTACGTGCACGTGCTCCTCGTCACCGAATACGCGATTCCCTCGATGATGTTTTCAAAGTTTTCGTACGTCGATTCCGAGGCCGTTGTATACGTCGTCTTTCTGGAGCGTCGAGGCGTGGGCCCAGACACGACGTTGGAGAAATTGTGCGTTTTCTCCTTCAACACTCGCGAGCTTTCGCCAAGACCGAAAGGGTTATCGCGGGCGCGCTTTGCTTCCATTGCGTTCGGTCGAAGCGTCGAGGGGATCTCCCCCCAAGACATCTCGGACGGAGACGGCCGCACGTCGTACGCAGTGTACGTGGTCCGTCTGAGAGGAGATGGATCCACCTCGCACGGCGGCAATCGAGCGCCCGTCAAAGAGACGAACGTCTCTTCCTCGCTCCCGGGCCGCACGTTCTCGGAAGCCAGGTACGTGGTTCTACGCCAGGGAGATGGCGGCACGGTGCAGGGGGGCAGGGGATCGCGGCTTGCCGGCACAAACTCTTCTCCCAGGTCGCCAAAGCCGCCGACGTCGTACGTGGTTCGTCTCAGAGGCGAGGGAGCGACGCTGCAGGGGGGAAGAAGTCTCCCGTTCAGAGACAGGAACCCGTCGTCTTCCTCGTTGTCGTCGCCCGGAACGCTCTGCGTTCTCGACGTCAGAAACGTCTCTCTACGGAGGGGCGTGGAGTCAGACGGTTGACCGCGAGATGCGTCGGGGGTGGGTATCCCGTTGAGACGCAGGGTCACGGGAGACAACGTCAAGGCCGAGATGTAGTCAAAGAAGTCCGTATGCGAAGAGCTCCTGGAGCGGCGTGACTTGAGACGCGAGGCGCTCGAAGAAGGGTGCCCGCCCGAGCTCCGCGATCTCCGAGACCTGGCGGACGGTGACGGGCTGTCTTTCGATTGGCCGAGACCGAGGATCGAGGTGGGTGTCTGGCCGACCGGCTTTATCAACGGAGACCCGAAAACTGGTGTCGATTTTTTCCCTTTTCTGTTCCCAGATCGCGGTGCATTATTCTCTTTATTCGGTGTGGTCTTCCTGTCATGTCGATTTGAACTGGACATTCTACTTTTAGGTGACATAATAAATTTGGCATTCTTCTTTGGCACTTGATAGACGGGGTCCACAGAGTTCTGATGTCGTAAAGGCTTTATGCCTACATTTCGTTTACGTTTCTGAAAATATACAAAGTTATCAATTACTATTAGGCCTATTGTTGTCTACTCAATTACAGTTGGGGACTGTCCTCGGTGACAAGAAATTCCCCAACCGTGAGCTATCTCCTTGTTACAACAGAGTAACAGCCTTACTAACCAACAACCCTTTTTTATGTGTCAATTTATTTTTCTCCTTACAGAACCCTCAGTCAGCCCATATAATTATTTTAGGCTACAAAACCGTCCAATGACCACCTTGAGATACTTCAATCCCAGCTCATAGGGTATGGGACACTGACATAAACACTTTAACCCCCTCCTTCCAATTGTCATCCCTTCAACCTCTTTATCTGCATGTTGGGAGCTATAGGTTTCTCTAAATTAACAGTCTAGGAATAGAGAAAGGGCTACTCTGCTGCACTCAGTTGAAAGCCACCCTCAAGTATCTTCATCAACCCTCTGTATTCAATCACTGGGATCCTCAACCTCACCCTAGAATTATCTTAGAAGCAACCAATTCTCTTTCAGAAGAAGATACAATGCTGAAGTAATGGGTCGTACCTTGATTGGTGAAATCAACCAATTCTCTTTCAGAAGAAGATACAATGCTGAAGTAGTGGGTCATACCTTTATTGGTGGAATCGAGTTGAACAAGATGTAAACTGGTAGATCCATGCGAGCATTGGAACTGTAATTCACACGAACAGCTTCACGCCATGATCCAAGTTTACTTGGTGCCCAGCGTATGATGACTGCTGTGGTTTCATTGGGGTCCAGGGAAAGTTCAGTGTCACTAAATACAAAGTTGTGTTCTGAAGAAGGCAACTTTGAAAATTTTACCTGGGAAAAGAAAAGTGTTAAGGCCATGGGTTAGCAAATTATGACATAGGCGGAGCCACAATTTTCGACTCTTAATACGAGAGGTTGTTGTTGTAGGCCTATACGGACAAGTTACTTTGCATCTCAATTCTTTACAAATGCTGTAGATATTTATCAGAGAAATTAGATACATAGGCCTATTATATAGTGGCCATGTTGAACTCACTTCCAAAACGATTTGAAGAAACAGTTTCGAGTTTTGTTTGATATATGGCAAAATGTCAAACCGTTCTGACTAAAGCGGTTTGAAGTGCCTGGTATAGGTACCAGTACGTAGTAAAAGTGGTTGAGCACACGCACCCCCATCACTGATGAAAGAATCTTCTTTACTCAATGCAATAACTGGTTTAGTGTGACCGTTCTTCAGTTCATTCATAGTTGTCAACACACTTGCAAGTCAAAGTTGCAAGGTGTATTGTGTTGTGTATTGTTAAACAATAAATAATCTAATACAACTTAGAGCTGTAGGCTAAGTTAGGTATTTTCTTTATTTAGAACACAATTTGCTTTAAAACTCGTTTAGGCTCCTAAAATTAACAGTCTGCGATTTTTTATGGCAAAGGCGAAGTTACCTCTGGCGGCTGGTCCGCCCCTCCTCATTATTTAGAATATTGTCCTGGATTGTCATAAGGTAAAGGTGGCAGCCCTATAAATTATGCAGGAAACAGTCCTTAGGGCAAGTGCAGCAGAAATAATAACTAAGCCTAGATAGGCCTAGGTGTGGCTAATAACCTCACCTGCACTTGATTGTGGCTCCCTCTGTTACTGATTATAAGGTGTCGTTCTACTTTTGATCCAAGCTGAACGTCTTGGAATGTAATTGTAGGAGGTTTCTGGAACGGTGCAAGTAGAAGCATGGGGATTTTTTCATTTTCCTCAGACATACCTCGAGCCCCTCCAGGGCTTATCTTAACCTGTTAACATAAAACAAATTGTGGGCCTAAGGTGGTAGGCCTAGGCCTAGGGCTAGGCCATTGAGTTTAAAATACCTTACCCGTAAGGGATTTTAAACACAATGGCTAGGCCTAGGCCCTACTGGAAACGCTGTCAAAGAAGTGCATAGGCCTACAATAAGAAATGAATGGTCTAAGCCAAGGGCTGGAACTACTAGCCCAGAGCCATTGGGTTTAAAGTATTTACTTTAAACCCAATGACAGAGCCCTCTGGGGGCACAATCTTCTTTGTTCTCATGCTGAGAACGCAGTACGCTTCGCACTGATGAATTTGTTTCAATCCTAGGCCTAGGCCTAGTGTCAGAAAGATCTACTAGGGCTAAATCCATGTAGGGCTAGGCCTACCTAGTAGCCTAGAATTCACCATCGCAAGTGGGGTCTAGGTCTACAAAGGTAGGCGTAGGGCCTAGGACCTAGCCTAGGGCCTAGGCCTAGTGCATGCAATTAACAAACTAAAGAGTAAGAATTACCATCACCCTACACAGATACTAGGCCTAGGACTACCACTAGCACGCTGTTGTTGGAGACTTGCAGCGGCACTGACAATAGGCCTAGGCTAGGCCTACAATCCTCTAGGCCTACGAGAACTGACTGCAGCATTGGAATTACGTACCTCAAAACTAGTCATTGTAGGGGTCCGTCGTTGAAATCTCAGGATTCACAAGTAAACACTGTTACCGTTGAGCGAGAAATATTATTCTCACTCAACGCTAATTATTAGGACAATTTAAAAACGGTTTTCTCGTCTCTTCACACTTCGAACTTTGACGGTTTGTTTGTAACAAGTAAATTCAATTTTAAATAGCCAGTTCGCCACCAATCAACAGCGCAGATAAACGGGATTGGTCAAAACTTGAAGCACAGCCTTCTCATTTAAAACACCCAGCGTGATATCGGTAAGCTAGTGACTACTTTACCGATCTTAAGTTGAAGTTCCTAGCGGAGGCTAGTTGAACGAAAAATCACTACAAATTCTCTCCGGCGGGAAACTTTTTTCTGAAGAAACTTCTTTTGAAAATTAAATCCAATTTTGAATTATTCTTTTTTTTTTGTATTTTGTAAAGAAATATATTACTCGTGGGCGTACAACCAAAACACACTTATTCCGTTTTCGTAATTCTGAGCAAAATGGCTTTGAATTGAAGTAAAAATTACCATTTGCATTTAGTGACTTTTGGCAGCGAATATAAATTACATTTGGGTTTATGGGTTTGGTGTTATGAATCACCCAACATGACGTTCTTTACCTAGTGATATATGCCTATATGCAAAAAAAATTACACGCTGTGCGGAACTATAACCGAATGCAGTTTTTAAACCAGGCATACCGTCCCATGGTTCCGTAGGACTTGGTCACTCACCTCAGGACCCTTATTCTGTAATTATCCCTCTATGGAAGCGGGCCGCTTTGGGTCGAAAGCGGGCGATATGGAAACAATTGCGGTTCCACAACAATATAACTGCCTCAATAATTTTCAATACTAGTGTTATTATTTCTCAATTGTTTTCATATCGGCCCGCATCCAAAGCGGGATAATTAAAGAAAAAGGGCCCAGACACACCACAGGTTTCCATGACATTTTCCGAGTTGAACGTATGGTAACCTCGCATTTTAACTGAACTGTAGGCGCGCCACCATCGTTGTCATTTATCCTGTGTAGACTGGTTCTGGATTTATCTGTCAGAAGTCAGACACTTTGGACTTCAATGCGAATCGTGTGTAAACTGAGATGCAGGTGAGCCTCCATCGACGTAATTTATCCTGTATAAATACTGGTTCTCGATTTATCTGTCAGAAGTCAGCCACTTTAGATTTAAACTCAAATTGGAAAATGATGTTAGTGTAAGGTTATACTGATACATAACATGCAAATTGTTACAGCAAATAATGCAAACTACTTTGATGGGGTACAGAATGGGAAAGTGCTTGGTTTCACTGGTTACCTCAAATTTCAGATGTAAGAAAACATAAAGATTATCAATTTTATTTTTAAAGTACAATGTTGGTGTCCTTGGGCTAAGAACTATTATTTATTGATGATTTGGCCATAGCTATAAAGGTGCCATTTTGCAAACATACATTTGGCAAGATTAACAACAATTACTGTGGCAAAGGAAAATTTTTATATGCATAGCAAACTGATTACTGCATATTATTGGTTAGTAGTTAGTACAAATGTTTACTGTACAATAAACATTGCATAACAAAAATTTAAACAGATGAAATATACATTAATAATACTGCATACATAAATGGTTCTTTATTTCAATAGATTTCAAAGCAAGAGGATATTATTTACACCAGTAATGTTCCAGCAGATGCCTACGGAATGTGCTAAACAGAAATGAGCCTAATATGGATTACATGGCTAACACATACTCTCTCTATACAAATGTCAGTCAACAACATTAGGCTGTGTGTGAAATGTGAGCAAATATAAACACCACATGACACTAAGTGGAAAAGTTACTAAATGCCAACATGACAACATAAACTGCTAAATTAATACAGTATACAGCATTGAAATAACTTGTTTAGCTGTCACTTTACCTCAAAGATCTCAAGCGGTGGTTGCACAGACCTACAGCAAGGAGTATCAAAACAACGGTACATTAGCAGTTCATGACTAATGAAAACAAATATGATTCAAAATGGTAAATTTTGGGAAAGTATTGATTCAAACCGATTACCTCAGAGCAGTAGGTGCATCGTCATAGCTCAGAGGCAACAAATCATGAGAGAGACACTGATGCAAATATTGGCTCAAAATAGTCAATCACCATTTTGTCAGAACTGCTACACTAGTTTTGTCAAACAAGCATCTAGGTTTCAAAACCAAAATTTTTGCTCTAAGTATGTACTGGTACATAATTCAATAAGAACTAAAGCTTAAAAACCCTTTGCATTAAGTACCAATACAGAACTTGAAGAAGCCCCGTGTATTACGATATGCATGAACTGATGTGTTACCATACTGCAATGTGAACATTAAAGCATTGCACAACTCAATGTGACAAGTTATGAATACAAACAAAGTAACAAAACTCAAACCCACCTATAGCCTGCAATCTTGAAATCATAGGAGGTGAATCCATCTCAATTGGAATTATCTCACTTTTCCATAAGTTAACTTTTTGTTTTGTTTAACACAAGTAGAGGTTGGGTAAAGAATTCAATTAAAGAAGATTTGCCAATGTAAACTGTGTTGCTATGTTGGAATGATCGAACAATCTTACTTAAGCCCTAATGATATCATACATAGACAATAGATACATAATGATTTAAATATGGCATTCTATCATAAACATACCTCATGAAGGTTTACGTACATACATTACATACTTAACTATACACAAAAGCCGACTGGCCCCTTTTTCTGTAGATTATTAATAACCACTTATTATATAGTAGTATTTACAAAAAATACGGTATATTAGTGGAACATTACAAATGCATAATATAATATACAGCGTTAGTACCTTTGTTTCATAAGATGTTGCCTGATAACCACTATAGGACGGGCCGGCCTGCGAGACCATTTCGTGGACCCAGGAGTTTCCAGTTATGTACAATATTCACAATAGTGGCGTGTTGTGATGTACGCTACGTAACGACCAAGCACAAACTTACAAGTTGTGTCGAGATAAAATACAGTACACAATTATTAGCGGTCAAGATTTAACCATGGCCGACAACGGATAGAAAATAAGGAGCATATTTCGGGTGGATGAACCGGCGGTGGTAAATACTTAAAACTATATAGAATAATTGATCGCATGGCTACTTTCCACATTTACATCTTAGAGAAACGACGAGCGAGGTGCATACGTACCGACAAACACGCAACAGAGATTCTAACCGTGATCGTGATCGCTATGAATGGCCTAACGATCGTGTGCACGTTGGTTAATGTCGAGTGCACTTGCGCGAACACTACAAACGTATAACGTAACTTCAAATGGTACGGATTAATAAACACAAACATCAGAGCACAGACAGCTAAGTATAAGATCTATTATAGGAAAGAATGTACTAAGTATTATGGATTTGGATGTATTTATTAAAAACATTACTTCTCTAGCGTATTGTGTATTGTGATCTTTCCTGGTCTACCAGCTGTTACAATCTATAACTAGGGACAGGTAGTTAGTTCCAGTGAACAGTTCTGTAGGACATGTGCACTGTGTATAGCCACTGATTTATGGCAAAAACGCAATATAAATAAAAATAAAAAATACAAACTAAATTTGATTCTATTTTCTTTTTTAATTATGTAACTCTAAGTTTAATTATGTGTTAGTCTTATCAACAATAGTCTGAATCGGCTGCTACTCGTTTAGCTACATGAATCTGTTTCAGTTACAATCAGCTATCTTTTTTTAGTGTTTTCAACAAACTTACCACATTGGCAGAATAGAAGATGCAGATCATTTCTTCAGTGAATGTATATCCTGGTTCTTACCAATAAAAAACAAACTGTTGCAGCACTAGACATGCAACTGTTGATGAAAACAATAGCAAAAAACTGTTGATTAGGCAGTGTTTGTAGTTTTAGGCCAGCCTGTTATTTAATGATAACAGGTAATGCATTATGCTACAAAGTACTACTTTTTTAGTGATATTGTTGCTTAAAGATTATTTTTATTAAAGCTATATGTATTTTTAAAAAAAGAAAAAATACCATGAATCTTTGTCTCTAGGTATCATGTGTGCACATTCAATCCTTTAGGCCCTAACTTATTACATACCGGTACTGTATTTAAAAAACACACGATAATCTGCTTCTAATTATTTGGGCACCAATAAATACTAGGCCTAGACATTATTATCCTTGAACAGTGAACATAAACGTACATAAATAAAAAAATAAAAAATATGTTTGTTTGGGAATATGATAAGACACTACGCCACGACAAAACTACTTTCAATTTATATACAGACTATTAATTTGTAGAGATGGGACTTCAGTACTATTTTGCAGATATTGTGCCATCATGATACTAGGTACTTACTTACTATGTAGGCCTATAGAAACGATTCAATTTTTCAATGTGTCATTTTTCAGAGATACACAGAACGTAAGAAAGATGGGAAAAATCATGTTTACACCTTAATGCAAGGCCATTAAGGAAATCAATTGGGAATGTATGTGATCAACCGGGAAACAGGTCGATTGATCCCAAGGAAACACAAATAATCGAATTCACATTGAATATTATTTTAACTCTCCAACTTGCTAACTCTTTGGCATTGCCCGTATCGGGTATCTAACATTTGTACACGATCTAGGCTCGTTCTTGCACAACAGATGAAGATGTGTCGAAACTCGGTGCAGAACGAGAACGCTACAACATTCTCCCGGGCTACAAGTGAACAGTTACACCACTTGTTATATTCTTCATCAGGAGGAGTGTCGCGCCAGATACACTCGATTGGGAAAGAGTCTCGACAACGCATGCTTTGTTAGGAACACCTGTGTTGCCTGACATGCACGGCACACGGCCATACCTAAAGTGCAATCGTGCAATACTATCGGGAAAGTGTCAATTTCCTTTTGATCGGCCTGTCTAAGGTTTCGAGGTGGAGATCTACGTCTGCAGGTATTAAAAATAACGAGATTTCAAACGTGTCATTAAACGGATACCTGTTGATAAGAATAAACGTTTTTCCGTAGGTACGGCCAGCTTTACGAAACGTTTGGCCCCCAGGTTTCGCGTCGCAAGCGTACGAGTGGAGGGGGCTCTACGAATATCCGGCCATGGTTAAGGCACAGTACAAGAATGTATCCAGTAGCGAAACTCCTACAGTAGGCCCACTGAACAACAACTTCCCTGCGATACTAGGCGCGCGTAGCGCTCAAATACGTAACATTCGTTGTTTACCATTATAAAAAAAAAAATTACCTCAAGTTGTGCTATTAGTTTGTCAAATCTTTGCCTACGTGCCTAGCCCATAGGCATAGCACAGTATAAGAATCCATACAGTACTAAGGGCCGGTCTTACAATCTCTGAATAAGAAAGTTATTTGTAGCAATTAAGTAAGCTATTTGGAGGATTTTAAGAGTTTTGATTGGTTGTTGTCATGGAGAAAACAAGCTATTCGACGAATAAGTATTCATTGGGACATTGTAAGACTGGATCTAAAACCTCTATAGCAGCTCCATTCAACAACTTGAGCACGGCAACACTTGCGTAGCAAAGCGGGGATTGATTGTGTTGACATACATTCTTTACCATACAAAAACTAACTCAAGTTGTAGTAGTAATACTTGATCGGCTCATCGACTACCCCCACAGCCCATAGGACCCACGCGCAAATGTGTCCGCAGCAAGAAAATAGTCTTAGTTTCAGTACTGTATAGATTCTTAGGCTTGAATTCATAGTCGTCCCCTACTCCTAGGGCAGGGGCGCTCGTTGTTACTAAGGGTTTGTTTTCTATGTGGGAAATAACATAAATGAAACGATTATCTGGCAACAACGGGCACCACTAGGGGTAGGGGACTAGTATGAATAAGAAGGACCTTATACTGTGGGCATTGGACCCGTGCCCGCACGTGTTCGCCGCGAGAACAAACGGTAGAGTTTCGCCACCGGACACGTTCTTCTACTGCGTGTGGTCAAGGTCCGGTCTAGGCGGCTGTGTCCTTGAGGTTGTCCCGACTGTGTGAGTCGCGGGGCAGCGCGGGCGCAGAGTCCCGCCTGACGACGAGCGGCGGGTTCTTATTGGCCACCTCCTTGATGGAGGTGAGAGTCTTGTGCAGCCACGGCGGCCACTGGTTGCGAGCCGCCTGCAGCTCGGCCGCCGACGCGTTCAGCCGATGCAACAGGTCCTGGTTCCGGCACTCGGCCTCGACGTGCGCCAGCTTGGTCTGAGCCAGCTCCAGTTCCAGCTCTCGGACGCGCTCCTGGGCGCGGACCAGCTGGGGGTCGCCCACGCCGCCCACCTTGGAGCCGTCGGGCGTAGAGGCCGCGCCCAGCAGCGCCTGGCAGCGTGGACACCCCTGGACCTCCGCCTGGCACAGACACCCACATGTACAACCATTTCCAGGACCTGACCATTTTGACTTATGCACACTATTTCACTTTTCACTGATCAGGCCTCCAAAGTGAAGTGAATATAACATTTTATTAAGTTACACTTCCATTCATTCATAATATAGTAATAATAATAATATTATTATTAAAATATTATTATCTATTAATTATTATGTGTTTTGTATTATGATACCCAAATTAAATACATGTATAATTAATTCATCTGCCTCAGAAAACAAAACAACGAGCCCCGTTGTTTTGTTTTCTTTCATTACTTCAGCTTGGTGGCAACACAAGACCCGTAACACAATTGTCTGTGATACTAGAATTGTATTGTGATAATTTCCCTGACTTCTCAGGTTGTTGGATAATCACATGTAATTCTGGTCCGGATTACTTCTATTTAGCATTCTATCTACCCAAATATGATATTAAGTTTGTGAAACAAATCTGTATAAATCATGAACTGTAGGCTACGTAAAAAAACAAAAAGAATGCGATTGCTTACCCTGAGATCGTTGAGAGACGCCTTGGCCGACATTTGTTCGTTGTCTAGCCTCTGGCAAATCTGTGAAACAAAACATGAATTAACCAGGGTAGAGTCGAATTGATCATTAAGGGTCAGGACTAGGGATGACATCGGGTACCCGGGTAGTCCGGGTACCCGGCTCCAAATATTACCCGGAGCCCTTTTTCGAGTCTGGGTAATTTTTTAGTTCGTTTCTAGGCTAGATTAGCCGACTTGCATTCGTTACACTTGTTCTTTGTTTAAAATTATTGTGAACATTCTGGCTAATACTTGTTCTATTACTATTTATTTTCCTTAAAATATCATGTTTTATGTAGCCTACGTGCTTCAGTTGTGTATTGAGAAATGTCTTTTTACTCGACGTGATTACTGCAGGCAAATTCCGAGAGGGCAGCGTGCATATCATTCGTCCCTTGTCTTTGCTCCCCGCGCACTTCACAAGGTCTAACGACGACCTTCAAATCAAGCCCACACATCGAAAAATACGTTTTCAGGATCCGGGTACCCGGGAAATATGAGAGCTGAAATCGGTTCCGAATTTTATTACCCGATGTCATCCCTAGTCAGGACATGAAGTGCAGCCTGCTGGGAGGAACGCTAGTGAGTGTGCGCTCACCTGTTTGTATTCCGAGATGATGGCAGCGTTGCGGATGCTCTCATTCTCCGCCTTGTGGACTTCCCGTTTGAGGAGATCCTTCACCTGCAATCAATCAATCAATCAATCAATCAATCAATCAATCAATCAATCAATCAATCAATCATTCCTTCAGACAAGTTTGTAGAACTTTTTTGTTGTTAAATGAACCACTGATATTCAGTGGTGGAAATAATAGTTACAATTAGAGCTAAGTATTTTTTACCGTTTTAGACACTAAATCGGGGAGTTGTATTTTTGAAAACGCTACAAAATGCCAGTTTTACAACAACAAATAAATAAGGTGTTCTCATTCCTACACAGATTTAGTTAAGTATTCTAAATTTCAAAGAAAACATATTCACTATAAAATGCTTATTTCAAAATGATTAATACAAAATTTAGAGAAAATTAATGATGTACTTGATGTATTTCTAGAATTTACAATATGTCACTTGCTGTCCTGCTTCGTTCTAAACTAACTTTTACACAAAATAACGACCCGACATGTTATCGTTAGGTTAGGGCTGGGCAAAGGTGATTTTATGTAAGTGATATTAAATAAGAACAATTTGACCCACTGCTTGAATTTCAAGGAAAAATTAAAATAAGAAGCCTTCAAAATTCAAGATACATACATACTAGAGTTCAAAGTTGACTGTTGGATGGTTTGCTAAAAAATGTCCTGATTATTTCTATTACCTACACAAGACAGGCCCACAATGAAAGTAAAATAATAAACAAAACTCGCTAATTAATCTGTATTACGGATCACATCCCTAAACACGAATGGTACATAGATTGGGAGGTCGTTATGTCCCACAATGCCGACGTTTCGTGTTGCTTTACGTCTCTATTATTGTGGACGGCAAATAGCGCCTTGCTGAAGCTTGGCCATTAATCTGCCTGGAGGGGCGTGTACCGCACACCAACCAAGTGACAAGCGGGCACGTTATATACCTGAGTGACTTCCAGCTCCAGTCGAGTCTTCTCCTCTTCGGTTCGGAGAAGCGTGGACTTGAGTCGGTCCAGTTCGTTGGTGTATTGGTCGGCGTTGTCTTGAGCCTCTGTTAACAAGACAAACATACTTTACTTCAAGTCCACTCACACGGTTGGTTCACACCCTGAAATTTCGTGAACAATATTTTTTAGGGCCTACTTATTTTAAAATACTTTTTATTGTAATGCTCGATAGAACCAAACTAGCAGTTGAGAAAATACGGCTAGACCAAGGATGTTGATGTGCTTTTAGGTGAATACGAATTTCTACCGGAAAGCCGGTAAACATCACGTTTCGTTTGGTCGCGGCTCGCCGTAATACCAGTACCTTCACCGGCATCAGCACGTTACCTTTAGTTATGGTTTAGTTATGGTTATTTTAGGCCTATTATACCGCTCTTCGCACATCTCGGAAGAGATTTAGACCATGCAATGTATTGTGTCATGTCTATAGAAGAAATAAATCTATCTATCTCTATCTCCCGAGTGATCAAGGTCTTGTACCGAAACGTCTCGGAAAACTTGTGTTGTCCTTTATATATGTTGTCTTTATCTCTATACCACCACGGTCTACAATTCAGGTAAGCTAAGCTGTTGGGGTCTATCCTTCTACCTATCATATTCTAGCCTTTTGGCCTCTCTTTAATCCTGTATCTATCTATCTATCTATCTATCTAATTGGAGCTCAGAACAAGATAAAACATGTTCTAGTGAGGCTCACGCTGAGTGATCAAGACCACTAGTTGGCCGAAATGTCTCAGTTTATTTGTCTTCTCATCTATATGTTTCTCTAAGCGGCCTATCTACTTTCTCAGGTAAGCTGTCGTCCTTCTGTACCTTTCCCCTCACTAGAACATGTTTTATCTTGTTCTGAGCTCCAATTAACCCAGCCTTTTGCCCTCTCCAAGTATACACTATCTATCTATCTATCTACCTTTAAACTCGTGTTCGTATTTCTTGAGCTTCTTGACCTTGAGGCTGCACGCGAGCTTCATCAGCTGGCGCGCGACCTCTTCCGTACGACACTTCTTGGGCAGCGAGACGCGGAAATACTTGAGGATGCTCTCAAAGTCCAACGCCAGGAGATCCTTCTTGCACATCTGCAAACACGAGACATTCAATGACAACGCTGCGTACGAGCGTCTATCGTGTTTCGCCGTCCGCGCAAATACATCCAGGTCCTTGTAATTCGCTCGAGCACAAATCAAACAAGACTACCACTGAATTCTATTTCGATCTACACGGTGAATGTTTAACAACTTTCTACCATGTGCAGCGTTATGGCGTTATGTTCCTTCTAAGTCACTCATCCATGCCTCGGGCGAAACATTCGTTCTTGTATTGACAGAGATTGGACCCACTAGGCAACTATATACATGCACTACCCGTTACAGAGTAGGCTTCCAATTACACATTTTAAACAAAATGTTACTTGGCCTTTAACACCACTTTTTAATCCGAATCAGCAAAAATAAAAAATACACACACAAGCTATCAAAAGATCGACAAATTAACTCTAAACCCAATTTTCTCAAATTTTTGCATTTCTAGTAAGACCAGGACGCAGAACATCTTGCGACATGTGTCTCCCTGACAGCAGAAAGGGATCTAATGGAGGGGCAAAATATAGCAAGAAGGAAATAAGTGGCAAACCTTTATTGGGCAACTAGGCAGAGAATGGCATAAGTTCCAACTCAGGGTGTTCGAAAGAAGAAGAGGAAGAGTTTTAACTAAAAAGAGAAGGCTAAACTATGATTGCGATGTCGTGGCGAGCTCACCGTGAGAAGAGCGAGCGCGACCTGGAAGAGCGTGTCGACCCCCTGCAGCAGGAACACGTCCAGTATGTGGTAGACTAGGAAGAGCGGAAACCGTGCGGTGAAGAGCGTCAGGAACCACTGCGATGCGAACATGTGTGACTCGACCCCCTTGTCCGTGAGGTGGTGCCACAACGCTGGCACTTGTTCCTGCGGACAACAACAGACGCGTTCGTTAGGTCGCGCGCACGCTAAACCATCTCGATAGAGATTCTCCAGGGCCCGGATTTTCAGATTTCAGATTTATTTCATAGTGGTTACACATGTACATGTTATAGAGAATAGTTTGAATGCCCCAGTAAGAAAACAGTCTTGTGGCGGGGCATTTATGTCAAGATAAAAAGAAATGAAGCAAGATAATAATTTGGTAAGAGTATTAAAAATATTAATCCATTAGTAATCCATTAGTAGGCCTAAGAATGTCATTATTTGTTATACATATCATTTTTGTTTTACATTTAAAATCTCCTTATACACAATCGTTGGCAATAATATTCACAAGAGATCCTAGCCTAAGTCTTATTTTGGTCTTATCTCTAAGACCGGCCTACCTTTGAACATCTTGTAAAACCACACCCAGGTTACATGAAAAGTTACTAATTCCTGGTGAGAACAAGGACATAATGAACATTCCAATAATGTGTTTTAAAATCTGTTATAAGATATTTTCCTGGTTTTGTAAGAGGTTCAAAGTTAGGCCGGTCTTAGAGATAAGACCAAAAAAAGACTTAGAACCTCTTCTGAATCCGGGCCCAGGGCACTTTCTTTATTATCATACTTTATTATGCGAACGTTCTTTCTTACCTCCATTAGTCTATTTAGTTGATACAGGCGCATGTACAAGTTTTCAAATCCGTCTTTGTACAAGTCCCGTAAGCCGTAGTCGTACATTAGCTTAACGAGAACACAGAAGGCCTGCTCTTCTGGCATCTGAAAACAGAATGATCCAGTAAATAGTCACACTCACATATCTTCATACAAAATACAAATGCAGGTTTAAGACACGGCAATTGTCACAATCATAATGAGGAAACAGTTGGTTCGTACAGTTCACATGCACTTACATGGACTAAATCAGGTTCGGGTCGGGTTCGGGTAGTACAAATAACTTTGGGTAGGCTATCGGGTCAGGTCTGGGTAACGAAATAAATATAAAATAGCTGAAATAAATTTTAAAAAATTGAGGAAAGGCGTGTTTTTTATGTTGTTGACAAATCTGCCATCAAAAATTATCTGATGTCTCAAAAGTGTTTTATTTTCAATATGCCCCCCCCCCCCCTCTTCCCGCATCACACAATACCTTATATTGACAACCACAATAGGTGACCAAAAACAATCCAACATAAGCACAAAATTGATCTTTTTAATATTTTGTCAATTTTGTCAGACATGGCAGTAAACTCACAAAATTATTTTAACTGGCAGGTGAACGTGACGCAATGCCGAGCGGCATGAAGAGGGTGGAGAAAGAAGCGTGTCTCTACTGGTTGACCAGATCCAGCATGATGGCATAATAGCCAAATGTGGGCATTTGAGAAGAAGAAGATTTTAACAATCCTT
Organism: Isoperla grammatica; assembly: GCA_945910005.1. Taxonomy (NCBI): domain Eukaryota; kingdom Metazoa; phylum Arthropoda; class Insecta; order Plecoptera; family Perlodidae; genus Isoperla; species Isoperla grammatica. Next base: position 11,258,776 of record OX246741.1, read on the forward strand.
CAAATAAGTTATGAAAGTAGGTGCCAATCGGCTGGAATGGTATATTAAGTGAGGAAAGGATCCAACAGCTTACCTTCGTGTAGTAAGATGACGGATTTGCGAGTTTGAAGTACACATGAAGACATAATACAAAATATAACGAGACGTTTCGACCGAGGTCTTGCTCACTCGAGAGAAGAATGGCTACTGCCTAGCTACAGCTACTACAGTAGCCATTCTTCTCTCGAGTGAGCAAGACCTCGGTCGAAACGTCTCGTTATATTTTGTATTATGTCTTCATGTGTACTTCAAACTCGCAAATCCGTCATCTTACTACACGAAGGTAAGCTGTTGGATCCTTTCCTCACTTAATATACCAATCCTTCAAATAAGTTAGACCAACTACTTGAGGCTTGAAAAAAAAATTTGTTTTTGTTTTTTGTACCCGACAAAGCCCGATTTTGGTAATTAAAAACACGAATTTCGGGTATCTACAACTACCCATGAAATCAGGTATACCTGCAGACCCCTAGCAAAAAGTCAAGTCGTACGTACGTGCAACAGCAGCGTGGCGGCTAGGAAGCTGAGGCCCTGGCAGTACCCGACCTCCATGTCGTAGACTGCGTACGCCTTGGAGATGCGATAGAGAGAGTCCTGGCCCAGTCCGCCGGCCTCCTTGAAGAAGTCGTGCGCAGGGAACGTACGGTTGATGTCTCGCTGGATCACGTTCTCGCAGCTGCTCTCCTAGACACGGTACGTTAGAGGGGACGTGTCAGTCGACTTGCGGCACAATTCAATACAAACACCAGCGATCAACATTTCAGTTCACAATCTAATCTACTAGCCACAACTATATAGGCTAGGCCAGACTATGAAACTCATTTTCATTATTTAGGCCTATTTAGCCTAGGATAGGACCATAGCTTAGGCCTTTGAACAATGCATATCAAAAGAAAGTAGGCCCTACTACTACTACTACTACTACTACTACTACTGACAGAAGTTTTGAGGAATGGCTAACCCAGCTACGACAATTGTTTCTTTTATTACAGTCTCCCTAGGTCTACCACCTCTTATCATTTCCTTCTTCACTCATTTAGAATGGGCTACGTATCCCAGGCATAATGTTAATATCCGCTAAATTTTATGATCCATATTCCTTGTAATACTTCAAGATTCAACACGTGTTTAGGCCTACGTCGCGATTTTCGACCATTTTGGATTTGACATGCCACTGCCCGTGAAGCCTACTATGGGACAATCAATAGGCGGAATCGGCAGGATATTTGTATTTTTCGAATTTTCAAGTACCTAGTTTGTATTCAAATTTCGAATCTAGAAATTTCTCGAATTATTCGGTAAATTCGAACGTGCGCGCCGACGTGCGAACCACAGCTGACGGACTCACTTTCGTGATGAGTATCCTGTAGGTGTCCATCATGGCGGTGTCGTTCTCGGAGCCGGCGAGACGTTGCCAGACCTCGCCGCGCAGGGCCTCGGGTATGCCGGAGCGCACCAGCGTTGCCAGTTGTCGCGGCCTCTGCTTGGTGTTGGTCCAGCGTAGCAGCACCTCGGCCCAGGACTCCAGCTCCAGCTCGGTGCAGTCTTTGGAGACCTCTCCGGTGCCGCTCAGCAGGGGCTCGTCTCCGTCTGCCAGACAGAACGCACGTCGGTGTTAATGATACTGTACAGCACACATGCACACATACCGCTCAGCTTAGCAGGGGTCAAACGTTAACGCCAACTTTAAATAAATAAATAAATAAATTCACATTTAGAGTCTACCCACTCAGTAACTTAACTGATTTGCAGTGGGGGACTTTAATTTAAAGTGACTAAACCAACCCTGTAGGCTTCGAACACCATCGACGAGTGAGCGATAACCAATCAAGGATCGATATTTCAAATACGAAACATATGAATCAGTGATTGGACAGTGCGAACACCTGCGGACAAATGCCAGAATCAACAAGGCCGATTCAGAACAACTTTGAGTTTATTGAGTGCTTCGTTGCTAGGACGGCTCCAAAGTCACCGTTTACTTATTCCTAAGCCAAGTGAAGTGGCGCATCGACGTCGACGCCTTTCCACAATCGTGAACGCTTTCATATGAATACACAGGTTGAACAAGGTGTTGCATCGACGCCAATCGTAAACCGGCCCGGGGCGAGTGTTAATGTCGGAGAGAGTACCGGCTACGGAGGCAAGGAAGGCTCACCCGACACGTCGTCAAAGTCCTTGGGCGTGAGAGCGTCGAGCTCGGAGACGCTCGGCGACCGGATGAGGCTGGCCAGGTTCAACGTCAGGTTCAGTCGGTTCCGGTCGAGTTCGCCCGACGTCTCGATGTTGACCACCTCGTACTGGGTCTCGCCCAGCTCGCTGTTCGCGACCACCTGGGAAACAAACAGACTCACTCGCTTTACAAACCACCTCGTACTGCGTCTCGCCCAGCTCGCTGTTTGCGACCACCTGGGACACAAACAGACTCACTCGCTTTACAAACCACCTCGTACTGCGTCTCGCCCAGCTGGCTGTTTGCGACCACCTGGGACACAAACAGACTCACTTGCTTTACAAACCACCTCGTACTGCGTCTCGCCCAGCTCGCTGTTTGCGACCACCTGGGACACAAACAGACTCACTCGCTTTACAAACCACCTCGTACTGCGTCTCGCCCAGCTGGCTGTTTGCGACCACCTGGGACACAAACAGACTCACTTGCTTTACAAACCACCTCGTACTGCGTCTCGCCCAGCTCGCTGTTTGCGACCACCTGGGACACAAACAGACTCACTCGCTTTACAAACCACCTCGTACTGCGTCTCGCCCAGCTCGCTGTTTGCGACCACCTGGGACACAAACAGACTCACTTGCTTTACAAACCACCTCGTACTGCGTCTCGCCCAGCTCGCTGTTTGCGACCACCTGGGACACAAACAGACTCACTCGCTTTACAAACCACCTCGTACTGCGTCTCGCCCAGCTCGCTGTTTGCGACCACCTGGGACACAAACAGACTCACTTGCTTTACAAACCACCTCGTACTGCGTCTCGCCCAGCTCGCTGTTTGCGACCACCTGGGACACAAACAGACTCACTTGCTTTACAAACCACCTCGTACTGCGTCTCGCCCAGCTCGCTGTTTGCGACCACCTGGGACACAAACAGACTCACTTGCTTTACAAACCACCTCGTACTGCGTCTCGCCCAGCTGGCTGTTTGCGACCACCTGGGACACAAACAGACTCACTTGCTTTACAAACCACCTCGTACTGCGTCTCGCCCAGCTCGCTGTTTGCGACCACCTGGGACACAAACAGACTCACTTGCTTTACAAACCACCTCGTACTGCGTCTCGCCCAGCTGGCTGTTTGCGACCACCTGGGACACAAACAGACTCACTTGCTTTACAAACCACCTCGTACTGCGTCTCGCCCAGCTCGCTGTTTGCGACCACCTGGGACACAAACAGACTCACTTGCTTTACAAACCACCTCGTACTGCGTCTCGCCCAGCTCGCTGTTTGCGACCACCTGGGACACAAACAGACTCACTCGCTTTACAAACCACCTCGTACTGCGTCTCGCCCAGCTCGCTGTTTGCGACCACCTGGGACACAAACAGACTCACTTGCTTTACAAACCACCTCGTACTGCGTCTCGCCCAGCTGGCTGTTTGCGACCACCTGGGACACAAACAGACTCACTTGCTTTACACTAAGACGACTCGGACCCATCCAGTTGTAAAGCTGCGGAATTAATTTATATCCTCCATTTTCCATCTGCCAGCAATCGTATTCATCACTGTTAGTAGAATAGAAGTGTTGATTTTGCAATTTATTATTCCTTAATAATTGTTAAAATTTAGGCCTAGCATATCCAAACAGAAATTGTTTACGTTCATTATTAACTAGACGAACATAAATTTGAAATTGAGAACGAAGACATGATAGTTCAATCAGGTCAAATAGAAGCCCACTCGCAAAGGATAGCTAGAGTAACATTTTCTAAATGGTGCAGTTATATTCATAATCACCACCCAATTGCGTCAATAAGTACTGCCCCCTTCATGGGCTTACTTGATTGTACCACAACTTTAGAAGACACCAAGTTGCAACAATGCACGTCACATGGCGGATGATACGACCTAAATTATTCCATTACAAACTTATAGAACAATACTGCTAGGGTAAGATCATATGTAAAAAGTGGAGAAAACAAGAGAGAGATTGGACACAAAACACAACAATATTGGAAATGTTTGGAAAGCTTGGATGGGGTTAAAATTGGAAGCACAAGACTGCAATGGTTTTTTTGAAACCACATGTATGAAAAGAACAGGAGTAGAAAGAGCACCAAGAAAATGAAAGAGTTAAGAAAGAATGGTAGGAAGGCAGTACAGAGGAAGAGAGTAAAGCCCAATTTAGACGGTTCAATGTTCCGCTCAATGTTCCTTGAATTCAAAAACAAAAAAAGCATCACATAAAGTAGAGTATTGTTGTGTTTTTTATCTATGTATATTTTGATGCTTTTTTGTCCTTGAATTGAAGGAACATTGAACGGAACATTGAACGGAACATTGAACGGTCCAAATGGGGAGTAAGGCAGAGACCTGCAGAAGAGAGGAGAGCACCACAATTTTTTTTCTTCGTGTTCTTTCTTATTTGCATACTTCTAAATTCTTATTATTTAATATGTTGAATTACCACTTTATTTGATATTATTTCATTTCTCAATTATTTTTTCTTGTTCTTGATTAGGCTATATTTTATATAGTTCAGTAGTTTGTTTTGTTTTTGTTGTTATTGTTATTTATGATTTCATTATTATTAATTGTTTGCATAGCTTAGTTTTATTTAAGGTCCTCCTTTGTAAATCAATTTTTATAACTGAATAGGATAGACATTAAATAAATAAATAAAATAAATGTCGAGTCTGACCCTGCTCTCAAGGCAGGAAAGCAGGAAACAGGGGCGACGGACGGGACGGACTCACCTCCCGCAGATTGATGTAGAACTGCTGCACGAGCGGTCGCCGACTGAAGTACCAGAACCTCTCGTTGTGCGGAAACACCTTGACGGGCGTCTCGATGAGGAACCTCACCGGCTCCCGGATGCCGCGTATCACGAGATCCACCGCCACCGTGATGTAGAGGCGAGAGTCCCGCGGGGTCTCCACGTTGAGCACCTCAAACGCCGGGTCGTTGATGTCCCAGTGGCCGGAGATGACGTAGCAGTTCTTGTCTCCGGTGCCCGAACCCATCGACACCTGCTGGAGCCAGAGCGTTAGAGATGGGTTCGATATATCGATACAACGTAGGTTCCCGATAAATCAAGGAAGCGAGACGCCGAGTCATGCCAAGCAAACTGCAATTAGTTCTACTTTTAACTCTAGGTAGCACCACAATGTTGCTGGTTCTCTTCTGCTACTGGCTAGAGCGTGCGTCACTCTCACACTACCGGCATTGACGTGCCCTCTTATCTACAACGTAATCTCAACAAGCGTGAGATACTGTACCATGCACGTGCCCCTCAACTCAGTCTTTCCTCAGACTCGCCCAACCACAGAGCAGCATTGCCATGTGGAATGACTGCATTTGACCTTGAGACTCAGTCTAGGATAACACTGTGCAAATAGCTACCCTAATTAGTGTGCGGTAGGAGGGGCCAAACGGCTAGATATATGCAAGTAGGGGGTAAGAATATATATAGGGAATCCAACAGCTTACCTGGTTGGTGACTGCAGGGGTCTCGTAGGTAAAATTAGGGCTTAATTATAAAAAAATTCAGACATAAATCTACGAGACCCCTGCAGTCACCAACCAGGTAAGCTGTTGGGTTCCCTATTCATAGGTTGCACGTACGTCACATCTTTGCGCGTAGCGGCCACATTTGTGATCAAACTTTGACGTTACCATGGAGAAACAATTGAAGGCTGTTGTGGTAGAACATAGAAATTCTTAGTTCTTTAAAATTCAGTCTCTTTTTTGAGATAAAATTGGTATGTGTGTTAATATTTTATTTGTTTATTACTTATGTTTACTTTTTAAGTGCTAAATTAGGCGTATTTATTAAATTTAAATAGTATTTGCCAATGATCTAGGATTGGTCCGCATCAATTGTCGCAATCATGGCCACTGTGACGTCACGTGGGAACCATGAATATTCTTACCCCCTACTTGCACATGTAGCTACCCTAATAGGGTCACAGGTAATCTCACCATCTCCAAGAGCTGCATGTCGCTGTGCTTGACGTGTTTGCCCGGCGCCACCAGGACACCGAAACATCTCTCGACGTCCAGCTCGCGGTCGTTGGTCGACACCTGCTGCACCGTCAGACAGAGCTGCTTCTCCAGGTTCACTCGCAGCTTGAAGTACGAGCGGTCCTTGGGCACGGCGCTGAACCCACCCTGCGCGAGACAGACAAGTATTACCGCAATGGTCCCGACGTAGCAGATTTTATCTCATGCGCTCTGTATCACTGAAAATTAACAGATTGCAGGCATTCTTTCACATGGACCGTCTTCCATTAAGAAGAATGTACAAGCTTTATTTATTAGTCACGTGTTTTCATAATTCCAATACATGGTTGTAAATTATCACTAACGGAACTGTTTTAAGTACCGTATTGACCCGAATATAATACGAGGTTTTTTCCCCTTAAAAAATAATCTTAAATCGTATTCGTATTATATTCGCGGTCTAAGGTTTTCGACGCGTGAATTCAAATTTCCCGCCAGCGTATACATGCGTACTATCACAGATCGACGAATCACGGCTCCGTGGCGAGCGCTCGACCCTATTGCACTCTACCGGAGAGTTTATACACCACGCCAGCGCTCCGCTGCGCAATGTCTCCGCTAGAATGCGTTGTCGTGTTCTGTGCGAGACTGCTAGCATGAGTACAGGCCGGGCGGACATCGTTCCATGTGTGCTAGGCGGCCCCGATCGAGCGTTCGTAACAGGTTTACTGTGGCGCGGGGCTGCCTACCTCACGGGCGCTGGCCAGCTGGCTCGCAGCGCCGGCAAGGCGGCAGTAGCTGAGGTGCTTATTGTTGTTTATTCTGATCGTATTATGTTCGAGATATATGGTATTTTCCCCACTGCCTACTCCAAAATCCACACTCGTATTATATTCGAGGCCGTATTATATTTGGGTCAATACGGTAGATGTTAGGAAATAGAGTAGTAGCAAACTAAGTCTGTAGTAGCCTATTGGACATTGTTATTTTGTTTCTTTTCTATAGGTGCCTGCTTACCAAGTTATAGTTGATGCAATGAGAAAGAAGAAGAGTTTGCACAGTACAAAGTCTTTCTCGTCGTTACACGTCAGTGAGCACTAAACGTGACAGAAGACAACAGTCTACAGTGGAATCAGCTTTGAGAAACATAGTGGATAAATGGAACCTCAATATGTTGTTCTCTCTCGGCCCATGCTCTTTCCACCCCACTCAAACGGCATCTAGACAACATTGACCCTCACCATTGAAACATTTCAGTGCTCTGTAATTGACCGCACTTCGACTTACACAGGTGAATGTTTTCTAGATTTCTGTAAACCTTCTTTTTATGGCTGCTTTTAGCGGGTACAATAGGGTCTGACTGCATTCTTCTACTGTGATTCTCAAGGCCGATTGAACTTTAGAAAGCATAGAACGTGCTTACACTTCCGTTCTCCTCCTTGATCTCCATGTTGACCTCGAAGACAAACACCTGCACCTGTTCGCAGGACGAGGGCTGCGCGCCAAGGTCGGCGGAGAGAGTCGAGCTCGTCATGGCCTTGGGGATGCGCTGGAACGCCTTGGCGAAGCAAGCCGACACCTGGCCCACCTGTCAACAGGCAACGGTCTCGAGTGAGTGCTTACGTGACCGGAGACGTTCATACTGCCCGTGCCGGCGCACAATCGTGCACAATCGGTGCACAATCCTTGGCAAGACGAGTTTTTTTCCACGTTGTGTTCCTGATCGTAAACGTGTGGTTACTATTTTGTGAAACCTGTGTTAAAAGTGGAATTTACGCGATATTTTAAATTTTAATAGTTTTCACTTTTCACGATAGGCCTATACATATTTCAATAACTTTTAGCAACAAGAAAAATTGTTTTGTAACTAATTAAAAAAAAGTCCGCTTTAAAAATTGTATAATTTTTACAATGCCAATTAATTGCTTTTGGACAAATTAAAAACTAAAATATTCACCACAAATACATGCCTCTGGATATAATCAATACCTAGTAGCCTATACTATCAGTCGTTTCAGTAGGGGAAAAAAAATACCTTCACTTCAATATTGTATTCTTTTAGTGAGCCATATTGCAAGAGCAGCATCTAACACTTCAATTCGAACACACATTCCATGCTTCATTGGCATCCACATGGTCTCCTGTGACAGAGACGTGAAATGTTTCAACAACGAAGAGTGTGTTTATTGGAATAGGTAGGCCTACATATAAGCTGAGCCTAATCACGTGAAAGACGACACACTTTCTTGATAACGATGGCCATGGCCCAGTTCACATTTTTATACTAATACAGTTCCAACCGCTGACAATCTTTCTTTCAGACGTTCTGACTAGCTGTCCAATTTGATGGACTATGACTCCAGAATTTCGAACAGTGTCTGCAATCGTTCATGCGATTATATTGGCATGCGCATTGCGCAAGCCACCACGATTCGTAACAACAACAATTTGGCATGCGCGAGTCAAGTTTGTCATGCAAAACTGAGTGTGGGTGGCCAGCTGAACCAAACCAATGAATTATTTTCAATACAATTTTATAAATTTCATTACAGTGTTCTTGAAATTAAATTAAAATACCTACTAGAATACAAAATTGCTTATAAAAAAAATTGTCTAGTGTAAGGAAATTTTGTCTTTGGCATGTCATTGATTAAAATAAACTTCTGTGTTAATTTTGTTTTTATACTACAATCTCTCCTGCAATTAATTACATAAATGATCTACAATGTAGTCTGCTACATAGCCTACCCTACTACATCTTGCCAACATGTAAGGGCATTACCCCACCCATACCATGTAAAATATTCATAAGAACTATTACATTTTAGAGATGAATGAAACGATACAACCACGCATCATATGATGTAAAACATGACACATAGGCTGTATTAAGTACAGCTAACAACTATATCTGAGCCTACAGAGAAGCAATGCATAAAAAAAACTTGTTTTGTTAAGTTTGCTTATGTAGGCCTTTAGATAATCTACAAGTTTATGGTGCATTTGTGCTGTTTAAAGTGTTAAAGCTCAGGTTCTACATCATTTTATGGCAAGGTTTAATTCATGTTCTTGCATTTTATGATTTAGAATCTGTCAGTCACATAATTTCACTTTCTCAAAGCTACACCAAGCAGTAATTCGCTCAATGGTAAAGGTTGAATACGTACGGAATTGCACAATGCCTGCTTGCTTGCCTGCTAAAACAGAAAACTACCATTATGGCCTATAGACCTACATACTGGCAACACAAAGTAAGTACTGTATAAAGATTATTCCAAACTTGTAGTACAAACCAATAACAATGAGATATGAGTTCAACACAGAACTGATTGCATTGGTATTTCCTGGCACTGTTGTATTTGTACTAGATTAGAACCTTATCAACAGTGGTAGTTATGTTTGGTGGGTGGATAATTCTTATCTCACACAATTTTAAAACAAAAGTAAGTGTCTATACAGGCTACCCAGACTCCTGTCCTGACTCCTGACCCTACCTGACTTTCTAAGGCACAGTTTAGTTATTCATAGACACAACCAGCAAACAATGCTGAGCTAATTGCTACGACAAACATTAGCATAGAAATATCAGTCTGACTAGAAACACTGGCCTCCAGGCTAGAGCTATACCACATGGCTTTGAAAGGTGACACCGCCCATTGAATGCAGACAGATAATAGTGGGCGGAGGCTGGCTAACGACCTTGGCATTGCTCGAGGCCTGAGCTATTCTGTTGATGATGTTGTTAGTCCACATACATGGTACCTTATGTATTGCTTGCTGCTATGCTTAGACTGATGGCATTGATGGAGGGGGGTAAAGGGGGGGGGGGGCACTGAGCACATAGTCCACTCCTGCCACATTGTTGCAAGGAGTGAGATGCACATATTCTTTGTTCATCAGATTGGTTGTAATTTTATAATCTTCTTTTCATAGCCTATCTATTAATGTATTGTTGGAAGTCACAGTACATACATTTTCTGATTTTCTAGTAGCTGCAGGAAAATCTTTCCTTGTATGGTATTTCATATGAAAACATGACTGTGTGGTCCCTCTTTAATTAAAATTGCAAGGCTACTTACCCTACTTCTTTCTACCCTATACCCACAGGTAGGTATTTATGGCAAAAATGAAAATTCAATCTTAAAACGAAAATTTGATTTATTTTTAAAATAAAATTACTGATAGCATCTATGCAATTCTAACTTCCCACTTTGAAAAAGTCATGAGCTGAATTATTTAATTCCCTTTTTGATGGGTCTTTTGACCTTCCAAACTCTTTAGATCTTAGCTTTTGTCTACACTAATGTAGGCCTAGACAAAAGCTAATATAGTACTTAGCTAATAACAGTACTTTTATTTGCCTTTGGAAAAATAGGTAATTCAGTTGTTTAACTGCGAAGCAACTAAGGGAGAATTTGACGCGATACCAGACTGCACAACATATGTACAAAGGGTACAATCCCACCCAACCTCCGCCAAGAGGAAATTCATCAATGACATCGCAAACTCCCGGCCCAACATATCGGTAGCGAAAGGTGGTGCACACTTACCGCTTCCGGAATGTCGCACCTGAAGACGTGGCACTGGAAGATGGCCGACTCTTGCGTGTCCCCGTGGGACCAGGTGAACGCGAAGCAGGGAGCCTCGTCGGAGCCCGCCGTGCCCCTGGCGTAGAACAAGATGCGGTGGATCTCGTAGCGAGCCATCACCGTATTGGAGTTGGCGTCGTACAGGCTGCAACGTCACACAAGTCAAACTATCAGGGGTCGAAACTGGGGGGGGGGCAGGGGGGCGAGAGTATCATCTTGCCCCCCCTGAAAAAATGGCCAATATGAATTGAATGCATTTTAGAGTACAGATTCCGCTTATTCCTTCAAGCGATTTCAAAGGCTGGCTGCATGGTTACTTACGGAATTTTTTTTACAAAATGTTGCAAAGTCAGCTGGAAAGTTCGCCCCCCCTGGAAAAATAGACTTCCGACGCCCCTGCAAACTACCGCCGTCCGAACTGTCTTAAGAACGCTATACTAAACACTGATACAACATAGAGGATTGGAGCATGTAGGCCAACACATGAATTTACCATTTTTAGCCATCCTAGACTGAGACTGTATGGTGTTCTTAGGATGACTAGAAGATTGTAAATTCATAAACTACACTTTAAAAAATTCTCCTGTAGAGACATTCTGGATTTAACATAGTCTCCTAGACTAAGGACGTGTCCGAATCCGGTTTATCGTTGCTATATCAGTTTCAGTTTCAGTTTCAGTTTTGTAATTTTATTCGCATGTTTATACAAGTTTATATTTACAACATAACATTACATAGAAGTGGGGTGGAAAAAAAACAGCAAAGCCCACAAAGTTTAATTTGAACTTGAGTGTGGGCAGTTACCAGTAAATACATAAATATTAGTAGATGACTGAAGACAGAATTACAATTTTGATTAACATATTAATTTACTTTGAAGTTGCTAAGTCTAGATTTGACTGATTACAGATCACCGATTTGATTGATTAGAGGTCACCCACCCATTGTTGATGATGTGAAATCTCTAGACTTAGATTTAAAATTAGCAACGATAAACCAAAATTCGGACACGTCCTTATAGTACGAATAAAAAGTAAACAAAGTAACACTCACACGACTATGCCGTCGGAGGAGCTGGGAACGGAGACAGACACCTTGATGGCCGGCTGCTGTTCCGACGACTGCTCGTTGAGTATGGCCATGTTGCGTTGGATCTCGGCCTCGCTCTTGGGGGCATTAATGGCCGCCGCCCCCAAATAGGACACGCCGCTGAATATCGTGCACTCCTGAAGCACGTCCGCCACTGGAGCAAGGAACTGCGCGTTAGCCAACCGAACGTATTTTTACCACGATGGCCGACGCGGTAATTTCTTTAGTGAAGCAACAACAAAAAATCAAAAGTGATGTATACATACACATTAGGGATGACATCAAGTACCCGGATAGCCCGGGTACCCACCTCCAAATATTAACCCGGAGCCGTTTTTTGGGTCCGGGTAATTCTTTAGTCGGTTTCTAGGCTAAATGTACGCGCCAGTATTGCTGCGGTCGATTCCGGTGGAGCCAGCAGGTTCGGCGTGCGCCTACCCACCCCCCACCCGATCCACAACACATGCGTTGGCGGGGATCAGAACAGACGCGAGCCGACTTGCATTCGTTACTGTTTGTTCTTTATTTAACATTCTGGCTAAAACTTGTTCCTTTACTATTTATTTTCCTTAAAATTTCATGTTTTGTGTACGTGCTTCTGTTGTGTATTCAGAAAAGTTTTTTTTACTTGACGTGATTACTGCAGGCGTATTCCAAAAGGCTCACCGAGCTGGCGGCATGCATATCATCAACGAAACGTCCCTCGTCTTTGCTCCCCGCACACTTCACAAGGCCTAGCGACGACCTTCAAATCAAGCCTACACATCGAAAAATACATTTTCAGGATCCGGGTACCCAGGTAATATGAGACCTGGAACCGGTTCCGAACTTTATTACCCAATGTCATCCCTAATACACATCATATTATGGTGAGGTTAATGTCAATAGGTCTAGGTCTATTCAATCAATGTTGGTCTCGTTATTATGAAATATTTAGAACAGTACCCGGTACTAAATTGTTTTCACCACGGCAACAACCAATCAGAAGCCTGGTTGCTTAGGTGAGAACAAATTAGTAGGTTACTAAATATTTCATAATTCAGGCCACAAACCAATTAAATAGGAATAAATTTCACCACCAATTTTTTACCAATAGGAAAGAAATTTTATTTTGTTATAGTCACGTAGTAGGCCTACTCATATGATGTATGAGATCCATAATCTCATAAAAGGATTCAAACCTGTAGTGTGCCAGAGTTTTCTTTATCTATCTCTAATGTGTTTGTTTGTCGTGACTCGTGACATACTCTTCTAAATGACGATAGCGCTTTTGAGTGTCACGGCTCCACCAAGAATAATATGCAGTGCGGCACTGGCGTGTGCTTTTACTAACTATGCTGAAAACATCGGTTTTGATGTCGCTTGGTTTGTGTAGTGAAGAGTATGGTAGTAATGAACGATGCTTTTTTTCTGTCTGGTGGTATCTTTGGAGACATGAAGTGCCACGCTGTGCCTATTTGACAGCGACGATCCCTCTTTAACAAATCGCACACAATGCCGGTGATAAATTTGCATTAGAGATTTGAATCTTTCTATACAAATATGAAGGAATGGAACACAGTACAGTAGTAGGCTTACTTGGTAATCTTTGCTCGTGTTCAAGAGTTTGTGCTTAAGAATTAAGCCTGGTCTCTAACTTAGGCCAATCAACAATCACACTTGGTCATCGCCACACGTTCCACGAGGCCAGTGCACGAACAACTCACCCTCCTCCTCCTCGTCCTGGGACTTCTCCCTGTCCGTCTTCTCGGGCGCCGACGCGGGCTTGCCGGCGTCCACCTCGTAGAACATGCTCTTGCCGACACGCATCACCGTCTGGTTGACGGGCACGTGTCTCAGCGTCATGTTGTTCTCCATCTTGGCCACGTCCTCGCTGAGCACCTCGCCCAGGGACTTGCACAGGTCGTCGAGGTTGCCGTCGTTGGCGATCTTCAACAGGGGCGATTGCTCGCCGCCGTTGCCGGCTATCAGCGTCCTCGTCGACAGGCCGCCGTTCACAAACTCGTATTCTTCGCTGGTCGCCAGGGAATCGTTGGATTTCACGCTGACGCTATCCTCCATCACTGAAACGGTTGAATTCACACTTGAATGTCAAATAATTTTACCAAATATAATTTAGAAAAGCAATTATGGGTCACTAATAGAATGAGAATTGTACTATTATGCTACATAGAACATATCAATATGATTGATGTAGCGTACCTGGAAATCAAATAATGGTAGGGAATTTAATTATTTGTGAGAATATAAATAAGTACCTATAGATACGAAATTCTTAATGTTAAACCCACAATTATCGCTCTACTGGTCATGTCCTTTTGCAGTTTCAAAACCATAATCCGCATTAGTTTCATTAGTTAGGTCTAAGGTTTGAGATGGATACCATGGCTAAACCTTGCCCCTCCCTCTCTCCCCACTACAGGGTAGGGGAAGAGGGAGAGTGGCAGCTGCCAGCCCTCCATCTTGAGGTATTGTTGTTTAAGTGAGGAGTACGATTGGGGCTAGGCCAGGTGTAAATGAGTTAAATGTGGGCTACTGTGACTACGTGCCAACTTAGAGGACTTGCGTTTACATATCCTCAGTATTAGAAATGAAATAAAAATGCCAAAGTGTCAAACCTTGGTGCTAGTAGGATTATTCTTAGCTCCATATCTTCAGTCTTCATTGTTCCTTTTGTGAATAAAACTAAATAAAAATGTCCACAATCTTAATTCAGGTAGGTTAAGTACCTAGTTAACTTTCTTCCTACGTAGCTACTGTACTGTAATTGTAGTCAACCTTGAAGTATGATCAAGTCGTACTCGTATCAAATTGTTCATTGTCGCCTGCTCGCATAATGCAAACTGACTGAAGTTGCTTGAGTTTTACAATCACAATCACAATCACAAATAACCAATAAAATTCGTAGTTTATATACAGATTCAAGTACCATTAAAAACTGTTATAGATGTTATGTAAGCTAACAATGGGAATTGGTCAATAAAAGTTTGATGACATGTTACTCACCAGCTCCAGCTACCATATCAGCCACACTTGATATTCCTTCGTTCATAAACTAATGTGCATACACAACTAAATAGGTGGGCAAGTTTAAGAAGTTGTCAAGCAAACTGTTTGTGCCAGTTTGTGGCTACTGCTGTGACAAGTCTCTGGGGTCTTTCTTGATTTGATTTATGAAACGTAGGGTGCTTCAATAACCTCGTTGGTCTGCATTTGGATAATTTATTTTATTTTCAGTAGAGGAAGGGATTTTGGAGTTAAGTTTGACATGATGGATTGATATTTGAGAGTTATATGGCTGAGGTGCATAATGTTACCAACAAGATCATCTATTTTATTTTTAATACAAGATGTGAGATGTAATCAACTTAGGAGGGGGGAGATTTTGATTACTCAATTACGAGTAGGCCTACGGTAATGACTACCGGTAGTGATCGTTTTTAAATTCTTTAGTAGTAGCATGACTGAGTCAATTGGCCAGTATGGAGCTGGCCCTTAGCTTAGGGTAGGCCTATTATTCTATTTATTAGTGAAGAAGGGGATCTGCATGTAAATCAATAAGCTTATGGATGAAATGCTCTGTCTACTAGCAAATTCAAGAACAAGAAATGTCCACTGAATTATGTTGGTCCATGATAAGATGCACAGTGGCAGTCTGCTTTTATATGATGAACTCCCTGCTGCCAGACACGTGTGTTCGCTAATAATCAAGTAAGTTTGAACATCCCTGCACTAAAGTTGTCCAATGTAACTTGTCTCGTGCTTACGAAATAGCCAAGTTAAATAGTAAGCTAGGCCTACCAACTTAAATGGTTAAATTCTACTTCTCTAGTTCCTACCGTCTACTTGAAACAGGTTCATTAGTGATAATTAACGGTGGTTAGCTGAAAATCCCAAACATGGTGGGTGTGACTAATGGGGCTCGTGAAATCCACTAAGTGGAATAACTGCCTTTACGAATATGAAAGCATGCCCGGAATCTGTTCATTTTCATTAAAACAAATGCACGAAAGGGGCGGTAGGCCTAGGCCTACCTAGATAAAGATCTGAGGTCGGCATGAGACTAGTTGCATTTGTACTTGTATAGGCAGGCCCTAGTAGGTGTGGTTGGCATAGGCATAGGCCTAGGCCCTACTAAAAAGCCCACACAAATGAATCTGCATTGGTCTCAGGGTAAACCTACACCTGGAAGGTGGTATAGTCGTATAGGATAACAGTACCATTATACTGGAAAGAGTTAAACTTAATGTAAGCGTATGACATTCGTAGTGAATAAGCTTCCCTGAATTGTATTGACAAAGGTGACTGGACTTAGACCTACGCCTAGGCCTAGGACCTACCTGCCTAGGTCTAGTCCTACGATTAAACATTACTGCGCAAACGAAGGTAGGCCTACACTGACCACAAGCCTAGACCGTGTCACTAGAGCAGATTTGGCTTGCGAGGCTCACAGCCTAGCCTAGGCCTCCTAGGCCTAGTAGGCTAGAACATACGAACATCTTTGGTAGGCCTAGGCCTGGGTTCTAATCTTACACAGGATCTAAAGAGCCTAGTGCCAAAGCGTGGTATACGCCTAGGCCCTAGGCCTAGGCCTAGGCTAGGCCAAGCCGACCGACAGGCCTATTCTGACAGTTCATTGCCTAGAGATTACCTGGCATTAACTAGGCAGACCCTGGAATTGACATATACACAATAACCATCATATTTATAAAGAATGAATTAATGCTGTACCTTCGACTAATATCTATAATCATTTCTTGGTAATTCTTGATCAATATACACTTTTTTAACTGTTGACATAATACGCTTGTAACCATTAGCCAATTTTTTATGATTTTTAATCAATTCTGCTTCTTCTTCTTCTCTTTGTGGGCTTTGAACTTGATTTTGCTCACCGCCTGATGTACAAGGGCGTGGTTTTCAAAAAAGGTACACTTTTTGGATTTGATTTCTTTTGCAACGTCCATTAGCTAACTATGTACGTTTGTTTATTATTCATAACAAATATTTCTCATTTGAACGTGGTATACGCTCTCAAACAAGAGAGCAGCCGAATACATCAAGCATAACTAAAACTACAACAACAAAAACTTCGATCGCAGACAGTGGCCAATCACAGTGTCTCTTTACCGCGCGAAATTCAATTGTGCTTTACCCCTTAATTACCCGGGATCAACTCAGGTGGGGTGTAATAGACCAGAAAAGGTGTTCTGAGAACGGGCGAGAGACCACTCTTGGAAATAAGAAAGGGAGCTTGGAAGGCTGAGCTATGAGTGTCGTTCAGTGAATACTCTCCCGCTGTGGCCAGGCTAGAGTAAAAACGAAACGTCACTAGAAGGCCAAGCCGTGGCCAACCAAGTCATCCAAGTCTTCGAGTGGAGAGAATTAGCTTGCTGAAGGACAAATCAAGTAAAATCTCAGCCGACTGGGGAGAAGAAACGGGGAGGGAGGAAAACTCGTCCCCGCAACCTGTTGAGGGCATTTAAAAAATGGAACACTCGACCGAGATCGGTTTCCCGCTCCACTTGAACAGACGTGTGATGACTAATGACGACATGGGCGACGACTAGCGACTGAGTCCGCAACCAGCTGGCGAGCTTTCACGCATACACCCTCAAGTTAATTATATTTGTTCTGTTGATATGAACGTATTCACTAACTGCCTCCTTTATGGCAGCAAATACACAGGAGATGATTGTCGGTTATTAACGAAGGGTCAATTAATTAACCATCAAGATGTAATTGGATTGCGTTTATGGATGCGTGAGAACGTATAGAGGGCCAAAAATATCAGGGCGGCCAATGGTTTACTAATAACTGATCTTACTCTAGACAAGATCACAGATAGTTGACTCAATAGCCATTAACTAAACTCTAACTAAACGCCGATCATTGACTGAAGAAAACTGTTGAAGCACTGGGTCGTCTGACGTATTCTTTTTAGCGCCTTGCGGCTGAAACCGAATTACAGGGAGGTAAGAAAAGATTTCTTAGAGAAGTAGATTGTTTGATGACAAATTCGAGACAAATTCAGAAAATTAAGTTAGTAATATTGGACCCGTCTACGTTATAAACACGAGACTACTTACTTTCTACAGGCTGTTGTATTATATCTGTGGGGGGGGGGGGGGGAGGGGGGGGGCGAGCAACCCCGCCCAGCTATCGTCTCGTGCCCCCATAAGTCGAAGGTCATTCTAGGTCAGGCATCAGAATAATGAGCCAATTCTGGTAATGGTTAATTGAGCCAAGGGAGCCGCAATCATGCGTAACTCTATTAACATTACGTAATTGAATTATTAACGTGAAGGACATGAAACATATTTTGATACAACATTTTTAATTCCGTAGATAGTGTGACCAATAGAGATGGCTAAGTACGTATAGCATTCGGGAGGTCATCATCACTATTATATTTTATATTTTGTGGTGGAAATATATTTATTTGTAAGTTATGGGAATAATAAAATGATTTTATAAGTTGAATTGAATTGGATGTTTTAATTCCCAGCATGAATATTAAACGAAGAGGAATTCCCCGGAGAGTGGTTGGTAATTACAGTGAGAACACATCAAGCACTCTCATCATTGTTCGACCAGACCCACTAATGAGTGCGTATCGTGCGTGTGGGTGGGCGGGTGGATGCGTTCGCTGTTAGTGAGTTATGAGTGACATCTCTTCTAAAATGATCTTATGCGTCCTTTGAACTCGACAATTAATTAATAATACGCATAATAATTAATTAGTTTTTAATTATTTCATTAATAATTATAAATAATTTAATATAAATAAATACAAAAATAATAATATACTGTTTTTAATAATAATAATGTATTAATATTAATAAATTAATAATAATAATAATAATAATAATAATAATAATAATAATAATAATAATAATAATAATAATAATAATAATAGTAATAATAATAATAATAATAATAATAATAATAATAATAATTAATAACATGCTAAATAATTTTTCCCTCGGTATGTAAAGTCATGCCAACTGAATAATCATGCGACCGAATTAAACTCATGACGTAACGTACAATTAGGTCACCTTAGCTTAGCTCAGACGTTTGCACGTACTTAAGATAAATACATATTTAAGTATGTTAGCTACTAAGTACATACTGTAGGTAACTTTCCCAAATGAATTTCGTAACTAGAATATAACGTGTACGGGGCACACCTGTGACAGTTTTAAATTCGGTAATATAAGTTTATGTTATGTTATGTATCCTGTATAAACCTCTGAAAGCAAATACATGTTCTAACTTAACAGACAAGTAATTATATCAAATTTCATAAAATCACAAAATCTAAGCGTGATCGCCGCGGAACGGAAATAGTTGGTGCTTCGATCAGCTGTTGTGAGAAATTACATGTGTAACGAAGAAGTTGATGTCGCATATTCAAAATCATCCTCTTCACGGTAGACGTCCAGGAAGAATCCCGATCATCACGATCGTGGTAGAAGGAAGTGAGCATAAAATCTGTAATTGCTATATCTACGACTACAATCGTAAAAGCAATCATTCAAAGTTCAAACAGTCGTACCAACAGCACAAAAACTCACTTGGAATTAATTATTGTAATGATTGAGAAGAAGATTAAAAAATACCCGTTAATTAATTAATTAATTAATTAATTTTATTATTTATAACCTAGAGATCCGAGCTTGGCGAGTACTTATTATCGTAGAGACGCTCGTCTTGCCAAGTTTCAAACAACAGCTGTAAAGTGTTCCATATTTCAATGTTTGAGGAGTATCTACAACATCTGTTGTATAAGTCGATATGGGGGGGGGGGGGGGGGTCAAATCTAATGGCACAGTTCTTAGTTAGCGGAAGATCTTCCCGATTCGGTATTAATGATTAATAAACAATTACGTGATGTAATATAGATTCTGAAAGCGCGTGAAGATCCGTATTTCTTCTTGTGTAAAGAAAGATTCGTATACGGGGCTTATTCCTCCAATAAGCTGCCCATCACACGGGCCCTGAAAGAGATTTGGAGGTATTGATTTCTTTTCAAGGAGTACATATTAGTAGGTACTCATTCATCAGTCGTCATGTTCTCTTGCCAACATGCATTCAAAATCCAAGCCTACGTTTGTAAAAAAAATCAAACTTAATTCATTAATTACAGATTAAAAATAGCTATATCAGAATGAAACTAGTTTTATGCTATAGCTAATATTGAGACTATCAACAGCGATAACCAAAACTCGGTAACAAACTATTAAACAATGTCTAGCCCTGCAGGTTTGACGACAGTCAACAGGCAAGACGGTTAAAATAATTTTATCAGAAGAGATAATTTATTAAGAAGAATAAGTTTGTATGCAATGTTGTATAATATAACGTTCTCTAACTGATATTACAAAATAATGCCCGGGAAACCTCAATAACTTAACTGCTTCTTCGTATTCACTTAAAGTGACGCGCCATCATCTTTATACACTACTTTAATAAACTAACTAAAAAAGTGAGATTTTTAAAGCTTCTCTTGATTAACTTTTGTTCGTCTTCGTCCTTGACAAAGGACTTTGAAGACAATGAGTCCGACACTAGACTGGTATAGACCAAGCACCTTGAAGACATTAGTGTGGTAGACGAAGGACCTTGAAGTCATTAGTGTGGTAGTCAAAGGACCTTGAAGTCATTAGTGTGGTAGTCAAAGGACCTTGAAGACATTAGTGTGGTTGTCAAAGGACCTTTAAGTCATTAGTGTGGTAGTCAATGGACCTTGAAGTCATTAGTTTGGTAGTCAAATGACCTTGAAGTCATTAGTGTGGTAGTCAAAGGACCTTGAAGAAATTACTGTGGTAGACGAAGGCAACACTAGACTGGTAGACGAAGGACCACCGAAGTTAAGCAACATTGACCAGATTCAAGGCACGGGATGGTGACCGTTATCCGCGAGGAGGCGTTTGCCCCCTCGTCTAATCAATCACCCTCTCATAAACATCCCCTAAAATACACGCACAAAGTACTGACGTAGATATTAAAATAAATAGCATAAATCATGATGGCTCTCTAATGCAATAAATGAGTGATGGACAGTCGAGTGTAGTAATTATCCTCGGCTTGTGATTGGTCGTGCGGGGGTGAGTGGGCGGGGCCTCGTACAGGTGGTAGTCGCGCGCTTCATATAACTTTGACCTAGTGCTGTACCAAAGTCGTGTCAGATAACGGGAAGCAGCCACTGGTCGACAGACACTCAACACATTCAGTCAGCACTCTACCAAGGTAAGAACGTTCCTTGTCACATTGTCTTCAACGACGCGGACGTATTCGTGAATACTTACACACGATTTGGAATTTTATTAAATATTTTCATTTTTTAAATCGCCGAATGGAACGTACCACACTTTTATAATTTATATTCTAAAAATCAACGTGTGTAAATTAAATTAGTTGATTTTAAAAGTCTGGTGTGCAAATCATAGTTTGAAATCTGGTGTGAATATCTGACTTGCTAATAATAGTTTCGAATTTCGAAACATGATTCATTTTATTTTATTTTTGGTGATTCGATGATGAACACAAAAGTTTTGATTAGACTTTTGTATGTAGATTGGAATTATTCATGAATTTATTCCCATTTCTATCACGGGCAAAAAGCAACAGCAATCTCAGCCAGAGACCGCATGTGGGATTCTAATACACTTGATTTGAATAATTAACGAGACTCAAAATAAATTGCAATGTAAATTCTAAGATCAAATATAGGTATAGGTGTTCATGTGATAGGTCGTTAGGTTATAGTGTGTGTGACGTCAATCATGTTCTGGGACTAAGGAGGGCTCGACTGAGGTTATAACCTTGCCGCGTGGGCTTGCACGTGGCCCCGCCTGTCGTAGTTTCACTTCTTTGTACTCGATGTGCCACACTCGCTGATATTTTAGTAAATCAAGGGTTGGACAAAAGAACGTGTCTTTATTCCAACTACTCTCCCGCATTAACAATATTAATCTTTGGCTCAATCGAATCTACGAATTAGTATGCACCCTACACGCGGATGAGAAATAACGATCAGTGATTATATTGGATAAAACAACGAATACAGAAGAATTTTTAAAGTAAACACATGTTCTGTCAATTATTTATGCAATTTATTTACGACTTAATAGGCACCATACGCGGATGAGAAATAACAATCAGTGATCATATTGGATAAAAAACGAGTACAGAAAAACTGTTAGAGTAAATGCAATGTGGCATACACAGTCAGAGCCCGTTTTAACGCTAATCTCCGCGCATTTTGTAACGTTAGTCTTCAGATATAAGTCCGTATGTGTGCAGTGTTGTATAAATTAAATTTGAAAACATGTATACTAAAAATGGTAGTTTATGTACGGAATGTTATGGTACAATGCATGAATGACGAACGCCGCCTACACTACGGAATAGCGGTCGTAGGCCTATATTGCAAAACGCGTTCATCAAACAAACGCTTACTTTTAAAACCGCTTAAAGTTAAATCCTTCTTATATAGGCTAGCGCAATATAGCAACAGCGGCCGCCCTCGTCAGCACTTTGCTGATCAACGTCTGTGAGATCATTTTGTGCAACTCTGAAACATGAAGTAAGGAATTGATATATTCAAAAAGGAACAAGTTCAAAATATATCGATTGCTGTGTATTGTGGTTTTGCGTCGCTATTTTTGCAGTTATGAGAGGTTCAAAATCAGCGCAGAAGAGCTGTTAAAATAAATACGTGTTCTGATTTACTTATGTCGCCTACTGTACATCATCGCACTGTTGCTGGGGACTTCTTAGTTTTTTATGGAAAATAACACCCATAACATATTTAGGTACCAGCCATGGATTTTCAACGTACTTTAGGAGTCGACTTAAATAGAGTTTCGATAGAGTTGTAAAAACACAGTCCCTGAGTGCGTTAGGTGTAACATGAGATTTGTATGATCCCCGGTCTAAGCCATGCGTTATGTAGACTGTAAACTGTAGACTGTAGACTGTAGAGTAGGGATGAGAATGGGTTTCAGACGAGTATGATAGGATCACTGTGACGACGCATAACAGGATAATATATCCATCAGGAAACATGCGTAGAACACAACAATGAGACTTATTTCTGATGCTCTGTTTTCTGTGGAGGTCTAACGTAGACTTAACTCAGCCTTACTACAGTTTGATGTGTCAAGCATTAGTACGAAGGTCCCATAAAAATAATAATAACTACATAAATAATAGCGTTAATGTTTTTTTTAAATTAATTTACAAAAAATTAGCATACAATTAATATTTAGAGGTAAGCAAATTGTAGGGACTATTTTTTTTGTTTTACTTGAAATTAGTTTACCTGAACTTGCGTCAAGATAATTTTTTAGAATTATATTGTGTAAAAATCGGACTGTAAAAGCTCAACGATTATGAACAGACAAAATTGTGCGCGTTTGCTACAAATTTTTTCCAAAAACAACATAATTTTGAGCATTAACAAACTAAATGGATCAGATCCTCACAAAACATAAAAAGTTCGAAAATTTTAAAGTACATCCCAGGACAAGATTTGGTCACAATATGTTTGTTGCTTAGTCTATTGAGTAGACTACGCATGCCTGTACGGTACGGGTTTCGAACCCACGCCGCGACCGCAGTGACTTTTCATTGACGTCGCACATTAGTCTTGAAATGCAGGTAGGGACCCGGGTTCGAGTCTCGTCGCGTCACCCTCTTCAGACAATAGGGCTAATCTCAAGAAGTAGCCATTTGTCCGTGTTTTGTTTTAGACCATTTCAAAAACTATCTAGGGCCCTAAGGTTGGAATTCATAGTCGGCCCCTACACCTAGGGGCACCCATTGTTGCTATGGATTTGTTTTGTTTATGGGAAATAACATGCAAACAATTGTTACCTTGGTAACAATAGGCGCCCCTAGGTGTAGGGGCCGACTATAAATTCCAACCTTAGTATGAGTATCATCACGGTCTTCTAAATCTTCAAGAACAACAATTCACAACAATTAAAAATCAATTTTCAAATGTTATATCAAGGTTCATTGATGCATAAAAGATCATCATCTGCAAACCTTGATTTTATGTTTTTAACTGTCATGTATTGTTGCTAATAAAGATTTAGGTTGGAATTCATAGTCGGCCCCTACACCTAGGGGCGCCCATTGTTGCTAAGGTAACAATTGTTTCCATGTTATTTCCCATAAACAAAACAAATCCATAGCAACAATGGGTGCCCCTAGGTGTAGGGGCCGACTATGAATTCCAACCTTAGAGGTCTGTGATGATAATCATACAAAGGGTCCTAGATAGTTTTTGAAATGGTCTAAAGACACAACAATGGGGTTGCCTAGCAACAGATTGTTTGTGCGACCTGTGACATCACAGCCCTCTCAATCGTAACTAATGACATAGTTCACGCTCGTCGTCACGCACAGGGTGTATTAGCATAATGCGCGCTGTGGTCACAACGGCATGTTTGTGTACTTACAACTGGCAAGTCATTGTTAAAATGTTTCATAATTATGGTGTTTGCAAAGGCTGTAATATACAATTATGTTTGGTTGAAGTTCTACTGTTCTCCAACATTATCTTTGCTATTACTACTAAAAGACAACACAAAGAAACTCTGTGTCTCGTCATTAGTCTAGTGAGTAAGTAAGTAAGTTTTATTTCCATAATAATTAAAATTATTTACCCTTTCGGGTGTACAGGAAATTTGTCAGTCAGTCATGGCAAAATACAGAGCCAAATAATAAATTAAACATTAGAAAATTTACAAAGAGGTATATCTAAAATATACAAAAGTTACAAAATATTACAAAATATTACAAAAATACAAAATTACAAAATACAGACAAAAACACAAAAATGCAAAATACAAACAAATTAGAAAATACAAAGTACAACACAAACTATGCAAGCATATTCCATTTTTGTTTTTCATATTGCAAATACCCTTTCTAGATACTTAAGCCTAAATGCACAGCAAAATTAAAAACAAATGTCAAATGTTATTCCTGCTTCCAATGCAGAGGGTCCAAGATTCGATACCCGGCTCGAGCATCGGGTTTTTTAACTTTGGAACTTGACTTTAATCTACCAATATGATACTTGTGTCTTTAGAGCTGTCATAGCAACGAAGCATACAGTAATTGGCATAAATGTCCTACACAGAAAATCAGCTGTTCTTGAACTGAGTAGACTACGTAAATACAAATTTATTTTATTTATTTATTTGTTTGTTTCGGCCACTCTTTTTGTACGGTTTACAATGGCGCAAATAATCATTTACGGAAAGTTTGTTACAGGGGATGTATGTACGTTTTAAAACTCTCATATATTTCGTCGTATAAGCATAATCGTCTTCTTCTACTGACAGCTCAAATGTCAGCACATATTTTACTCTCATTATACCCGGTGTGACGACACGTGAATACTCCCTATATATACATTCCGTCCATGTATAATCATTTCAGAGACATTTATACACACCTTTGTCTCTAAGACCCCTACTGTAGGGTAGAACGCGTAGGGTACTTACCGTATGTGAATGGTAATTGAAAGACCTGCGATTACATTATTTAATGTTATCCAAACACAGACATCGTCTAAGGTCCGAATTTACCAAACTTTTTAATCGGTCGATTTACTAATCTAAGATTAATTACCATGGTTTCAACAAACAATACATACAAAATTAATGGTGGCTTCTACTGGGAACCATTTTTTTTTTCTCCGATTAACAGAAAATCGCCGGTTTAAGTTTGGTGAAACCAGCCCTCCACCATGCATTTTGTATGTAATGTTTTTTGAAACCATGGTAACCAATCTTAGATTAGTAAATCAACCGATTAAAAAGTTTGGTGAATTCGGACCTTAGACGATGTCTGTGTTTGGATAACATAAATAATGTAATCGCAGGTCTAAAGGAATCAAATTCTAAAGAATGTGAATCGAACCGGCAACCATTGAATGCCATGTCCTGCGCACGCTACACTTGAGCTAAATGTGTCGGGTATTTACTCAATGACGCTAAGCATCTTCATTATGAGAGTCTATGAAAGGGAAGGGGAACGTATAAAACTGACAACGGCTTAGTTCTCGCTTTACAAACAAAACGATCGTAACTTCCTAAAGAAAACTTAAGTCATGACTGAGGGAGAGGCTCAGTTCATAGATTATCTGTCGGTCGACAAGATGAGCGAGCGAAGTTAACAATTTATAGACCTTGCAGAGAAACGACACAGTATTTTGTTAAATGAGAAATAAAACTATAGACGATAAACAAGACTGGAATAATGTATATCTTTATTTAGGACATATTTATACAATTACAAGTTCCTAATAACGCATGATATTATTTGCAACAGTTTTCATCGTGTTTTCCGTGATACTACACAAGACCAGCTATACTAAACACTTTGCTACAAGTAATATACAAGTTACAATAAAAACAATGCCATACTTTGTACACAGGTTACAAGGTAGCTTGTAGGTTACAACAATTGAACAGTCACATATTATAAAAAGTAAAAACACTAATAAAATAATCACAAGACCAGCTATACCTAACACTATACTACAAGTAATATACAGGCTACAATACAAACAATGAAATACTTTGTACACAGGTTACAAAGTAGCTTGTAGGTTACAACAATTGAACAGTCACATATTACAAAAACACTAATAAAATAATCACAAGACCAGCTATACCTAACAATACTACAAGTAATATACAGGTTACAATACAAACAATGAAATACTTTGTACACAGGTTACAAGGTAGCTTGTAGGTTACAACAATTGAACAGTTACATATTATAAAAACACTAATAAAATAATCACAAGACCAGCTATACCTAACACTAAACTACAAGTAATATACAGGTTACAATACAAACAATGAAATACTTTGTACACAGGTTACAAGGTAGCTTGTCGATTACAACAATTGAACAGTCACATATTATAAAAACACTAATAAAATAATAATTGGTACCGTAATGAATTTGGATGCATACAGTTATTATTATTTCGTTTAATCAATAGTTAGACCAAATACTTTACCATCAGATTTGGTGTAACTTCCCTACAATTTCGATTTTAAAAGTTGTTTTATAAAATATATATACGAACTTATTTATAAATGTTTATATTATTTAGAATTTATAAATATTCTCATGCGTTTTGCTGCCGCAGACTCTGTCTGTCCATCGCATACTCGAGCACTGAAGGGGTTTAAGCACTCGAGTGCCCATGCTGAGTGTGTGCCGCGTGGGGGTAGGCCTATACAGATACTCTATATATCAAGGTATGGGAGTGCAAACCGCAGAGACCAACAGATAGTTCCGCCTCGTTCCGCCTCGTTGCGCTCAATTAGCTTCAGTCGATTGCTAAACTTGACCACAGTAGAAATGCACTTGAACCCCCATAGAATTGAACTGGACTTTGCATTCTAGTCTATAATATGGAGTGTAGGATTATTGTTTTACTCATCAAATGCGTAACAAGTATGGTATTAAACATAAGTCGTTGAGAATAGGTCATACAATTTAGAATTGAATTTGAATTAAATATACTCTTTCGGATTGGAAACTAATGAAAACACTTCAACCCCTACACTTAAACCCCCAATGGATTGAACTGAACTTTGCATGCTAGTCTATAATATGGGGTGTATGATTATTGTTTTACTCATCAAAAGCGTAACAAGTATGGCATGGAGCTACAGTATAATGATATCAACTATACCAATGAGGTTATGTGAGTCAACGAAGGACCTACGCTTTGTACTCACGGAGACATTTCCTGTAAGCGCTCACATCAATTGTCTTGATAGTCTGGGAGAAGGGGTGGGAGAAAGGGAGATCGAAACTAAGACTATAAAACTGTGCGCCGTAGTTTAGCCGCCTTTGAGAAAGCTGTTGCCATTCCAGTGAAGAGACTCTCCAAAGTCCCCCGAAGAAGCGCATTTAAATATTTGTTTTTTTATTAACATCAGAATTTGTTAATTAGAAAATGTTCTCCGTATAAGCTGCAAGGATGAAATAATGTGGAGAATCGTTTGTACGGGACACTTCGGCGATCCTCGTCATCCCTTTAATTAAATTTTATAAAATATTATATTAATAGAGACCTTTTTCAGAATTGATCTAGGACCCTTAGATAGAGTTAATCGCGAGCCTCTAGTTCTTCAATGACAACAGTGAAAAATGAACCTTATCATAACTATCAAGGACCCTTAGATAGAGCTAATCATGGTCCTCTAGAATTCAATTCTGAAAATAATGTAATCTATATAAAGATAAGAAAGAAAGAAAACTATTGCAATATCAGCGAATCGTTCGATTTTCCCACCTTTGAACATGGTTGTACCTGGCAACCCTCAATAGTATAGCCAAGAGAACATCTGACTGGATTGTTACAATCAGTCCCCTGTTGACTGTTGAGAGATGTCAACCTCAGACCACGGCCTCCTTTGTTGCAACCTTTTGTCACTGGGAGTGTTCCTGTCATCTCCCGCTTTATTGATGTCGCCAGTTGAAGCCGGGCGATCAGAATAAATGCCCAGACGATTTTCAGAATTGATCTAGAGTGATTTCTACTTCTAACTAAGGTTCTTGATAGATCAATGACAACAATGTTCAACAATAACAACTAGTTTTCAAATGTTTTGTTAAGGTGCATTTTTCACTGTTGGGCATTGTTGTCAATGACGATTTAGAAGACCGTGGTAAACTCTATCTAAGGTTCTTGATAGATCAGTGACAACAATGCTCAACAATAACAACTAGTTTACAAATGTTATGTTAAGGTGCGTTTTCACTCTTGTACATTGTTGTCAATGACGATTTAGAAGACCGTGATAAACTCTATCAAAGGATCCTAGATTAATCTGAAAAATTGTCTACCTTATTCATATGTTTGTGAATCCAGCTACAACTCAATCTCGTCTTAGAGTGATAGTATTTTACTTTTTAAACCGTGAAGGATTTTATTTGTGAACAAAAAAATTCGAATACTGCTTGCTAAGTTGTGCGCCAACATTCTCTCACGAGTCTAACAAGTATACAGACATATAATAATATAAACGAACAATCTTAGACACGAAACGACGAAGAAAAATCCACCTTCTTTGAAACTCTTTATTTTTTTTTTAACTGTACGGCTGAATAATTTCAAAGAGAGATTTAAAAAATATAAGAGAATTCTAAAAAAGTAAGAGTTGTTGAAAGAATCGTCTGCCAACCGCTGAATGGAACACGAATCACATTGTTTGGAATCACGAATTAAAAACAATGCATTCGAAATCGGCCCGTACACAAAACTTAGACACGCTGTTGTTTTTTTATTTATTTAATTAGATTTTTTATTATCTACCCACTGCGCTACAATTTTCACTCAGCACCCCTACCAAATTCACATGAGAACGCTTCCAAATATTGAAAACGTGATTCTGGTCCTGTCTTTGGTTTTGGATCAGCTAAGCAATGGATTTAAAAACATTCACAGTTTGTTATCGTTCCGATTGTTATTTTATTTATAATTTAATGATTAATAATTACTAAAGAAATAAAATAACGTGTAAAATCAATATAAAAAAAAAAAAAAAAATATATATTTTTTCACTTTTTAAACCCATTGTGTAGCTGATACAAAACCAAAGACAGGATCAGAATCACTTTTTCAATATTTGGAAGCGTTCTCATGATATAATAAAATACATTCATTTTGAGCGGTTTTATCAGTAAATAGATTAGAATCAATATCTCAAGTTTAAAAAACCCAGCCCGAACCGGAAATCTAACCTGGACTTCCTGTCCTGAGACCAGCGAGCCACATAAAATACGTGGGTGTGTTCATTATTCCGTCACAATTCAGACCCGGACCTCCACCAAACAATCTGCGTGGTTGTTTATTTACCCACAAGAGTCACATCAAATACGTGGGTGTGTTCATTATTGCGTCACAATTCAGACCCGGCACTTCCACCAAACAATCTGCGTGGTTGTTTATTTACCCACAAGAGTCACATCAAATACGTGGGTGTGTTCATTATTGCGTCACAATTCAGACCCGGCACTTCCACCAAACAATCTGCGTGGTTGTTTATTTACCCACAAGAGTCACATCAAATACGTGGGTGTGTTCATTATTGCGTCACAATTCGGACCTGGCACTTCCACCAAACAATCTGTGTGGGTGTTTATTTACCCACAAGAGTCACATCAAATACGTGGGTGTGTTCATTATTGCGTCACAATTCGGACCCGGCACTTCCACCAAACAATCTGTGTGGGTGTTTATTTATTTACCCACTAGAGTCACATTTAATGGAGCCAAATGAGAACTAATGCGGCGAGCGAGAACAAGCTTGGCCCGCCCGCGTTTACATGTTCGCTCGAAACACGCGAAGGAAATTAACCTACCCCTCGCGTAGGTGCGCGCGCAGGGAACCGCTAATAACCCTGTCAACGCCGCCGCCTCGACATCCACTGACAAACCGACTTTCTAAATCTGTCACGCAGCTTTCTATCTATTCAAGGCTTTCTCGACGACGCGTTTAATCTCTTAAGATGTCGTTGGCCGTACTCAACCGTGGCAAATTGATAATAAGTTATTAATTTTTAACTCGATCTGTGTATAGGCGCGGTGATGGTTATTTCGTTAAGGAAAATTTATTTTTCATTAACGGAAAATTGTAATCATAATTTGGGAATTTTCGAGACGTTGAAATATGAGAGGAGGAAATGTCGGCTGCGTTTTGTTTACGGGACGACGAGAAGATGAAGCAGATAATGGATGACGGACGCGCTTAAAGAGGGGATGACAGATGCGCAACTAGTAGGGGAAGTAATACAGTTGATTTTGTCGTGGGATTATTTCTACCCCCCCCCCCTCCCCTCCCGCCCACTCATCACAGACTCTCACACGGTCGGTTTCCGGCTTTCGCAGACCTATCACGGATTCTAAAACAAACATGGGGGGGGAGGGTGAGGGGATGACACCAACTAAAGTGTTCATAACACTTGTTCAATTTTCTCTTTACCGAAAGTAATTCAAAATATAGCTGCGAATATTGTTTCTTCTCATGTAAAAAGCAAGACTGGTAACCCGACTCTTCCTTTCTATACATCACTTATAAATCAAAATATTAGTTTCAACAGCTTCTGTTACTTGTTATACTTATATTAGAAACGAGTTTTCTCCATGCACAATGATACAACACACAATTCTGCAGTAAGTGTATAAATGGACCTCAAACATAGCATTGTGCAACACAGCACGAATGAGAAGGGTTTAAAACATGGTTTTATCATTAGTATCATTACGCAGACAACAGATAAAAATACAAAAATGCAGTTCTTTAAATCGTTTATACTATACACATAAAAATAATATGGAAGGTGGCTGGTGGATATGCGAAATAAGTTGAAACGTTAATTGATTCACGCAAATAGAACTTGGAGTTCTGAATAGTCGCCTATTGCACACAAAGTATGGAAGCAAATCACAGAAGCAACTGCACCATCGGCTGTATGTGTGTATATGTAAGAAGATTGTGAGCAATGGTCCCTCAGTTTGGGAATATGAAAAACAAAACAAGTAAATCTACAGGTCTAAACATTGCGTGGGTAAATTAATACGGATGGGGATTAATTATGTAATTTAGTTAATTATGGGTGGTTGCTCAAAGAAGTAAATTATAATACGCTTTGATGATTGTATGCACAGCTTGGGAAACAGACATCAAAGAAATGTGTTTGATATTCAAGTTAGACAGACCAAACGGGCGTCGTGCATTTAAACAGACTAAAATTAATTACAAATATTATTTGGTTTATCGAAAATTAATTCCGTTCAGAGTTCTGCTCAGTCGCTGCTCGATCTTGCCAAACCTTGGTCCCAACTGTTCCCTCTTACTTTCTCTACCTTCCTTCCCTCTTACTCTCTCTGTCAGCAACGTAGCAAAGTATATTACACTGTTACACTACCTGTTGGCAACGCAACAGTTAGTATTATATTATACCTGTTGGCAACTTAACAGTTAGAATTATACTACCTGTTGGTATTACACTACCTGTTGACAACTTAACAGTTAGTATTACGTACTACCTGTTGGCAACTTAACAGTTAGTATTACGTACTACCTGTTGGCAGCTTAACAGTTAGTGTTACGTACTACCTGTTGGCAACTTAACAGTTAGTATTACGTACTACCTGTTGGCAACTCAACAGTTAGCATTACGTACTTCCTGTTGGCAACTCAACAGTTAGCATTACGTACTCTTTGTTGGCAACTTAACAGTTAGCATTACGTACTACTTGTTGGCAACTTAACAGTTAGTGTTACGTACTACCTGTTGGCAACTCAACAGTTAGCATTGAGTACTACTTATTGGCAACTTAACAGTTACTGTTACGTACTACCTGTTGGCAACTTAACAGTTAGTGTTACGTACTACCTGTTGGCAACTTAACAGTTAGTATTACGTACTACCTGTTGGCAACTTAACAGTTAGTATTACGTACTACCTGTTGGCAACTTAACAGTTAGTGTTACGTACTGCCTGTTGGCAACTTAACAGTTAGTGTTACGTACTAACTGTTGGCAACTTAACACCTAGTGTTACGTACTACCTGTTGGCAACTCAACAGTAAGTGTTACGTACTACCAGTTGCCAACTTAACATTAAGTGTTACGTACTACCTGTTGGCAACTCAACAGTTAGTGCTACGTACTACCTGTTGGCAACTTAACAGCTAGTGTTACGTACTACCTGTTGGCAACTTAACAGTTAGTGGTACGTACTACCTGTTGGCCACTCAACAGTTTGTATTACGTACTACCTGTTGGCAACTCAACAGTTAGTATTACGTACTACCTGTTGGCAACTTAACAGTTAGTGTTACGTACTACCTGTTGGCAACTTAACAGTTAGTGTTACGTACTACCTGTTGGCAACTTAACAGTTAGTATTTCGTACTACCTGTTGGCAACGCAACAAACCTGTCGGCAACTTAACAGTTAGTACTATACTACCTGTTGGTATTACACTACTTGTTGACAACTTAACAGTTAGTATTAAGTACTACCTGTTGGTAACTCAACAGTTAGCTTATGTTGACTTACATGACAGATTGAACCAAGGGCCGCGGGTTCGATCCCCGCTCACCCCGAGAAACACAACACCTGCATCTCACTCAGCCCACAGCGTCTATAGTGAAGTGGACGAGCCACTCTCGGCAATATTTGCCGTCCACTCAGATGGTGAAGCGAGCACGGCCACTCCACCCCACGCTATGACGCGTCAACACACGTTGTACAACACTTTGTCACTCACTGCTCGGTCACTGGGTGAACTGCAATCAGAACAAACGCACTTGAAAAGCTTTTTAACGCAATCAAAAGTCTATCCCACTCGGTTATAGAACTGAGTTACAAAAGAGGACAATAATAATAATAATAATAATAATAATAATAATAATAATAATAATAATAATAATAATAAATAATAATAATAATAATAATAATAATAATAATAATAATAATAATAATAATAATAATAATAATATTAATAATAATAATAATAATAATAATAATAATAATAATAATAATAATAATAATAATAATAATAATAATAACAATAACAATAACAACAATAATAATAATAATAATAATAATAATAATAATAATAATAATAATAATAATAATTATTATTATTATAATAATAATAATAATAAAAATAATAATAATAATAAAAATAACAATAATGAAATAAAACTAGTTTGCCCTCGGACACTCCTTTACAACTATCTAAACACCCTAATAAATTGCAAATAAAGAAGAAGAAGAAGAAAGCTCGATCGCGCCTCGCGGCTCGCTCGCCTCGTCAACATGAGAACGCGATCCTAATTTGCATTTTATCGTCTCCCAGAGGGCGCTCTGCCTTCTGCCCGTCACGACACAATGGCATCTTTGTCTGCGATCACGTGATACGAAGGGGGCGTGGCTAATCGTCAAGCGGCGGAATTGAATCCGACTTTTATCTCGAGTAAAGAAAACTAAATTAACGCTGTTTCTGTTCCGTGCTGAAAAGCTAGGCGAACAGTTTGAGGGGTTGGGGGGGGGAGGGGGGGGGGGGGCGGCTCGTTTCTTACCCGGGTCGTGTGTTTACATGGTTGCAACATTCATTCACATGTTCTCGTTTGTTATCAATCTTGGATTAGTTGGGAACAGCTCTGAAAGTTTTTTCTCTTGTCTGTCAGTCTCTTAATTTGTATTACAAAGCAACCTCTGGATTATCTGTTACACGCATTTCAACCATGCAAGCTGCCTCTACTGTTTTCCCTTTCCAATTGCCCTTTAATTATATTCTGAAGTATTCATTTGTGCTTCAAAATATGTCCATCACTATCATTTGTATTTAACAAAGTTAAATACAAATAATTGGTTTTCGTATCTCTATACTTGATACGCCCCTCTTCAGATGGTATATTAGGGTGTTTGGATAGTTGGGAAGGAATGACCGAGGCCTGTAGTCTGACAATCGGCCAGCGGGGTATTTAGACTGAGGAAAATCTGGGAATAAATCTTCAGTCAGGATTGCCTGAAGTCGGAATCGAACCCGCGTACTGTTGAATTAGTCTCGCGTCTTACCGGTGGGCTACCTGTGTGAGCCAACTCTCTCTTTTAATTTTTATGACAGTGAATTATGATATTACTTGATGAGAAAGATAATCCCGCCCTCCCACCCCAAGTGCCTAAGCGCCTGACAACCACAAGCGAGAGTTCGCTGCGTGTACAGTAGGATGTTCGCCCAATATAATACACGATTCAAAATTGTTTTCAAGTTGTATGTACTTTTGGAAATATTTCAATTTACCCGGTACATTTACAACCATTTCAACTGACTTGTGTCTGTAAGGGATTAAAAATCAAATTTACTTATATTGAAGTAATTTAATTATATTTTTCTTTTTATAAATCGACTGGTACAAAACTAAACATTACATGAACAGAAATTGAGAGGTGTTCTGTAAATGCTCCAGATAACTATACAATAGATCATAATGATTTAAAAATCTGTTCTCTCTCTCTCTCTCTCTCTCTCTCTCTCTCACACTCTCTCTTTTCACTCTCATTCACACCGCGTCTAAGGCGTTATTGCCGGCATTTTATTTGCATAGTGAAAACAACGTATAAATAATATCATGTATTCGCAAGGCTCAATGAAAACTCACAGTTTTAATTAAACCACAGACTTTGACTACTTTGATTCCTTTACTTTTAAAACTTTTTTAATTGGCTTTAGCAAAACCAAATATCGTTAAAGAAACATCCTTCAAACTTCAAAGTGTTGAGAGTCAATCTGTAGTGAGTGAAAAGCTATGATAAGCGCTCCACCGATCGTTTGGGTTGATTCACTTCGACTAGTGGTCACATATTTAATCACACTGATTCCATTGTAGCAGGTTCTACCCCCATTCATCCCCACACTAATTTCTATTATCACCCCAGCCCTCGGGCTTACGCGTTTTACCCCTGTATTATTTTCATCTGCCCTAGAGGGCCTAGCCCGGGAGAGCGTTCCAGCAAAGTTCAATGCTGAATTATTGTATCTTTTAAGTAAGTAAGTAAGTAAGTAAGTAAGTAAGTAAGTAAGTAAGTAAGTAAGTAAGTAAGTAAGTAAGTAAGTAAGTATATCGTCCTATACGAATCGGGAATACGTAAACAACGTGTTTTAAAGGAATGGATCCATTAGTATAACCTAGGTATATTTCTCAAAAATATTTCATAATTTGAGTATTATCAGTGGTCCGTTTATCTATAAGCTAGGGCTAGGTAGTAGACCTAAACCTCATTTGTCATAAGAAACACTCTTTTTTTATGTTAAATTTCAGTACTGCGATACCTATACATTTTATTCCCTTTGTCAAATACCAACTGTAGAGATAGAAAACGTTTACCCTTCACACGGTAGTTTGAGATGGAAAAACCAGCAAACAAGGCAGCCAACATATTTCCAGTGAACAATTCGGAACTCAATTTCCATACTAAAAATCACAACACAATAGGTGATCATGTTGAATTGCCTCGGGGATTCTGGGTATTGGCTTGACCGGCTTCATTTTCATGGCCGAGTGGGCAGCATTGTGCTTGCATGTTGCTATAACAGGGGTAAGAACAGCTCTGCCTGTCGTACGAGGGGATAGTTACCAAAGGTAATTATGTGGTTTTGGGGAAATAATAACCAGTTTTACTAAAATCTTGCGGCAACTGGATTCCAGGACTTCAGAAAGCTGCAAACTGCATTCCAAGGTCCGTAAATCCCCTGGCAAAGGTTCGACTAGCCTCCACCAGGGGGTTTACGGACTTTGACTGCATACATAGACCTACAACGAAAAGTGTGAGGGAAAACTCGAGAAGTCGCATTTCCAATATTTGAGGTTCAGCTAATTTAAAACTCACTCACCAAAATAACGACTTTTGTTGTATAGCTTATACATTTGCATTTAGATAATCCGCGAAACTTTGTGGCGTGTGCGTGACGAGTATTAGAACTAAACGAAACGCTGCAGGAAATTTTGATTGGCTGTGCGTTACTTGGTCGTGAAAACAAGGAGGCTGTGCATTAC
The DNA here is from genome assembly GCA_945910005.1 of Isoperla grammatica. Classification (NCBI taxonomy): domain Eukaryota; kingdom Metazoa; phylum Arthropoda; class Insecta; order Plecoptera; family Perlodidae; genus Isoperla; species Isoperla grammatica. The sequence continues at coordinate 11,295,304 of OX246741.1, forward strand.
TGTGACGACACAGGTCGGACAAACGAGCCGTTGCTATAGGGTACGCACTACACCAAAACACAACAATGAAACAAATGAATTGAACCGATGGACAAGAGCAAGCTGTCAAAAAAAAATATGAAGTTCTGAAGTTGGAAAAAACAAACGTTCAGAACGTTTACAAACTTTCAGATAGTTGCTGTCCATTACTTAACATAAATTTTAACTGGCGAGCATTTACTATCGTTACAACTAATTGTTTCTCCTTATTATTTACAAAGATATTACTTTGACGGCTTGTTGTTTGTCCACCAGTTCAATTCATTTATTCCATTGTTGTAGTTCGGCTGTTACGTCAGATGTGCGTCCCCTATTAGTAAGGTGGTTTAATTGTTGTGTCTTTCTTTGATTCACGCACATTCGACGTTTATCGGAAACAGAACACTGTGCATAGAGTGACTTTTTTTAACGCTTTTGGGTTACTCACGATTGTAAAGATAGCCGCATGGCCGTGTTTTTGTTGCGGACAAACATTCAATATGCACCAATCAGAGAACGATACAACAATGGAGTTGCCTAGCAACAGAATGTTTTTCTGCAAACATTACTGTGTGATGTTACAGCGGTGTAAATCGTAACTAATTCTATTGCTTTGAAACATCCATGGCTCACTTGATTTTATAATCATGAAATAAGTCAGTAGCTGCTACATGAATAGATAATGGTTGTTGTACACAGTACTGATATTGTTGCTAGCTCTGCATTCGACGCTTGAAGCATTTGGTTGCACTCTATTGTGTTTCAGACTTAATTCTATTTTCAAGTTTCCATTGGTTTAACATAATATCGTTAGTTGTTTGATGTATCTAGTATACGTCATAACCCGTACACGGGAGGACGGGGGATCGATTCCTATCACATGCTATCCTTTCTGTAGCTTTTCCTCAAATAGCAAGGAGGCGAGTACTATGGCCACATTACACGGTTCAATACTTTCGTCAAACTTCAAAAAAGCATAAATTAATAGAAGCTATATTGTTGCAGTTTTTTACCAATTTGTTTTTGATTCGCTTTTGTTCTTGAATTAAATAAGTTTGACGAAAGTATTGAGTCGTGTGATGCCGGCACAAGCAGTGCGACGATGTCCCCTTTGAGGGCCACCGACTTGAGTCCACAGAATTCTGGATACGAACTGAAATATACGTTTGGGTGGAAGTTGGAGGTCCCCAAGATGCACATAATACGTCCCTTAGGTTAGGGACCTCCATAATTGTTAAGGAGTTGTTTTAATTGTGGAATATAACATTCAATAAAACAATCCCATACAACCCTAGGGATCCCCCAACTATCCGGGATACCTTTGCATTGATTTATGTGTTAATAGTTGCCGTCCATAATAAAAAAGAACTGATGGTTTTCAACTTTATTACAGACGCACGAATATTATAAGTCTGTTCTGCATATGTTATGTAATCATACTCACTGTAAAAATCACTGCAACTTATTGTACAACGGTTCCTTTTTAATTTTAACAAAACAAATCATAACAACGAAATTTTTAAATCCATACACGAGCGGATACCTCTAGTAGTATAAATTGACATGCAAGAGCACCGTAGCTCTCATATAACTATCCAACTAACCTGCCAAGGGTCAGCCGCGGAAAGTAACAGCAAAGTCCTTCGCGCCCCCCTATTTGTTGAGCCTCACGAACACTGATGAAAAGAAATGTAAAAGTTTTAATTTACTCTAAGAAAGAATTTCAACATGAGAACCTCATCGAGTTATAATTATTTTCTCTTTGAAAACCGAAATCAAGTACCCGAGTCAAGTTTACAACTATATCAAAGAAGACACCCAACGTCACCAAACTTGGATCAAGCCCCCCCCCCCCCCTCCCCCCCAACTACCGCCGAAAAGACGATTGCGCCCGACTTGTATCTCACCCACTGCAGCTAATTTTTTGATAGCCAGCATATTATACAAAACTTGTAATTATGTATTTATTCTTAATTTTAGTCTTAGTATTTAAACTATAATATAGGGTTAAGGTCATACCACGGACAACACGGTGAAAGCTGTTATGTATTTATAATACTCTGTCAAATTGATGAACATCATGACTGTATGAATACTATGTTCAATAAAATATGAAAAATAAAATATGAAAATATGAAAGATATGACCCACTGTTACTGTTAGCCTACTATATTAGTTGAGAACCTCAGTATGAATTGTAGTGCATTGGTCACGCACTCGAATACCGACTAAATTTTAGAGACGGTTTCGCCATTTTGTTAAATACTGTACAAAATTCTGCCCCCCGGAATGCCGTGACTCTTTCACTCTCTCGTGTTAATTTGCTTACGTCACAACTCACAACTGTCGTCATCAAAGCTCTGTCTTAAAGAATGCGTAACACTATAATGAAGTCACGAGTACAAGAACGAGTGAGCAGAATCAATGACAATCTGTGTTTACCAATTATAGCTGATAATTCGCTCTCGCACAAATAAAGTAGATAGTACAGTCGGTGTTCAACACATGCACACGATTTGTGTGTTTGTAATCAAGCATTTTGACCACCGCCGTTCATGATGACTTGAAAACAGTGGCTGCAACTTTCCCCAACAACGTGAAGAATACAAACTTCTCTTTCTGTTCACAAGTTTATCGGTACATTAAAAACAACGGGTTGGGGTTCCACGTTTCGGATCACAAGAAATGTGAGCTGTAAAAAATAATTCTCAGAAGAGACGGTCGCTCCACGCAGTTTATTTCAACGGAATTCGCCGCGGGATTTAGCGGTACCTGCTTGTTATCTAGTCCACTGCGTATAACCTCGCTTGGAATGTGTACCTAAACAACGCCTGCCAACAGACGCACTGCCGAAACATAAGAACGAGATGCAGCCAGATTTAAGTTTAATTCATGATGACACTATATACCTTGCCAGTTAAGGCTATATGACTCGTTACAGTGTGGGATATATGTACACACCATCTCTACTATTCACATCATACGCTTTTAGTGACACTATGTTGTTTGTCTGCAGATGACCGTGTTGTGGCCCCTCCTAGCCGTCTTGTTGTGTCACGTGGTCCTGGTAACATCACGTCACAGCCCACAGAGCGATGACGTCACATGGAGGCAGTGGCTGAGGGAACAGGACTTGAACCAACAGGCTCAGTACTTAGCCCCGCAACCTGAAGATTCTAGCAGTGAAGCGCAGAGCATGGAGCAAAGCATGGGTGAGTTAATAATACTAATAATGCCAATAATAATAATGATAATAATAATAATAATAATAATAATAATAATAATAATAATAATAATAATAATAATAATAATAATAATAATAATAATAATAATAATAATAATAATAACAATAACAATAATAATAATAATAATAATAATAATAATAATAATAATAATAATAATAATAATAATAATAATAATAATAAAAATAATAATAATAATAATAATAATAATAATAATAGTAGTAATAATAATAATAATAATAATAATAATAATAATAGTAGTAATAATAATAATAAAAATAATAATAAAGTTGAACGCTGGGAAGTAACCATCGCTGTACACTATCCTAAAAACACACCATACCAAAACCAACTGTCATAAACTGCTTTAATGACCCAAGAAATAGGCACAGAGCTAAATACCATATTCCATACAATAGGGTGTGTTCACATAATGCGCATGGAGGAGGCCATACCGGGTGTCACAATCATTGGTAGTTCATACATTGATGTTTACAACTGTCGACGGTTTGCGGTCTTCTTAAAAGAGAGTTTTTGTTTTGGAAAAATGTTTTTAAGTGCTTCATCAAATTAGAAAGTTGAATAACACATCATGATAAAGTAATGCAAGGAATACGATTTTAAAACGTTTTCAAAAACACGTTTGTATGGCTGGCGTAACATAAAGCCGGGTATTAACGACACGATGAAAATAGTATTTGACCACTCACATCGTAGAACTACCTTGTCGCACGAATGAAGCCGTGACGAAAGTTGAAAAGCTAACGAATAAGGGAGCCGTGACTTCACCTGTGACGTCACAGTTCAGACAAAAAATCGGTTGCTAAGGAAATTCATTGTTGTGTCTTCCTTTGATACGCGCACATTCAATAATGTTTGTCTGAAACCAAACAGTTTGCAAAAACACGATCAACAGTTTGCGGTGGCGGTAGAATTGCTAAGCTCTTTGCTGTCAAAGAAGTCAGAGAATGCGACACTAGCGCGGTGACATTGATGCGGTCCGATCTCAAAGCTCCAGAGATCAATGTGGGTCCCCGTTTTGGTCGAAGAGAAGGGACGACCTTCTAGCAGTCCACGCCATTTTGTCACTACTGCCACCACTCAAAACATTTTGTATTTTGTGTTGCTTTAAATTATTTACGTGATGATGTAGAAATTGAATTTCTACTGGCACAGTACACAAAATATGAAACGTAAATCCCAGATCATAATTTTAAACATAATTAGAATATTGATCAATGCGAAGATGATAGGATTTCATCCCTTATCATCGATCATAATATGCACTAATTAGTATTGCAGTTACATAATTGAGATGCTATCTGCGTTAATTTAAATCTAACACAGGCTAAACAATTCAAATATCCAACAATTGCCAGCTGAACATCCCCTTTGCATTAGTACATTTTATTGCCACCACAATGCACGTCTCTTTTTAAGCCGTATCCCCACCGTTTCCTCACTTTGATTTTACCTTATATTAGTGAAAGAGGAAATCGAATAGTGGCTATGAAATGAAGGTCAGAAAACGTCCCTGATTTTGTACCGTCATTTAAGACCCACCCACAATAAAAATTAATAGTAACAGTAACAGCAACAGTAAGGGTTTAACCAATCCTATTGGCTGATGTAAGTTCATTGTTGCTCATCAGCCAATAGGATTGGTTAAAACCTTACTGTTACTGTTACTGTTAATTTTTATTGTAGATTGGCCTTTAGTTGTGAACCCAACCACCATTAACAATGACCACGTGATCTGCTTTCAGGGTACGTCACGCCGAAGCGCGGCATCGCCGTAGTCACCCGATGGAAACCGTTGCGTCAAGTCATGAGAAACTACATCGAGAAGAACCGAATGCTTCCGGTGATGCCCGATGTCGACTTCGTGTCCGCCGAGACGCGAGGCATCGGACGTCCCGCCGGCCAACCCCTTCGTTGGGGTCGACGCTGAGAGAGTGTTGACCTTGATGCAGAAACCCACCCCCTCGGAACCGATCTGTTTCCACGTCTCTACTATAAATATGTTTATGTTTAACTGATGCGAGGTGATGTGGGCACACATTGTGACTATTCTATCATTGTTCTGAGAATCAACAAGTAGTTATTGTAACCAACCATTTTGTGTGCCTGAGCTCTTATAAACTATGAATTTCCGTTTCATCTTCGCTCCTCCATGTTACATAAATGTTTTCAATTGCGATATTCTGTACGTGTATAATTATCTGAAGTAGAAATCACTTTAATATGTAGCCAAAAAGACGTCGTTCTTCCTTCTGTATAAACATAATTAATTGTGAATCAATAAGCAAACATCCTGAATTAGAAAATAAACTCTATATTTATTTGACAATCAGAAACAAGGGTGTGTTGTTTTGTTTGGCTTGATCCCGCCCACCTCCTACATGGCACGACTTCCCCATCCTCGGAGCTGACCAACTCACACACCAAACATGGGTCACGATGACAGTCATTACTTGTAAAGTAGTTGGACTAATGTCCGTATGCATAGTTCAGACTCAAGCCTTTCTCAACTCAGCCGCTCTTCAGCTTTCCCAGCCTCCAATCTCGGAACAGCATTGCCGTGCGGACTGCTCTGTAATTGTAACGGATTACCTCGTTCTATAGTTCCGCCGTACCCACACAGAATGCGCCCCATGCAGTGTTTGAACTGGGCCCGCTGACGTTTGCCGCCACCTGTCGTGTATTTACTAAAGCTTTCAGGTACAGATTGCTACACAGACAGAGCTGAACATCCACGCATTGTGGATGTTTATATAATAATAATAATAATAATAAGTATAAGTGCGTTCTCTAAAGGCTCCAGGCCCATGTATGCGTCCGGCTCTTGCGATGCGATGCGTGCGACACAAACAATACACTTTTGAAGTGTCTTAATACATATCTTCATATACATTCATTATGATCGGACGATACTTACCTGGCGTAGGGCAAGGTCCACTTGATCTCCGCCTAGCGGAGGCTCGTCGAACTCCCAAGTTAGGTCGTCGCAAGGGAACCAAAATCGCCATGTTGTATCCCACTAAAAAAACTGTTATAATAATTAAATATCCGTTGTAGATCATGTAACACTATAATTAAAACACGTAAAAGAGACATTTTGATAGATAACAATGATTCAAGATTATAAAATATGATGATTGTTTCCTTTTTAGGAGGTAATTCTATTTGACAGATCACTTCATTTGTTTTCTTTCACGTTTCTCCCATTTGATTAACATGTGATTTTTAACATTGTGGAACGGACTGCGATGACCTAACTTGGGAGTTCGACGAGCCTCCGCTAGGCGGAGATCAAGTGGACCTTGGCGTAGGGGTTACCGTGATCAACAAGGCGGTGACTCTTGCCAATTAAACTGCCCTCTCGATTGCAATATATCGAGGAGCAATTAACCAAACAGCTTTGGGATCCGCCTGTTCTGAGTGGTTCGAACGCAAGATTACTCTCAGACAGGAATCCAATAAGCAGAAGAACAGAAGATTAAGGGGCATCACCCCGTGTCCTTTTCCTTCAAGTTTTAACTTCTTCCCCTTCCTCCCTTATCCTTCTCCTCCCTTCCTCCCTTCCCCTTTCTCCCCTTACCACCAACGCGATTGCGGAAATTCCCCCGCGATCGTGACGGTGCTGGGTCTTACACCCTCCCTCCCTTCCCTTATCCCGCTCACCAACGCGACCGCGGAAGGGTTCTGTCCCCCGCGCTAGTGGCGGTGTCGGGTGTTTAACCCTCTCCCTTCCCCTTCCTCACCCCCTCCCTCCCCTCCCAGATAGTAAACTATCACATCCTTGACATGGTTTTCCCGCCATTTCACCCGAAGGCCACGCCCGCCGCTGGTCTTCCCCAATTCTTGCCTCATAAGAGGTCTACAATTAATAAACCATCGCACCCTGGTACCTCCACCGGGATGCTACCCCCGATAATCCCGCCCCTTATGGCAGCTACCTCGTCCAAGCCACGCACTCCTGAACCACCTCCAGTGTGGACTAAGATCCCACTGAAGGTGAAGGAGCCGCGAAAGGGCCGTTACTCCTTCCCCATTATTTCCACTGACGCAGGAGTCCCTCCATCAGCTCCACTACCCGATCAACCAGTCCCAGTCAGGCCAGTAACGCCCACCGCAAATAGGTTTCTGGCCCTAGATGTCGACTGCGACATCATGTCGGACGACGACAACTCCCTGGTCATAGACTCCGGCGCTGAAAGCGAGATGGAGCTATGCCAGTCTCAACCCTCGACCAGCAAAACAGTGCGTCCGAAACGTCGCCGGACCCACTCGCCCTCCCCCGACTCAGACGCGTCTTCTGTCCGCTCTACCGCATCCAGGCCACCGAAACTCCATGCACAACGTGCAAGTCCCAGCTCCGTAATACATAAACCGGTAGCTACGCATCCCCCAGCAACTTCCTCGGACCAAGCTAACCCTGGGACTGCCAATCAGCACCCCTCCGACTCGAAACCCCCGCCCATCCTCTTATACAATATCGAAAACTATTCCTCTTTGGTCACCCTATTGGCCAAGGCCACCAAAGGGGCATATACCATCTCGGCCACAGCGGAAGCCTTCCGCATCAAACCCAATCTCCGACAAACCTATGACGAGATTTTCCAATATTTACGGGGCAATAAACTCCTCTTTCACACTTTCCCGACCGTCGAACAGAGACAGAAACGTCTCGTAATTCGCGGTCTTTCCTCCTCTGTGCCAGTCGAGGACATAAAACTTGATCTAACGGAGCAGGGCGTCAATATCATTGACCTCCGTCAAATCCTGCATAATGGCGACTCTCCGTCCACTCGTCGACCCATGCCCTTGTTTGTTGCCACCGTCTCTCTCTTTGACACCGGCGTCCCCCTTCATACAGTCACCATCATCTGCCACCACAAAGTGACATTTGAACGTTACCGTGGCCAATCAGGTCCACGGCAATGCTTCAATTGCCAACAATTTGGCCATTCATCGGCCTTCTGCCATCTTCCGCCGGCGTGCTTTAAATGCGCCCAGGCCCACAAGTCAGCGCATTGCCCCAAATCCCCCGACTCACCCGCCACTTGCGTCAACTGCAAACAAGCCCACCCAGCCTCGTACCGTAAGTGCAAGGCATATCTTGATGCATGTGATGCCCGAGCACAGAGCAACCAAAACCAGCCAGGCCGTCCGGTAACAAACCGCCGCCAAAAGCAACCACCTCCGCCGACTGTAGCTTCACAACAGCGTGCTAGCTTCCCCGCAGCCACCTTCAGTGCCGCATTTCCCCCACTAGTCTCGTACGCACAAGCTGTCCAGGCCTCGACACCACAACAGTCTCCACCTGACCTAACTGATGTACCACACACCAGTCCGTCACAGTCTTCTCAACCCCATGGCCCAGTTCCCGCCCCACGGCGTCCACGTGGCCATGTACCACCTTCACAACCGCCGCCTCCACTGCTGCCGCCTCCACTTGCTCCCCAAGGTCGTAACCCGGCCTGGACCATCATCGGCCAAATAGCCGATGCCCTCATCGCCTATTCCAGCGACCCCATCATTTCCACCCTAGCTACCCTTTTTAAAACACTCATCTCTGCACCCAACAATGGCTAAGCTGGAATTGAAATTACTGGCGTGGAACGCCAATGGAGGAGTTCGTCGCAAAACGGCAGAACTCATCCACCTAGTTCATCAACTTTCCATAGACATCATTCTCATCAACGAAACTCATCTTCTCCCTTCTGACAACTGGTCTATTCCTGGCTTCCAAATTCTCCGTAACGATCGACTGACAGCGTCTAAACGTACGAGAGGGGGTGGTACTGCCATTCTCTCTCGCTCTACAGCCGCCGTCGTTCAAGAGCCCACCCCCCTTCTTTCTGCGGTCGAAGCCACTATCGCAATTGTGAAAACAGCTGCTGGCCCGATGCGATGCATCGCAGCATACTCGCCCCCAAATAAACATTTCACTGGCACCGACTTTAATTCCCTCTTCACTTCACAAATGCCGACTGTTCTGGCGGGTGACTTAAATGCCAAACACCATCTTTGGAATTCGGCTGTCAACAACACGCGGGGACTTGCTCTCCTTCGTTTCATCACGTCTACCAACCTTAGACTCAATGTCACTGGGCCTGTCGAACCAACATACTACCACTATCGGGACACTACCCCTCCTGATGTGCTAGACATTGCCATTATTCGGAACATCCACACATCTTACGATATTTCGACAGTCCAGGCACTCACATCCGACCATAATCCGATCCTCATAAATATTGGTAACAAAATCAATTACCAACCACCTACCCCCCGGTTCTCATACGGAAAAGCCGACTGGCAGCGCTTCCGTAATCATATTCATAACCGCCTCACTGCCCTCCCACTTCCACTTCTCGACTCATCTTCAGCTATCGATACGTCGATCTCCTTCCTATCGGCTCTTATCCGTCAGGCAGCTAATGTTGCAATCCCCAAATACACACCGTCGCCCTCAACACATCTGTCTTTACCACCTGCCCTTCGTGCATGTGTGCGACAGAAAAATCGAGCCCGTCGGCGCTGGCAAGCGTTCCGAACGCCAGACTGCAAGGCCGAATACGACAGACTGCAACGTGCACTTGACCGCGATATTGCCGACCATATGTCATCGCAGTGGGAAGCAAAACTGTCAACTCTCTCTTACCACGACAACTCCATCTGGCGGATGGCCAAGACGCTACAGAAGTCGAAAGCACCCAATCCCCCGATCCTCACACCTGCAGGCTGGGCACTTAGTAGCCCGGACAAAGCCGAGGCAATCTCGCGCAGTCTGGAACTGGCCTTCATCCCAAATCCACCAGTTCCTGGCGAACCTGATTTGGATAGGTTAATGAAAATCTACTTTTCGAAAACTGTGTGCCCGGAACCCCCACCAGAGTACAATTTACAGCCCTTTGAACTACGTACCATCTTTTCCAAATTAAACCCCCGTAAAGCCCCTGGTCCCGACGGTATAGGAGCGGTGCTCATTCGACAACTTCCCGGGTCAGCTGTGGCAGTCCTCTTCCATATTTATGAACGGTGCCTCACTACGTCATATTTCCCAAAAAATTGGAAAATGGCCAAAATTATCTCAATCTTAAAACCCGGGAAACCGCCGTCAGACCCGTCCAGCTACAGACCAATCAGTCTTCTCAATGTCATGGCCAAAATGCTTGAGTCACTGGTCCTCACACGCATCAAGCGACATTTAGCCGAAAACACCATTATCCCCCAGTATCAATTTGGTTTCGTAGCAAACACCTCTACGGAACATCAACTTTTACGTCTCACAAATCGCATCACCCATGGTTTCAATAACAAGAAAGTCACAGCCGTTGCTTTCCTCGACATTGCCAAAGCTTTCGACTCAGTCTGGCATGCTGGCTTGTTATTGAAACTAGCCCGGTACAAATTCCCCCTGCATATCATTCACTTTCTCCAATCATTCCTCCACAAAAGAAGTTTTCGGGCATCCTGGCTGGGGTCACTGTCTTCACCACGAAAAATACGCGCAGGAGTACCTCAGGGATCAGTACTCAGTCCAACCCTATTTAATATTTACACGGCGGACATGCCAGAAATGCCCAAGGGTGTTGATGTGCATCTCTTTGCAGATGATGACGCCATTGCTGCCACCTCCCGCTCCGCGGAGCTTGCTGTAAAACACCTCCAAGCTGGTCTCGACTTAATATCTCCATGGTATGCCAAATGGCGTTTTAAACTCAACGTTGGCAAAACTTCAGCTACCATGTTTACCACTGGTCGTGCCCTCAAACAATTTCCCCTCTTTCTGGACGGTGTCCCGATCGAATGGTCCAAGACCAATCTGTACCTTGGTGCACTTCTAGACCGCCATCTTAGCTGGAACCATCATGTTACCAAAGTGATGCAAAAGAGTCGTAACAAAATGTTTGCTCTTCGGTCAATACTGAGGTCTCCAGTTATTGCAGAGAAAGACCGTCTTCGGATCTACACGACCGTTATCCGTCCCACATTTCTCTATGCCGCTCCCATATGGGGCACCACATCATATACTAATTTTCTAAAATTACAGCGCCTCCAAAATACTGTCCTCCGAGTGGTGATGCACCTCCCTAAATACACCCCAATCGTTCCGCTCCACACTTCTCTGGATCTACCTTTGGTAGACAAGTTGGTTCAGGATCGATCCCTTAAATTCTTTAACTCTTTATCACGGCACCCAAACCCTCTCGTGAGGTCACAGTTGGACTTTATGCCCAACCCTCATGATAGATATCTCCGTCCAGTCGCAAGCATAAACACCCTTGAATTCAGACCTCCCAACCCACGGGCATGTGGACGCCACCGCAACATTCGCCTTCCCCTCTTTGCCAAGAAAAGACGGGTGAGGTAGTACCTCTATTCATTCCCATCAGGACCCTTCCTGAACTTACCTATTTATTCCTAGTCGTTGTAAACCCAACCTCTTCTATTAATTTCATACTGATATCACTCTAAATTCTTTCTGCCTTCGGGCCATTACATTCTTTTTCCTAACGTTCTGCCTTCAGCAACAAAACCATCACATCTGTATTCTAATCATACTTCTCTTAAGGACACTGTCCGGTCGAGATTGTCAAGCAAAAGGAAACTGTACCTTATTGCCTCCATCCAAAGCTCCAAAGCTCCAAATACATATCTTAAGATTCTCAAAGACTAGAGAGCTAGACGGGTCCTAACTTAGAAGGCCCACCTCGTGGCGACATCCGATTGTCCGTCCGATGTTAAAATATTTTCAACTCTTGTCGCATGCAACGGATCGCACGCACCAACGCATCAGTCGCGTGATATACGGGCTGTGATTGGATGAACGGGGAAAACGATCGCATCGCACGGATCGGACACATACGGACACAGTTCTACAACGTTTGTCTTGCACGACACCTGCTACCAGGAAAAAGAAGAAGAAGAAGAGCACGATTGAGTCCATGGAGGCAAGACATTTCACAGGTTTGCTAACACATACAATCACCACTTCCAATACAGGAAACATGTTCTAAAAACTAGATTAAAAAACCTATTTTTTATATTTAAAAAATAAAAACATTTTAAAATCAACCAAATCAAGTGAATACAGAAATACACGATTTCCCAATTCAAAATGGCTTCTAGCTGGTACGCGTCCCACTATACACTGTGGCAGGGGATCACGGCATCTTAGACCTTCAGTGAAGATTCTCCATGGCAGCCAGCAAGTTCGACGAGCCTGTGCTAGGCCTGAAAATGTATGAATAATATGCTATGATGGAAGGCTGCTTAATATTTTTTTCTAAAATGTTTATTTTACGTTATATTAAAAATAACATACAAATACGTAATTTACCACGTGTAGTAGCAAAACACTGGCGGGACACAAGTGTTTACATCGGCGCCCGCATTAGGGGGGGGGGGGGGGGGCACGGGAGGCAATCGCCCCCCCTGGCTGCGAGGACAGGTCACTGCTCTTGAAGAAATTGTTACGGTAAACACTTCTTATATTGTGTAGGCTATGTGAGCGAGAGAGAGATAGAGAGAGAGAGAGGTAGGTAGGTAGGTTATTGAAATGTTCTTTGCCCAACACCCCCTCCCCCCTCCCCCTCCCTGAGATCCAAGTCTTGAAACTGACGTTTTGAATTGAATGAAAACGTCAGCTAGTCTTTGATATTGCCGTTATGATATATAAACTTGATTTGCTGTCGTCCTGCAATAATGGACCAATCAAAATCGAGTATCAATAACTCCAGTAGCATATACACTATACCACCACTATACTATCCAGAGATCCGTGACTGAAAACGTTAAAAAGTATCAACCCACTGGATTTCTAAAACATCTTTCCGGGGGTAAAACAAAAAAACGTTTTAGTTTCAAGACTAGCATTTTCATGAAAAATACGCATTGAGACCACGTGACCTACGATAACGTCAATGATTTTCATTTTCCGACGTTTTGTTTCAATACTTGGGTCACCGATAAACATTCTGCGGGTCTTTAGATCTGTCTGTACCAAATTCTTTCAAATCACTGTTTAAAGGTGTGTTTATTTACCTGAACAAAACACTATTGCATCATAATACACATGTTGACCAATACAAATTATAGCTATTTATTAGTTTGTATGTAAAATAGGATGATATTGTTGACTTGAACTTTTAAACAATGTAGTCTACATACGAATTAAAAGTCGCTGGAATAAGAATTCTATCAATTTGATAAGAGTAATTAGGAGACGTTTGATATTTGGTTACAAACGGTATCACAGCATTCTTAAGTTGGTAATAGCTCTGGTTGATCTAATCACTGATTAAAAAACTGATTGAAAAACCGGCCCTTAGTCCAATGTGGCTCCATGTCTCATGATCGGCATTTGTACGGGAGGCAGCTGTAGAAAACCCCCCCAGCGATAATAATTGGGATGAGTTAAGTCTCCTACGTCATCAAGTCCACCACACGTGACTGATTGATTTTCACGTCTCCCGTGTCACCGCAGAGCCGATAATCTCCCGCCAGTCCTCGACTTAACGTCTTAGAAGCCATAAGCTCGATCTCTTTGCTTTCTTAGCGATGATATTTTATTCAGCCTTCAGTCTTGCTTGGATGGCCGGGGGCGCTGATTTTCTCTCGGCTTTTGATAGGCTAGTATGACGTCACACATAAATCGGTACAAAAATATAGAAACACCTTCTAGCAAAGGCTGATCCACACAGATTTTTAATACAAAATGCATAAGGTTTTAAGACGTTGTTTTTAGGGCTCTGGTTCACATAGTTTTGTTTCGTTCAATAATAATAGTGTCTTTATTTTTTTTTCTTTTACATACAAAATACAACCGCACTGGTACATGAAAAAATACATAAGGAAATAATTTATTATGAAAAGGAAAAAAATGGGAAAATTTAAGTACATATGAACTTTTCTTACAATTAACCCTTAAAATGGCATAGTAAAGTGAAGTAATTTGTAACGTTTTATCCGCAGTTAAAACATCATTGTGATACAATACAAATTTATTGAAATCTGTATTATCCATAATTAATTATAAAAGTATTGTTTACAATAATTCCTGCACATCTTACAATTAATTCGTAAGTATTATTATTAAAGTAGATGGTCCGTTGATTTACGTGTCCCTAGAGCCAAGGAGTATGCATGCGGTTTGGACGGCATTGCACTTGTTTGAAAACCAAGACAACCACAAATACTCTTTGTAGCCGCCATGTTAGACCGTGACGTGATGATAATTCGTTCTTGAGATAGCGAATAATTATCCTGGCTGTTTTCGATGTGCTTTTGTCCTTGAATTCAAGAAGTTGAATGAAAAACATTGACAGGCTTAACGCATCTAGACTTACGAAGACTCAGATCTTTATCTACCGCCTGCATGACGAGATCCGTAGAAACAGAACGCGTAGTGAGCGTCTCTTAGGAGAATTGTAGATCTATGACGTCATCATTTTGCTTGATACGTCGTGATCACTATAGCAGGCGTAGTCAGGGCGCATTCCAACCACACCACGTAGCAGAACAACAAGAAGGTATACTTGGCCCAAGACTACCTTAAATAAATATGCTTTCGTCACAAACGAGGCACTCGTAGCCAACCAGCGAACCGCCCGAGACACACCCGCGCAAATAGCAATCTCTGATTGGCTACGAACACGTCACCTGTGACGAAAGCATGTGTAAGGTTGTCTTGGGATAACTATACCACGACGCGGCGAATACCGTTGCGCCTGGAACGACCGTATCTTCTGAGAATTGATCGGCGATGACGTCAGCACATCGCGTGATACATCGAGGCGAGTATATGTCACCATACACGCACGTATAGCACAGGTGGACGCATTGTTGTAATCTCGCAGGATTCAGGTGTGATGGACATAATGATGCGATAATAGGACGAGGGCACCACTGTCGCTTCTATTTTGGGGGGGAGGGAGGAGGCTGGTTCGTTTCTGCTTGGTAATTGGACGTCTTCACGTGTGTGACGTATGCTCTCTCTCTCTCTCTCTCTCTCTCTCTCTCTCTCTCTCTCTCTCTCACACACGTGCGTGGGACTCTGTCGGTAGCAGCACTTGACATCTTCTAATGGTGTTTTTGTGAAAGGTTTTCTCTCCGGCTGGCATAGCTGGTAAGTGTCGTTAATGTTTTCTTGTGTAACGAATGTGTAACAATGTTTAGATTATTCCAAGACGATGTCTCGCCTGGATGTAGAAGGATGTTGTGTAGAGACGAGTCATTGCCACCAACGATATGACGAGATCTGGTTTTGATAGGGACACTTTGAAGGAGCGACTCCCTTCATAAAATATGTCAAATGATACCTTCCAACAGTAGGTTGAATGACACTTTACAAAATAAAATAAATAGATTTGTGGTTTTTGCCTGATCATCAGTTATAATATTTGTTTTTCAGTACGATATATAATCTATAATGTGTTTAATTAAAAATAAATACATGTGTGTTTTATTTATCATGTCTACCCACTCAGGTACAAGAACTATGGCTATGCTCTTCTATCTATGACTATTGCTATGATTGCTGCAATGTCACCGTTTATTATGTACACCATTCGGCATTCATTATACATATTATAGAGAATTTCGAGAAAGTAGGTATAGTTAAAACTCCCGGTCGAGCCGGGAATGAACACAGGTCTTTCGGCATTGGAAACAGGAATAAACCCACTTCTATATTATAGACCAACAAACTGCAAAATTCCTGGTACTAATTCTAATCGGGTTGCTTTCCCCATGATTTGAATTTATTTAACCCGGCTGAGAGACAACCATGAGTCTGTAGCGGTAGCCGATTAGGGGGGGGGGGGGGGGGTCTTAAATGATGCGAAACAGCTAAAATGAAAATCATCAAAATTTGGTAAAATGTAACCATATTTTTGTGAGACGGTTTAATGTCAGTTCATAATTTGGTATGGTAGGTATATTATATTTCAATCATTTGGAATAATCCGCGCGACGGTGGCGCTGAGCGTTCGACAGCGACAGCGTCTCGCACCACACGACTTACTGTAGATCAATGGGTTACATCTTTTGATTTGTTTCTCTGATGAAGATATATCACTCGTGTCCCTTTAAAATAGCGATTCGTGGTGACATCACCAATTATCGTTGTCAACTCCTATTTGCGGACATTCTGTAGACGGCCTAGATCCAGCTCTGTACGTGGCAACTCATACGCGGCGTATTCTGTGGGAGGGAGGGGGGGGGGGGTGTAAGTCCCCCTGAGGATTTGAAATGAGAACAAGCACCTGCTTATTGTATGTCTTTGGTTAGTAGGGCTATTTTAGGGGTATAATAAAATAATTTTACAGGTTCTGTCATTTTATTGCACATTAACCCAGTATAGGCTGCTCGACACCGATAGAGGTGGCTCAGCGGTAAGACGGTATAATTCGGGAGAACGCCGGTTCAATACCCGCTACCGGCAATCGTGACTAAAGGTTTTTTCCTCAGTCACAAGGCGCATGCTGGGATTGAGTCATACTATCAGTCTTAGGACATTCCTTCTCAATTATTCCAAATACCGCTATATTTAGTTACATTGCTTGTCCATGGGCAGGTTTAACTCGGGTTTAATACAGTAAAAAGTTGTTATTAATTATAATTATTATTTTTAGAATCGAGAGACAGGTCCTTCACCTTTTTGAATCCTATTCAGTCCCGGCGAGGCTCAGTGGTGCGGGTAAAGTTCTTTACGTGGGACTATCTTCTGTTGTCAACCACTCATACGAAACCCCGTATATTATTCTGTGGTCATACGAGGGGAAATTAAAGAACCAAACCTGGTTTACTGTTCTAATTGGTTTCGCGTCATTTTCTCATCTCGTTCTCATTGGAGCGCTTATTTTATTTTAGTGCAGAAATACATCTTACCACTTATTTGTGCAAGGAAATGCCCTTCTCAATCAAATTCTCAATGAATAAAACCGCACAAAATCAAAGGTATCACACAAATCAAAGGATTTCAGTAATGTCTTATGAATGACACACAATATTAAAAAGTGTTTTTTAAATTTCATCAGAATTAAACAAACATTGCGATTATTTTACGATGTCATTAGAAAAAGCAATGAATAATTAACCCTTTAATTGTCTTCCAAAATAAGAACCGGATAGTATATTATATTCTACACACAAAAGAGGAAAACTATTTAAATGTTTGATTAATAAACTTAACTATATAAGAAACATTTCTTAAGTACACTTCACATCTCAGTATATGAAGTAACTGTATAACCATCTACTCAAAGAAGTCTCCAGTTCATAACAATACAATTTCCTTGACCTGTCTCCTAAAAGCATTGCTTAGGCTAGCTGATAGCAAATACTGTAATAGACACTATAGCTTACGGTCCGTAAAACAAACCCTATGTAGATAACGGACCGGGCCTAAGACGCTACTTAGTTATAGGCATCTTTGTGAAGAGAAAATGTTGCACTGAAACGAGTGGCAGAAAGACTTGACTTGGTTCGCGCGATATCATCATTGGCTGGAACGAATCGATCCCCCAGAGATACTTGTGGACATAATATCCAATAAAATAACATTAAAGATAGGGATTCATTGATTGATTAACCGCGACATCTTTCCTGAGGAAATTATTACTTCTAGTATATTTTATTGCTTGGCGAGCAGCCGAGTGGTGAGGCCGCTCCAATAACCTTTCCTTGCCCGTAGAGAATAGATTGGAGGGGGAGGGGGGGGGGGGAGGTGATAGGGGTATATCCATGCAACTACGGGATAATGTTGTTGGAATTACTGGAATGCGCATTCCAATATGCACTGCAGCTGCATTGCTTTGCACGTTCATTTTATTATTATTTCTTTAATTGGATTGTAATAGATGATTTTCAGAATTGATCTAGAAAAAGCCAAAGCATCTGATACTTATGTTAACACAATTTTAAAAGGAAGGCGGAAGTGCTAAAATGTAGGATATAGCCCCCCCCCCCCCCCCCCTCCAAACCCACTGATACATCGGCCAGACTATATGGTTGCCAGCTCTCCACTTTCGGTGTAGAATGTTATAATTCAAATAATTCAGGCATACATTTAGTATTATTTTGCTCATTCATTTTTAATCTGAATAAAATAATTAAGTTACTTTTTGCAAACGTCATTGATAAACATCTTCTTGGGTGGTTTTCAGGAAAATTTTATAAAATAGTAAAGTTTGAAACAGTATTTTGAGTATTCGTTTTTTCCCAACAAAAAACTTTCTTCCATCCAAAAGTCAAGGCTAAACATCGTCTTGAGGTGGTTTTCATGGCCATTCCAAAACCGGTCGCCTTGATGTGTTCCCTTTGACCTATCTCGGTTAAAGTACACCACACCAATAACAATACCACAACATCGTCAACCGACTTAACATCGTTTTTTTTCTTATTCCTTGCTTCTATTTACGAAATGTGATATTATTCGGACGGACTCGATCGTCGTCTGTCTTGTATCAGCTGCAGTCACTGACCTCAAAACTGGGCACACATAGGGTCAACGAGTGACCCCTCTATATTATGGCCGCCGTTCAATCGCCTCGCCTCGCATTCAATTCAATTCCTGGTCAATTTATCTTGGGGTACGAACGCATAACTTTCTAATAATAGCCACACAAACCGTCCGACGAGGGAAAAGCAACACACGAAAATCTCTGCCGATTACGCGGTTTCTTGCTCTGCGCGTTTTTTTTTTTTTTTTTTTTTTTTTACACGTCCTGTTATCTTTAAGTTCATTAATTATACCGATTCTTTCTAGTACGCATGCGTGTGTGTTGATGGCAGCGGGCAAGGCAACATGTGGTTGTTGTAGATATGATTTAACCGCGTGTGTCTCACTAGACAGACGGACATCTTGAATGCTAGTTAGTCGTGGTTTGGTTTAATTGCTTGGAGGTCTCGGCAGCGGCTGTGACGATGAGACCCACCGGGTAGGGTAGGGTACCCCAAGACACTGCGTGTGACGTGTGACGAGTGACCTGTGACGTGTGGAGGGTATTTATTTAGAGGATATACTGGTTGGTCTAAGGTACGCGCTAAAATGAGACCGCGGACGCTGCCAATGGCCACATTATGTCTTCTGGTGTTGGTGTACATTTCGGTAGCTAGGTGTCAAGAACAAGAAGAAGAGGATGATGACGATTCAGGTGAGACGAGGGGAGGGAATGATGGAGGGGGGAGGTAATGAACGCAGGTGCGTACGTTTCAGTAGTGAAGTGTCAGAACAAGAAGATGATGATAACGATGCAGGTGAGACCTGGGGAGGGGAAGGTGAAACGGGGGGGGGGGGGGGGGGGGTAACGACACACGCAGGTGCGTATATACGTTTCCATTTTAGGTACGGGAGATGATGGTAGGTGTCTAAAGTGGCTTAATGTCAAAGTGAGAACGAGGAGGCGGTGGGATGATAGGTTGATAATGATGTGAGAGAAGGCGGTGTGTGTAGGTGAGAGAGGCGGGGGGGGGGGGGGAGGGGGTTGGTTAAACGACGCAGGTGTTAGGGGAAGCGAAGAAACGAGGCTCAGGTGAAATGAGATGAGGACAGTGATGTAAGACAAGGCAACACGGGTATAGTTCTTCCCACTCACCATGCAGATACGGGTGGACATAGGAGAGGAATTAGGCAAAGAAGGTTGAGGGGTTGAGAGTGTTACAAGTATTAGCGAGAGGCTGTCACTAGATAACGTACGATCAGCGTCCTCTATATTTGCGTACACAGCAGCACAAGAAGGTTGAGGGGTTGAGAGTGGTACAAGTATTAGCGAGAGGCTGTCACTAGATAACGTACGATCAGCGTCCTCTATATTTGCGTACACAGCAACACAAGAAGGTTGAGGGGTTGAGAGTGGTAGAAGTATTAGTGAGAGGCGGTCACTAGATAACGTACGATCAGCGTCCTCTATATTTGCGTACACACCAGCACAAGAAGGTTGAGGGGTTGAGAGTGGTACAAGTATTAGCGAGAGGCTGTCACTAGATAACGTACGATCAGCGTCCTCTATATTTGCGTACACACCAGCACAAGAAGGTTGAGGGGTTGAGAGTGGTACAAGTATTAGCGAGAGGCTGTCACTAGATAACGTACGATCAGCGTCCTCTTTATTTGCGTACACAGCAGCACAAGAAGGTTGAGGCCTGAGGGGTTGAGAGTGTTACAAGTATTAGCGAGAGGCTGTCACTAGATAACGTACGATCAGCGTCCTCTATATTTGCGTACACAGCAGCACAAGAAGGTTGAGGGGTTGAGAGTGGTACAAGTATTAGCGAGAGGCTGTCACTAGATAACGTACGATCAGCGTCCTCTATATTTGCGTACACATCAGCACAAGAAGGTTGAGGGGTTGAGAGTGGTACAAGTATTAGCGAGAGGCTGTCACTAGATAACGTACGATCAGCGTCCTCTATATTTGCGTACACAGCAGCACAAGAAGGTTGAGGGGTTGAGAGCGGTACAAGTATTAGTGAGAGGCTGTCACTAGATAACGTACGATCAGCGTCCTCTATATTTGCGTACACAGCAGCACAAGAAGGTTGAGGGGTTGAGAGTGGTACAAGTATTAGCGAGAGGCTGTCACTAGATAACGTACGATCAGCGTCCTCTATATTTGCGTACACAGCAGCACAAGAAGGTTGAGGGGTTGAGAGTGGTACAAGTATTAGCGAGAGGCTGTCACTAGATAACGTACGATCAGCGTCCTCTATATTTGCGTACACAGCAGCACAAGAAGGTTGAGGGGTTGAGAGTGGTACAAGTATTAGCGAGAGGCTGTCACTAGATAACGTACGATCAGCGTCCTCTATATTTGCGTACACAGCAGCACAAGAAGGTTGAGGGGTTGAGAGCGGTACAAGTATTAGTGAGAGGTTGTCACTAGATAACGTACGATCAGCGTCGTCTATATTTGCGTACACAGCAGCACAAGAAGGTTGAGGGGTTGAGAGTGGTACAAGTATTAGCGAGAGGCTGTCACTAGATAACGTACGATCAGCGTCCTCTATATTTGCGTACACAGCAGCACAAGAAGGTAGAGATTAGGAGAGAGGTCAACCTCTGACCTACTTTCACGACTGTCAAAAAACGAGAATGTTTGAACAGACGGTATCAACATCAACGTTCATAACATGCATGCGTGGGTGTGAGTCAGTCTAACATGTTGTTCTTTGAAAATATTAGCAGCGTTGTGGACAAGTCGGTTATCTGGGCAACATTTTGTAAAAGTTTCTATTTTACATAATAGACATCATGTCTGCTCTTATGAATGACTTCCAACTAAACATTTTGGATACCAGCTGACTTGATTTCGAAGCTTCTGATTGGTGGTTTCCATGTTGAGATCAAATTAGCGAAGCTAGTTGAAAGTCATATAGGTTATGTCATAAGTACTCAATTAAATGTGTATACTACTACAATAGACAATATTTCCGTTACAAAACAGATTTATATTTTCAAAAATAATTAAAATAAAATACATTTAAAGTACAGAATGCAATTTTGGATATTGGTTTTGGTTTTGGCAAAAAGGATAGAACATTTATTGTTTAAAATTATGTTTGAGCTTTAGCTGAGCTCAAATCAAACACAGTTAGTTTTTGGAACAATGCGTTAGAGTTTAAACAATGCGTTTCTTTATAGATTGTTGACAATAATGAAATATAACGGAGTTAAATATAATATTTAGATGAGAAGAGTACTTTGCATACTACATAATGAAAAATGAATTACAAAAATGTATTTTCGATTCAAAATACAAGATATAGCAACCGGGTATTTTCTATATTGCCCAGCTCTGGTTTTATGATCACACAATTGCTATTGTCAGTCAATATCCCCAACAGGCGATATACCCGCCGTACACATTAACGAAACAATGCCACCTAATATGAAATATGTCAAGTCGAGGAGAGGAAAAATTGTTTTCTATTCAGAGTGATAAATATTATAAATAATAAATAATTAAAGATGTTTTGCAGAAATTACATTTGGCCGTATTCCCTGCACAATATTGAATGGAGAGATAAATATGGTAGTAAAACAGCGGAAACAACATGAATGTATAGATCGTGACGTCAGAAGAAGCCTGAGCATCAACAGTCGGATCTAGATATCATGGAATGTGCAGAGAGTTTCAAGGTTGGGATACTTTGGACTTGTCGATCGATCGACAAGTGACCACTAATATAGAGAGGGCAACAATGCAGGCAGTGGCCACTGCCTTGTATAATATAGATGATTAATTGATTAATGGGGCTTAACGTCTCATATTTTTGCAACAATGGCTAATCGAGACGATGAGTGGGTGATAATGAAGATAAGAAAGATGATGATGAAGAATAAGCCACATCCGAATCAGATCCGTCGCGTCTGATCCGTCAGATACGTCGCGTACGTCGCGTGGGTCGTCATATGGGAGTCCAGCAAGGGAGGGCAGGGCCAAGTGGGAGGAGAAATATTCCGTGGGACAGTGGGGGGGGGGGGGGGGGAAAGGGACAGGGTCTCCTATGAGAGGGCAACAATGCAGGCAGTGGCTGTTTACAATGGCGATATGTTGACGTCATACTTGTAAGCGCAAGTAAGTGTAGTTTCCAACTACGCGGGGTAGTTTTTATTTTTTATGGTTTTAATTTATTCAGAAGGAAATAAATTAGGGCATTTCCTAGATCTAGATATTCATAAGTGTCGCCAAGTATAACATATTATTTATTATTTTAAATGATTGATTTAACATGAATTATACAGTACAAATTTAGAATTGTGCTTGTGATAACATTTTAAAATTTGAAACAGTTTACAATACCAAAAATTATCATTGCAACTTACTTACATCTAAGAGCATTAAATTCTCTAGGGGATGACAGAATTTTCATTTCGTTGTGATAATTTGAAGCTATTGAGACAATTTCAAGAGTAATTAGAAATCCCGCTTTCTGCGGGGTAGGAGCTGGACTATACATATTGTATAAAATAAAGTATACTTATAGTCGACAACAAGGCTTGGACAGAAACCTGTATAAAAACCACAGTCGTACACTTTATAAGAGGATGATCAAAAACTACAAAGCGGTTCAAGCTGAGTAGTAAAAACCGGTTTTTAATGATGGGCAAAAAAAAATTAAAATTGAAAGCAAGACCGGTTTTGTCCCGTAGACCCGTCAGTCACGATACACGCAAGTTAGTCTGCGCTGAATATTCTCCGCATATTCATCTCAACCTGCGAACATTCAGGAGAACATCGTCACTCTCATCCTGATGCGCCTCCTCTCAGGATAACATGGGTGGAAGAAAGGCCCAACCGTATCTCTTTGAATAGCAACGAAAGATATAAAAACGTGACAGGTGCGAATCCAAAATCAAAACCATTGTGATTTAAATAGTTCCTTCCAACGCGGCTTGAGCGACGGTATAGGAACATATCACGGCCCGGTGACGTCATTCGCGTCTGGTTAAGTAGTTGTGCTGGTGCACGAAAAAAAACGTAATCGCTGATGCGTGAAGAGCGCAGACGGTAAAGGGGGGGGGGGCGAGGGGAGGGTGATATATGTATTTGCTACTTTGGTCTGTCGACACCCACACACACACACACACATACACACATCCACATTCCCTAAGGGAAAAAAGTGTTGAGATTTCTCAATGATAATACAGCTTGGAGCTCGGTAACTTCCGAGAATAACCGCGGCAAGAAGTAGAGGCGCAATGATTGACAGGTTACGTCTATGTGGCGAGGACCATCGCGATCAGTTGACACATCTCAATGTGATAATACAGTACTCTGTATCTTGCCGAAAACTATACGACCTGAAGCCAAAGACATTGGAATAGTAGTAGTCCAAAGACATTGAAATACTGAAATAGTAGGGTTTCAAAGACATTTGGAATAGTAGTAGTCCAAAGACATTGAAATATTCAAATAGTAGTTGTCCAAAGACATTGAAATCGTAGTAGTCCAAAGACATTGGAATCGCAGAAGTCCAAAGACATTGGAATCGTAGTAGTCCAAAGACATTGAAATCGTAGTAGTCCAAAGACATTGAAATAGTAGTAGTCCAAAGACAATGGAATGATAGTAGTCCAAAGACATTGGAATAGTAGTAGTCCAAAGACATTGAAATAGTAGTAGTCCAAAGACATTGGAAATGTAGTAGTCCAAAGACATTGGAATCGTCGTGCCTGAAGCCTGAGCTGCCTTGATTTATTGATATAATTTTCTATATTTAATTTAATGTCTAGTAGGCTACGTTTCTTCAACGTCTCAAGTCTCAAAATTACGAACTGTCTTGTGTATCTTCCCACAAATTCGATTTTAAAAGTTGTTTTTAAAAATACAAACAGAAAACCCTAAAGTGTCACGT
This sequence comes from Isoperla grammatica, assembly GCA_945910005.1. NCBI lineage: Eukaryota > Metazoa > Arthropoda > Insecta > Plecoptera > Perlodidae > Isoperla > Isoperla grammatica. The sequence continues at coordinate 11,319,936 of OX246741.1, forward strand.
CTGCTGCCGCACGTCATCAGGGTGTTTGAAGAGTATACTAAGGGCCCAAGAAAGGGAATCAAAATACCGACACGATTCTTTGCTGTTACCAAAGAGTTACACATACTATAACGGACCATAATTCCCACACTAACTGAAATACTTTTTACCAAATACAGTAAAATGTAAATATCAAATTATTGCCTACTCCGATTTGGCGTACACATTATGGACGTTTTAAAAGAAATATATAAATCAACATTGTAAAATGATAACGATACAGTTTTCTTTATAAAGCTGTTGCAATAAACATAAGATCTTCTAAATCCCCGCTATCAGCGCGCGAAGTAGTTTTGTAATTCGACGAGACACCGGCAGGGGGATTTAGTGGCCCTTTCGCGTCTGGCACCACAAGTATCATTTTCGTTTTGTTTGATTTACCTACACCTTTTGTACTTTTTGCACTGCAGTCCATGACAGATCATGGAAGACAGTGCAAAAATTACTACAAGTGTAACGAACCCATTGGCCCAGGACCCTATACTCTCGGTTGATATAAACACCGGACTAAATCATCAACTTTGACCTGTACATTATGTATGTCCCAGTAGGTATAACAAAACCGCTCCCAATTAATCGCATGGTACGATACATATTACATACCGGCCAGCCAATGAGAAAACAGTGTCAAAGCTGTGACGTTGAAATCGCATCAGTGACGCATGAATCTCTTCTAATTTGAAGAGCTCGCCGCGCCAGCACGCCAGCCAGCCACCCCTGCTTGTCCTAATGGATATATTCATAAACAGAGTTCTTACAGCCGCGATATCTCTACGGGGAATTCTCGTTTAGTTGGGGAAATGATTACATTGCGCTTTTAATCACAGTCTCGATGAAAATAAGAAGGAACCCCCCCCCCTTCCCCCTCTTGTTGAGTATGCAGAGGTAAAGTCGTCCAGGGAGGTAAACACGGGTTAAGGTCGTGGTGGTGCTCCCGCACAGAACAATGTTAGAATGATGATAATTATCATAATTTTGGAGTTTTATTCATCATCATTTGGAAGATCAGCTTGATGATAGTGACGACATCAGCCTTATCAGATACATCACAGATCACCGTGGTCGTCATACGGGGAAGGGGGGCGTCCAGATCGCAAAGACTATGACTGAGAATGAAAAGAGAGTACAAGTAAAGCAAAGTAAAGTAAAGTATTTATTAACTGTATAATGTTTCTATTTTTAGTGCTATGCTACTTGTTACTTGTTACTATCACACGATTGTGTTATTTTATAATAAGATTATATTTGTACGACACTTGATGCCTTTTTACTGACTTGCGCCGAGTAGGGAATCATCAACGTCAAATCGATATTGAAAGTTTCTTTTAGGTTTCGGACAGTATTGTACCACAGACAACCAATTGTAGCAATTATTTATCTGTGACTGTACTATCGAATAAATCTGTACTTACGAAAACAGGAACAAAACAGCGTCCCGGTGAACAGTTGCCCTGATAACGGTCGGTACTGTCCCGCTAAAAAAGGGGACAAATCCGACACGACATAGAAAAATACTCACTCATTGATTTTATTCCCAAAGTAAATAATCTTAAGAAATGTCCCCTCGTCTCCCGCGCGTCGAGATGGACTAATTAGTGATCCGATCTTGATTGGCTCCATTGTGAACGCGCGACGCGTTCGGAAACAATATTAATCAAATGAGCAGCAAGAGCTGAGAGAAAAATGGGCATCAGTACCGAGAGATATCTTACTTCCCTGTGAACCTGACCCCCTGAGGTTCCAGTGCCGGTAAGAATATCCCAGACTAATGACAACCACCCACCATTGTGACATTTCCCCTTAAAAGTATATATAGAACGGAAAACAACGAGCGTATTACATTATGTTCTTCAAATTCTTAATTTTTTTCTAATGGGGAGGCGTAGCAAGTGCACAGAGAGCGTTGCGAGCGATCCGGCCAACAGTTCTGAATACTGGATACACACAACTTTCATCAATAAGAAGTTCCAAGTCACGTAAAAAGTATTTGACTTCTTTGGAATCTACGTATATTTTTCCAATAATAATTAGTGCACTGCCTTCTAGAGGTGTTTTCGGTGACTTCTAGCAGGCAGAGCTCAGTGGCCGGAACGCTCGAAGCGCTGCAGTGTAGTCGTTTGTTGTACGCCTCCCCATTTTCAGAATTGATCTAGAAAGCCGTGATTTGCTCTATCTAAGCAAATAATTTAAGGGTTCTTGATAGCTGTTGTTAAGGTGAATTTTTCACTGTTATGCATTGTTGTCATTAAAGATCTAAAAGGCCGTGATTAGCTCTATCTAAGGGTCCTAGATCAATTCTGAAAAACGTCTATTGCTTGCATAAAATCTGATCATATTGTTAAATAGCTAATTACTGATTGCTTAGGCCCGGTATTATAACGCCCGGCTAAACGTTTAGCACTGGGCTAACTTGTTTTTTCCTATGAAACCGCGCTTAGGGTTGGTGGTTGCCATGGAGAAAACAAGTAAGCGGTGGGCTAAATATTTAGCCGGGCGTTATAATACCAGCCCTTAGTACTTTTGAGCATATTGTTTAACGACTCACTGAACAACTACGTCATACAGCGTCAGCCGAATCAGATCCATCGTACATCTGTGGAGTGGTCACAAGGAAAGTCCAGTTAGTGATGGGGTTTAGGGGGGTGAACGCGTGGTGGCCGTGCAGGCCGCAAAGAGGGCCGGCAAATATGACGAAATCTATGAAAGTAGAAAGGGAAGGAATAAGCAAGACAATGAAGATGATGAGATAAGAATAGATCAAAGATATCACGATAAATAATAAATTAAATAATATCATTTAGTATGAGTTACAACAGTTGGTAACTGCCTTGTATCTCAGTTCGTGACGTCACTGATGAGTTACAACAGTTGGTAGCGGCCGAGTAACTCAGTTCGTGACGTCACTGGAAGTTGTCTACCGCCTGTTGAGGCTGCGTAAGAGATTAGGCCGAGCGTGGGTTCGAATCCCACATCCGCAAGTCTAGTGACGTCATCTCCACGTGGCAATGCTGTTAAAGGTATCTCACACCAAGAAGTAAGATAGTGTCAGGGGAGTCAAGACCGCCCACAATTAGTTTCCAACTTAACAAGCGCGAATCACTTGCGTTTTTCCCCATTATCTAGTACAATTTGGTTGCGTTAAGTTCTTTGACGGAAACCTGCTTGCACGTTTTCTTGTATGTTACCGTCAAAAAACTTACCGCAACCAAATTGTACTAGATAATCAGGAAAAACGTTAGTGATTCGAGCTTGCTAAGTTGGACACTAAATGTGGGCGGTCCGGATACTATCTTACTTCTAGCTGTGAGCGACCTATAGCCACGTGAAGGTGGCAACACTGCCTGTCCAGCTATACCAACACTATTCACTTCAATTTCACTGGATTTGTCAATATACTCGCTTTGTTAACATTGCTTTGAAATGAGTTTACTAATAGTGTTGTTGTTATTGTTTAAATTACCACTCGTACATTCGCCGAGGTGAATAAATCAAGGCTATCAAAACATATTCGGGTTAGTTCGTGAGTTGTCGTGTGATCCTAGCAATGACCAGATTCAATGTTGTCTGCTGTTGGTTTTTTATTGTATTGCCTATTGAAACTTCAATTTTTTTTAGAGAGAGTGATTCATTGATTTAGGTATTTTATTTATGGCAGAATTAAGTCCAGTGAGGCCTTATCTTCCATCAAATTAAAAAAAAAAAATCGAGAGAGATTGATTGATTGAGTGATTGATTTCGGTCTTTATTATGGGCGGGATTAAGGCCAGTGAGGCCTTTTCTTACATCCAACCGGTAATAATACAGTAAATAATAACAATTTGATAATATGCATTTGACAATGACATGAATTAATTTAGGAACATGGAAATACACAATACAAATAATAAATGAAATGGAATGGAATAAATTATCACTAAAATGAAATGAGTATGACAATATGACATGAGAGAGAGAGAGACAGAGAGAGAGAGAGAGAGCATCCATTCAATGACAGGTCCTAGACAGAGAGGATATTGAAATAAACAAGCTTGACATGTATTATTGGCTTCGCTAAACATGCTCTAGATTTAGCGTAAGCTTATTTCAAAGCTAGAACTTACAAAGAGTCTATCTATTATTTATATTTTAAACTATATTCGAACCCCTGTCTCCCACCTGGCTGTGTGAGGGGGCTAGTTATCGATCTCAGGCACTTGTTGCTTCAGTGAGGGAGTTATTACATGCTTGTGCGGGGGGGGGGGGTAATGGATCCTCTTGTTAGGACTGGGATTAGAGATTTGTCTGGTCGCTTTAGTCCACAAATAGGCGGACTTGTTGACTAAAGCAGAGCTTACATAGCCGGTTTCATTGAAGTAGTATTTAAGTGGAAGTTAAATTTGAAGCGCATGTTAGTCCTAAAAAATGAATGTTTCGTGTAGCTAAAGCATTGTCTATTGTTGTACTTCGGTATGGTGATGAATACGAGCGCCAGTTTTAGGTTTACTATTAAATAACTAACTAATTAAACTTATTTACATTAGTTGGCATGAAAAGTAACCAAATACGACCAGAATTAAATTTGAAGATTACTTCTAAGTGGCAATAAATATCTGATATTATTTCACTCATTTTACTATCATTGTCATCTTTATTTACAAGAACAAACGGACACTGTATCAGCATAATAAGTACCAGTAGTAATGAGAATGTGTGTATGAATTATGAAAGTATTTAATTTAAAATCATTATTTCTTGTAGCTCCACATAACCTGTACATCCCGTCTATTTAAGACAATTTTCCAATATCCAATCCAACGATATATATTTCTTAAAATTTGGAGCCAATTAGGTGGTAAAACATATTAACTAACAACTAATACAACTGGGTTTAAAACAACTTTGGATTTAGATTTCATTTGTGGAATCAGGCCTGATAATAATACAAACGTATTCACCTGTAAAATTGGAATAGACAATACCTAACTAACATCAAGCGAATTCTATATATTTAAAAATCATTTTCGAGTATTAAAATGCATAATTTACGATTTGACAAGATACATTTGATCGTAAGGCGTAGAGAAGTAACTCGATCATCAATTGAAACCTCAGACCGCTTCTCGATGAATGTCCGTCTTGATTTGTATCCAATGAATTAATGCGTGGAATGTGGAGGTCGCAGGTCAATGATATCTCGGACAATATCTGCATCGCACACGCTGATGTTTAACACAAAGACTGGTGGGGAACGAACCCGCACCCCTTGGCACCGAGTGTGAGTTCTCGACAATAAATGTAATTTACAGATTTGTGTTCATTGTCTATTATTATTCATTCATTGTGAATTCATTGTGTATTATTGTGTATTATTGTGTATTATTGTGAAATATCGATCTTTGATTGGTTATCGCTCACTCGCCGATGGTGTTCGGAGCCCACAGGGTTGGTTAAGACGCTTTAAATTGAAGTCTCCCACTGCAAATCAGTTTCATTACTGAGTGGGTAGACTCTAAATGTGAATTTATTTATTTATTTATTTATTTATGTACTGTCTATCATGTACTGTATCACCTTAAAAGGGTTGGATGGAAGATAAGGTTACGCTAGCCTTAATCCCGCCTTTTAATAAAAGACCTTCATTAATCAATCAATCAATCATTCTGTTATAACAAGTGGTTTTCTTCCTAGGACATTATACTATTTCTTAGGCGAAGTGGGTCATTGCTATGACGGTTCCAAAAGTCACCGTTTACGTAGGGGATGCCAGTATCACAGATGGAGATATGGACATAATACAATTTTGCCCTATCTGGGGATCAAACCCAGAACCGTTCGTATCAGAGCCATAAACTGACATCACAAGGCAAATAATCGCAAACCTACGTATTCATATATTATTTAAATCAATTTAAGGCTGAAGTTAAAAGTCTAACCAAGAATCGCACCCGAGAGGCCGAAACCTTCTGCATTGGACGTAATAATAATAATAATTTTTCGTAGGAATACCCGTTATAGGGTGCACACCAGCTTTACCTAATGTGCCCCTCTTCAGGTGACTAACTAGGTTATTAGGGTGTTTGGATAACTGGAGAGGAATGTCCGAGGGCTGTTAGTAGGACTCAATCCCAGCATTCGCCTTTACGACTGAGGAAAACCTCGGAAAAAACCTTCAGTCAGGACTGCCGGTGGCCGGAATCGAACCGGCGACCTCCCGAATTAGAGTCTTGCGTCTTACCGCTGAGCCACCTCTATTGGTATTGGACGTAGGAATAAACCCACAACACCAACGAGGCAAACACAGCTACAGGGTGGTCTTCCTTGTATTCTAACACGTTGTTGACTTGTCTGTACATCAGACTATCGACCAATTAGATTCAATTGTCCGCATGGGTGACGACCGAACGCAGAACAACTTGCATCGCGCTCAACTATACAGAAATTAACTTAGAAATTTGCACAAATTGACTCCACCACCAGTCGAGATTATAAATTAATTCATGCCCGAATGCATTGATGTTTTTGGTATAACGAGAAACGCAAACACGACATAATGTTACGACAAGATGTTCGACTAAGTGAATAAGGTGGGACTAAACTGAGATGTGAAGACCTCGGTAAACCTGCTAATTTGAGGGGAGAAACACTTGGCAGAAACAAGACACTTGGGGTGAGATGATGGATGAGGGTTGAACCAGAAACACACGGGAATCATGTCTTGAAAACTTATTTCGTTGCATTACATTATGTGTTCGTCAAGTTTCCAAGTTGATTACACACACAGACATTTTTCAAATATTTTCAGGTGATAACATGTTATATTCTCTGTCCCGATTCAAGATACACGCCGGCAAAATGAGAACTAAAAGGAACTGTTTCTTATTGTTGGAGACTTATGCTGTCAATCATCCCCTTTATTTGGCAAACCACTTAGCTTCTAACATAGTAAAGACAGCTCCAAACCACATGACCCGTCGAAACAAGAGATAATTATGGTCGACCCTTTGAAAAGGGACAGAATCCTGAGCCCCCGTCTTCCTAGCCCCCGTCTTCCTATTGTCAAGTGGGTATTTTTCTTATTTGAATAGATATTATTGATGGTCACTATTTCTTAAAACTGTGCACCCTTCCTGGTGACAAGCTTGACGTTTACAACCTTGCACAGTGAGCGGGAAATAAGCCGCCCTTTGAGGAGTCCTCTTTACCGGCGTGCATCTTGGATAGAGACGAACTTTAGATTGAAATTGTTTTCTTATAAACTTCACTCCAAACAAAACAGCCCTCTAACCTCTAGTTTGTGTTACAGAGGCGGCGGTGAACGTACTGTCGGCTACCAAGGTGTACGAGATGCCTCTGGGTGTAACGCGGACTACGGGTATCTGCAGTGGCGACAACGCCTACAGACTGAGCGAGAGGTCGCTACTCACAGTCAACACAGCTCAACTCTTCCCCAATGGCTTCCCGTCAGACTTCTCATTACTGCTCACCGCTAGACCGTCGCAAGGTATGTAAACTGGTCCCAACGTATAACTACTCTCATTTACCAACGTATAGTTGAGAAACTGTAAGAATGACGGCCCTCTCCTTATCCCCTCCTCTGCAACCCGACCCCCCCCCCCCTCAACTCCGTGAAACAACAAACTGAACAACTGAAACAAACTGATTTTCAGTTATGTATTTCATTTACTCAGGTTGTCACGGAGTTGAATGGGGTCGGGTAGCTGTGGAGGGGATATGGAGAGGGCCGTCAATCTTACAGTTTCTCAACTTTATCGACATCGCCCGAAACACTAGTTTTGATGGTTTGGAAGCATTTCTCATCAACTGATCGACAGTCCTGATTAGTGGAGAAACCTATATGACTAGTCCTTTAGTTAAGACGTAAAACCGATGTTCCCCTAAGTACTTATAGTGATTAGACCACGTGCCAGTTGACCAGGCTTCATCCCCTTCTTCATCCTCATTCATCAATCACCATATATTACATTTTCACTAGTATGACCTTGGCACTGTTGCAAATATAGAATCAAATCAATCATATCCAATCAATTATCGGTGGACATATTGTTTACAAAAATAGCCCAGTCCCATTGTTACAATTTCTGCCGCTAGAATGCGTTGGTGTGATTGACGATGCCGAATACTACTCGAGTGTTTAGAGACAGATATATTATATTGAACCACCAGCAGCAATTGTGCCATTAACCTGATCCCCTAAGCCGGCTCGCTCTCAATGATTAAAATGTGTTTATTACCTACTGTAGCAGACGGACATACAGACAGACAGACATACAGACACACACGCGTGATAAACCGTTATCCATTCCGCTCTTCGCTTGATTGAGTTGAGTTCCGGATCGTATAATTCCCAGGCCAAGACGTACGTTATCATAGTACGCTGAGGTGTATATTACCGTGCAATTGTGTGATAGATCTTTGCGATAAGTACCTATCCATAAACATGCTGGCTAAGACTACGATCATGAATGAAATGAAATTAGTTTAATTCGATCATAATTAGCCGGACCGCCTAGAAACAGAACAATGTGATGAAAAAGTTCGATGAATTTTATAGATTTTAACATTTTCGTTTAGTACAAGCTCACAAAAGGATGAAGTTGTACGTAGTGATGGCGGTTTGTGACACTAAATATTGATGTTATTATCAAGAATGGACCATGCTTGACCATGCTATGCCATGAATGATTGGAGGCGTCATTTTATTTATTTATTTCTTGTCTTTGAGTACTTAGTTTGAAAGCAGGCGCACTACTGCGCACAGAAGCACACATTGTACATCTTCACTTGCAGAGTGGCGTAGTCTTCCAACTGATGCATTCCCTGTGAATTGATTTGATAATCGTTGCCAGTCTAAACGGGTATTCTATGTTTGCTTCAACTTTTTCATTCAACTAGATGAAAACAATCTTTGAATGGCAAATTTAACCATGTAGAATGTATGCTTTGATGCAAAAATATCTGTGCCAATCTGTTATGGTGGCTATTATAGTTTCTTTTTCTTTATTTAATTTTATAGTACATTTGTTACAGTTGTGAAATAAGCCCCCAAGCCAGCAGCTTTTCTGCAGGCTTCGGTTGATTAAATTCACTCACAGAACGCAAAGTAGTGCGCGATAAAAATATACATTTAATTTCCACAGATAAGCACAGCTTATAAGCTTATTGGCGACCAAATCAATTAGTGACCTACATTTGAAATGTCTATCTACATAGAATATCAGTTAAATATGCTTTTTGAGATATTCTTTTTCATCCACACATTCGCAAATTTTCACTATCTCGACTATACGAATATTTGTTCGAATTACTATTTTTAAGATTTTCTGGTCGAGATTGAGGGAAATGAGGGTATTATTATATGGAAATTTTCCGTTTACAGGGTATAGTGAAACTCATATTTGAGACAATTAAAGAAGCCGTATTAATACTGTGCGATTACAGTTTACACTTTAGAGAGAGGTTCACAGTCCGTTCTTTTGTCAGTAGGTAGTAAACACACACAGTACAGTAGTATGTCATATGTCAATCCAGTAGAATCTAAAAAGATGCCTTTCTGTTATGTTGAATTTCTGTTCTGAAATTTGTTGAGCAGTTGTCAAGAGTTGAATTTCATGTCAAGTCTCCCATTCCATTTCAACAATTCCAGTTCACAATTCCAGTAGTTTGTTATTAACGACGAAGAAAATAGTGTAGTTGTTATTATTATTATTATTATTATTATTACTGTGTAGACGTGGACCACGCTGCCCTGTTCACCGTGTACAGCGACAACGGCGACGAGCAACTCTCAGTCTCCCTGGGCGATGACGTCACGCTCTTCTACGAAGACTCCGAGGGAAGACCGGCCGCCGACAACACCCTCAGCTTCGGGGCTAACATCAGCGACGGACAGTGAGTGTATAGTTGTCCCAACGAAAGTATTCTGATGCTTTCGACACAGTCGAGTTCAAGGTGACAACTTAATGTTCTACTTCGCTAATTCCTACCATCTAATCTAAACAGGTCCATTGGGGATAATTTAAGACCTTCCGTTGGTTACCTGTAACGGTGGGTGTGGCCAAACCGCCTATGCAGTCGATTAAGCCGAACCGTGCATTTACGAATGTGTGATAGAACGCCACGCTAGGTATCTGCTGGTTTTCTTTCAAATGGCACGGTTGACAGGGGCCAGTAGACAATGACCTGAGATCGGTATGCGAATACTTTTGTTGGGACTAGTATACATTGCGATCATCTCAAGGTGTAATTAAGCATGACACTACTAGCGTTGGGGCAGCTTTTGAGGGGTCTACTTATTCTTACAGTCAACGTACACTAGAAGGCTACAAGCAGAAAGTAAACACGCACGAATCATGATCCATACTATCGTGCGCTGTCATCCTCGTAGGCTACTTGCATTCTGCTATTATTGCCAACTTGCCTATATTGAGTGGTACGACGGACTATAGACGGACAACTACAGCCGTTGGGTTTCTACCCTTCAATATACACTCAACAGTTATAGCTCCAACACATGTCAAATAATAAGGGGGGGGGGGCAGGGAGAGACAATCAATGGGCGCTGAAACTTGATCCAGCCCTGAGAAGGAGCGTCATTGGTCAGTGTGGTGGTTAAGTTGTCTCAGGTCATTCCACCGTCATAGCTGTAACTTTCTCAGAGAGACGGTCGTTCAAAGCAGTCTATTTCAACGGAACTCGATGCCGTTTCCGTACACAGACGCGCTGGACCTCGATTCTGTAACTCTATCGAATAATTTTGGACAGAAATTACATACATTTCCGCCGAGATAAGATTGTTCTCGGCGGAAATGGATGTTATTTCGGTACGAAATTGATTCTGTAGAGTGACCGAATAGGTGCCAGATAGTATCATTACAATATTGGATGCACAGAACGAGGTTGCTATTTTGTCACATATGTCAATTAACTATTTCCAGGTGGCATCGCGTGGCCTTCAGCGTGAAGGGCGACGCGGCAACGATGATCCTAGACTGCGACAAACAGATCACCCGAGCTCTGCCCCGGGACGTCGGCTCCAAGATAAACACGGCCGGTATCATCATCATAGGGCAGCAACTCTTGGACGAGAGCTTCTACACGGTAAGTTTTACGTTTCCATCATCCGGTGTTGTTCTAGCGTTATTGGACACCACCCGAATCTCGTATCGGTTTCTTTTATCCCTGGCTTAACGACAACCCAGACAAAGATGAGTTATATCTCCACCTCTGTGCAAACTTTAAATCTCAAATCGAATCTATTTTTGGTAAAATAAACTTTCTTTAATCATCAATACAACAGTTTTTTGGATTGCAATTTAGGTTTAGACCATGCACTTCCCCAGTTTTCCCCAAATACCCTTTAGCAGCACTTTGGTCAATACCTGCGGAAAAGATTTACCTCGGGCGATAAAGGGTTTAGCTCCAAACACTTTGTGTGAAACGTTTATCATGTTACTTCGCCGTACTTGTGTCAGGTCACGTGAGCAATATCCTCCATCTTGGTTTACAGGGCGACGTCCAGCTCCTGATGATCGCGCCCCGGCCTGACGCCGCCTACGAGATGTGCGAGAGTTACTCCCCGCGTTGCGACGCCGGCGGCGGCGGTGGCGGCGTCGCGTTCACGGCGTCCTCCAGTGGCGTCGCCGGCCGGCCCAACGGAGGGGGCACGGTCAACGACGTGGGCGACGAGGACGAAGAGGACGGCGAAGAGGACGGCGATGAGGACGAAGCCACGGAGTTTGACGAGATTCCGGTCACCACTACGGCGCCCCTACCCAATACGACGACCTATGTAAGATACACGTTACCGATACACAAACATGTCGGCCAAAGAACACAATGTATTTGTGTGTTTATTCGAATATAGTAATCCCATTTTAATTCAAATCAGAAGGGACTTTAACAGCGCTGAATGTCATAAAAGAAATTCACGTATGAGTCTTGTGAGTGACTTTTTTGCTCCCAAAAATTATGATTTTTATTGTGATTGCTACACACAATTAAAATTAAAAAATAAAAACAATCACAACGCTTTCTATCCGGCTCGATTAGTCCGGTGTGTGAGTGAAACATTATGTTCTAATGACGACTTAAGTTGGTAGCACTGAATCCATCACGTGACGCGTGCATGTGACGTGAGTAAACACGTTAAAACCACGTGCACGTAGACACGCAGCTGAATTTGAATTTGAAACGCGTCGGTTGTATAATGAATATGGTAGTGGAAATTTCAAACAGATAATCGGAGTGTGTTTTAATTGATTCGTGCCAACGAGGTTTCACACGCCGAGTGATGCATGATGGATGCAGCTTTCGATGCGAGGACACATCAAAGCGAGGGGTTTAGTGCTAAAATGCATGTCACCGTCCATCGTGGTCATATTTGTTTAGTTAAGCGAAGCGCGGCTAACATTAAAATAGAGGTCATTAAAGAGCTAATTACTATGGTGATTATTACAATACAAAGAAATCATTTTATGATGGGAAGTCACGGACAAAAGTAGACATAAAATGAACTTATCTGTTTTTCTTGTCTATGCACTCAGTTACAATAACTGATTTTTAGTGGAGGACCTGGCTCTATTTTGTTTGTTGCCATGAAAGGTCTAATGTTGCCGTTTCCATATACAACAGTTAAAATACAGATAGATTAAAATTAATGCAACTTAAAAAAAAGGTTAAACGAACGCCAGCCCGCTCTGAGAATCAAACTCTGGACACTCTGCATTGGAAGCAGGAATACACCTACATGCCCACCGAGCCACACCAATATAAATTGTGGCATTATTGCCTTCAGATGATAAGCTAAGGTGTGCTCATAAATGCATGTGCCCAAGGTAACTGCCCCCCACCCCTCTCTATTCTCATCCACCCACGCAACTCCGAAGACGAAGACTAACCCCCCTACCCCATAACCACAAGGTAGCCCAAGGTTACTGACTCACCCCCTCTCTGTTCTCAGCCCCCCACTAGCTCCGAAGACGAAGACTATGGCGCCAACGCGGGCCCAGCGCCGCAGTATCCCGTCTACATCAACAGGGGCCCCCCAGGCCCACGAGGGTACACGGGCCACCCCGGACCCCCAGGGCCCATGGGCCTCAAGGGCCAGATGGGCCGGGACGGGGTGATTGGATCGAGCGGCAATCCGGGGCCACCGGGACATGTGTTCATGATACCGGTACGCACGCACCCACAATGCACTGCTGCAATCAAAGCTAGAGTTACCCTCATCACTTACCGACAGAGGTGGCTCAGCGGTAACACGCAAAGCTAACGCGAGAGATCATCGGTTCGATTCCGGTAACCGGCATTACTTCTCTAAGGTTTTCCGAGGTTCTAATCACATCTTGCCTCTAAAAAATTCCCTCAAAACTGTACCCAAGCACCCAAATATACCTAGTTCATAATCTGATTTGGGAACAAAAGTTTAAACTTGAGAGTACCTCAGACGGAATTCTGCGAAAACTGATAAGAATTATGTTTCATTCACGATATGTTTCACATGTTTCATCACATGATTTAATTAATTCAAATAAGCTTGTCTCACCCCCTGAGACAGTTCTGCTTATTGTAAACGTGTGTTGTTGTTGTTATTGTCATAGCTGAACTCCAACGGAAACGAGAAGGGGCCCGACCACCACGCAGATCAGTTCAGGCAGCTCTTATCGCAGCACATGGTAAGAAACACCTGTTGCATCTTCAGGTAGTAGCTCTTGTTTGTTCGAGTCGATCAGAATAGTGATCTGTATTTATTTCCTTACAGACGGCGATGAGGGGAACCGAAGGACCCATGGGCCTGACCGGAGTGGCGGGGCCCGAAGGCCCACCGGGCCCCGAGGGAATCAAAGGAGAACCGGGAGACATGGGGGAGATGGTAGGGACAGTTTACATTCTATATCTTTAAAACGAAACAAGCTCAGTCCGGATACTTGAAAGTTCCTCAAGGAACGATAACAATCAGAGCTTGGCTATGTGCTGGGTTCGTTGTTCTATGACATATGTTGACAATGTGATCTACAATTCACTGCAACTCAAATATCATGTCTCCTCTCATTAATAAATGGTAAATAATTAATCCATCTGAAAACGGTGGGTTTTTAAATTACTACTGTAAATTGCTGGCAATTATATCTCTCACTTTTTTACATTTTTATTAATCCATCGAGTAAGATTAGTTCTAACGAACTTTTAACTTAATTTCACAATATTTTTAAATTATTTTCACGCATCAAATCTTGTGAAAATTAATCCATTTATTTTTTTAATCTCAGCAGAGATATAATTTAAGTTGATAACTCGATAACGGCGCTAACGACTAAAAGTATCTGTCTTGCGTTGAGAATTGATGCGTTCTTGTCCATGCACACAGGGTCCCCGTGGGCTGCGGGGCATGATGGGACTACCGGGCAGAGAGGGGCGGAGGGGACGTCCCGGGCGTGACGGAGAGAGGGGTATCACGGGGCCTACCGGCGCCAAGGGGGAGCAGGGCCCACACGGGGTGTCCGGTAAGACCAATAGACAACTTTACAAGGTCAGTTGAGTGTATAGCTGCATTTCTCAAACTTGAAGCTGATCAAAGGCGCGAAACAAACACAATTGTGAGGCACAGACTGATTTGAGTTTTCTTTTAGGATTATGTAGTTTAAATTTAAACTCAGAGGCGTGACAATGAGTTGCAGTTAACAATCTTTGGCCTGCATATTATATTCCAATAACCCGGTATTATCTCCTCAGTATACTCTAATTACTTTGGTAAATGTTACATTAATTTTCACGTGTTGTAATTTTATTGCATAAAACAAAAATAATCGAGAAACATTGGTGAGACGTCAGCACTTGCCTGATTATAAAGATGAGACGCACTGGTCTACAGTGCATGCTATGCCTAAGGGTGTGTTACTTATTAACGTTGCTTTGTTCCCGTCACAGGTTTGCCCGGCGAGAAGGGAGACAGGGGACTGACCGGGAACAAGGGGGAGCAAGGACAGTCGGGACACGACGGGATGCAAGGGGAAGAGGGTCCTACAGGATTACCGGGACTACCCGGAGAACTAGTAGGTCACACCTCCAGTGCTTGTATCATCGCCGACGTGTGCGGGGGTCAAGGGGAAGACTAACATAACATTATCTGTTTCAGGGGCCCCGCGGGTTTCCAGGCCCTCGAGGCTTCCCGGGCCTCCCGGGCTCGCCCGGTATACCAGGAGGCGAGGGCCCCGTAGGCCCCAAGGGTAACTCGGGCCCTCCCGGACAGCCAGGAGCCCCGGGACAAGCGGGACAGTTGGGCCCCATAGGACCTCCCGGGCCCCAGGGCCAGCTCGGGCCCCCCGGCTTAGCGGTGAGTCTTTGTACTTCTTCCTCACGTTCTCAGTCTCATGCCAGGTCCACGTGCACGCACATGCGTAGCAACGTGCTTTTGCCCAGTGAGCTATCCGAGAGACATTCCACTCATTTCAATTCAGTTATTTCAGTGGAGTTAATGATTTATTTTGTTTTCCTTATTATAGTAATCGGTAGCACTTGTTGCCTCGTTTCCGCTTTATGTTAGGCAGCCCGCGCACTAGAGATGGGTTTAATGTATTATTTCCTTATATTTATATATAATTTGAACATAAAAACGGTTAAAAATATTATATATAATATGAGAGTGAGAATAAAATGGGTCATATAAAAAAATTCAGCCATACGTTTTAAATAATCAAATGTGGACACCTGTGAAATAATATATTTGTTTTTGTTTTGTTTTGAATGTTTGGTTTAGCTTTGCGTGAATATGTATTATTTACAGTGCGCTATTAAAATACAGACAGGAGAGGCGGGTCAACGCAGTGATATGTATGAACTGGTTTCAACACGGGATGGCTACAGGGAAGCTATGCAGCATCACAATATCACATGAGCCTGCACGATACAGACCACAATAACCACTGACTGATGTAGAGCATATCCTCGTCGATTTACAATCCGTACACCAGTAAAAATAATCTTCTTTCACTTTACCGATAAAGGTGGCTCAGCGGTAGGAAGCGAGGCACTAATTCGGGAGATCGCTGGTTCGATACCAGCCCCGAAGTCCTGACTGAAGGTTTTTTCCGCGTTTTTCCTCAGTTACAACGCGAATTCTGCGATTGAGCAATACTATCAAACCCTCGGACATTCATTCCCAACTATTCTAGATACCGCAATACCTAGTTATATAGCCACCTGAAGAGGGACATGGATTGTCCCTGAACAGGTTTCCCACAAACATTAATTATCATTACTATAATAAGTTATACCTTCTTTCACGTTTCTATCTCTTTCAATCGTCTGATAACTTTATATGTTCGATTATGAGTTACATGCAATTTCAATATTTTTTTATATTTATATTTTTTTTTTTTTTTTTTATATTTATTTGTATTGCTCCGGGCCAACAAAATGTTTTCCTCTGTGTTATCCATAATATGTCTCTGATGATACAACGTGGCTTGTTTGTGTGTTTATCCAGGGGCCTCAAGGCAAGCCCGGTATGCCCGGCCTCCCGGGTGCTGACGGGTCCCCGGGCCACCCCGGTAACTCAGGGGCGCCGGGGGGCAAGGGGGACAACGGCCCCGCCGGCCCCCAGGGACCCGTGGGCTTCCCCGGGTCTCGCGGCGTCAAGGGGGACGAGGGGAAGCGAGGCTCCGCGGGGGACAAAGGGGACAAAGGGGACCGAGGCAACGACGGCGAGAAGGGGGACATGGGGTCCAAGGGGGATCGAGGGTCCACTGGGCCCATGGGACAGGCGGGTCTCGAGGGGCCCGAGGGCCCGAAGGTGAGTTAT
Source organism: Isoperla grammatica (assembly GCA_945910005.1). Lineage (NCBI taxonomy): Eukaryota > Metazoa > Arthropoda > Insecta > Plecoptera > Perlodidae > Isoperla > Isoperla grammatica. Next base: position 11,336,773 of record OX246741.1, read on the forward strand.
TGTCTGTTATTATATCTACTTCTACACTCACGACTGTTCCGATTAGACTATTGTGATAAATACAGAAACGTGACATTCATAGGAATCTTGTCTACAACAATTGGAACAATGACTATTCAATGATTTTAACCCTTCAGATTCGAATTGCCATGTCACGTACTCAACAACCACCGTCTGCGGTGAACCACGAGGTAGGGCGCATGTCCTAAGCGTATGCTGCCTAGGGACGTGGGTTCGAATCCCACATCGCCTTGAATAGCATGGTTGCAATGATACAGACGTTAAGCAACGAGAATGACCGGATGTAGAGTATGTCCGTAAGTGGGGAGATCCCTAGGGTTGTATGGGATTGTTTTATTGCACGCTACTTTCCGTAAGCAAAACAAACTCCTCGACAATTAGGTAGTTCGCTAAACCTAGGAGATATCTGTGCATCCGGGCCTAAAGCGTCCTCTTCATAGCTGTTGGTTTGTGCACCACATTATGTAACCCTATATACTAGTCCTAACGAAAGTATTCGCATACCGATCTCAGGTAATTGTCTACTGCCCCTTTCAACCGCGTCAATTGAAAGAAAATACACAGATACCTGGCGTTCTTTCACACATTCGTAAATGCGTGGTTTGGTTTAGTCGAGTGCACAGGCGGTTTGGCTACACCCACCGTTACAGGTAACCAACGGAAGATTTTAAATTATCCCCCATTGACCTGTATTGAAGCTCCCTTTGCAATTTCTGATGCAGTTTATGGGTCAACCTTCTATGTTGCAACAAGCTTCCATGGTCTTCATGTACTTATTGGAACAACTTTTCTTTTAGTATACTAGATGGTAGGAATTAGCGAAGTAGAAAATTAAGTTGTCACCCTGGACTCGGCTGTGTCGTATACGCATCAGAATACTTTTGTTGGGGCAACTATACATAGGACACCAATATCCTTGCCACAAACATTGGCAGTGTGTTTCGGCAGGAGAAGTCTACGTTCTACGTGTTCTTATGACGTCAGCGCGTGGACGTATATCTCAAGCGTCACAGTGGTTCGTTACTCTGAGACTTGCCTTGCTTGTTGCGATGCCACGTGAGTCGTTTTATAATGGGGGATTTAGAGAAATGGGATTTTCAGACTGAAAGGCCGTGAATTGTGCCGAACACTCCCACGTTATGTTCTATTTTCATCCCCCGCACAGAAATATGTTTTCAACGATCGATACAGATTGGGGAATATTCCAAACACGTGTAATAGTTTTTCGTATCAAGCGAATATTTTACAAGCAGTTTTATTTCACATCCATTGCACAGGTTTTAACAGTAGGTAGTTGACCGATCGTAAAACAAGTAATTCATAACGTGAGATCATATCCTTAACCTCGGACATCAGTGATAACAACATTAGGCCCTAGACTTATTTATTTTATTTCAATTCAAGGCCTGTTTAAGGCACTCTTTAACCTGATACAAACCAAACTAAGCCATTTTGAGGCACCGACAAACACCAGTTTGTATCTCATACGTGAACATTTTTTATAGCATATGTTTTTTTTTATTATATCCTATGTATAAATTAGAAATCTTACTAGGATACCGTTTGTTTTTTTTAATTCTTAACACTTCATAAAAAAAATCTAGCACATTCCCAAAATATACATGAATGTTAAAATGTAAAGGTCAAGGGATTGTCAAAACGACCTAAAGAATGATTCCTCACGAAATTAAACTTCCATCTTAAAAAACGGCTGTTACTATGACTGGGGTCTTGATGGACCCCACAATGTTTGTCTCACCAAGGTAGACACATATTGTGTCGCCAGTGCCACCGTTGGGGTCCCCGAGGGTTGATTGTGTTATCACGTGACCCGTCTGTTTGTTTAGGGCTTGGACGGACCGCGAGGGGAGGCGGGACAGCCGGGAACAGCGGGAGAGAAGGGAAAGCTTGGAGTTCCAGGTTTTCCCGGATATCCTGGACCTCCAGGAGAGAAGGGAGACAAAGGGACAGAGGGTAAACATGGATCTCCAGGAGACAAGGGAGACAGGGTGAGTTGCCCCTCGACTGTGAGACATGTGATGCAATGTTTGTTGACGTGGCTGTACGGTCAACACAACCATATAAACAGGTGATGTATTACGAATACCCACTATGTGCGTTCACCGTTTTCACTTATGATTGTTCCAACCCAAGTATACATTCACAAATTATCTAACTTTACCAACTTACAAAAGAGAAATCATTGGTATAATGCGAGTACAAAATGATGGCATCGCTTCCCAATTATCCCAATACTTAAGAGGGAAATATTATCCTTCCCTTTCGGTATTCAATAGAGAGAATCATAGGCCTCAAATCACCCTTATATCTGTTTCATTTTTTTCATCTTTCTATATCACATTCTTTCTAAACAATGTCTCTTTGCCATTTATACAAGAAGTAATAAAAAAATATACAACTAGCTATACAGTTTCAGTAAGTAGTTAAAATTGCAACTAGTTGCATCTATATAATATACAGAAAATCCCCGCTTCCCGCACTTTTTGTAAATAGAAGTAATGGAACTGTACCTACTAATTCATGTTAGAATAATAATGGTAGTAATAACAACCTCTGTGCAGATCGAGCTTGTTACATTCTCATACAGCTGTTGTTGTGTTTGTAGGGGAACACCGGCCCGCAAGGGGAGAGAGGAGAGTCTGGCCCTAGGGTGAGTTTACATACGTTTATATTTTACATGTTTTGCATGGTTGAAAGACAAATATAAATACTATTATCTCTAATATTAGCTGACTTTGTTTTGAGTTGACCTTTGGCGTTTTGCCTGCGTACTTGAGACAAAAAAATCGGGATCAATGTGTATTTTATCATTGTAAAATATTATTGTTTCATACATTGATTAGAACAATGTTTCTGACAGGTAAGCAGACAACGCCGTTGTTTATATGTGTTCGTAATAACAAACAATCGTTTAGTTAACTCGTTATTACGTCAGTGTGTTGCAGATTTATATCGTTCAATAAAGATTACAGTTGCAACGGTACTTAAAGTCCCCCACTGCAAATCAGTTTAGTTACTGAGTGGGTAGACTCTAAATAGGAATTTATTTATTTTATTTTACTAAACTAATGCAGTTTAATTAAAACTCATTGCAGTGGCTAATGTTGAGAACACATCAATTAATTCACGTACAAATGATGTGACCTATATTATTGGTTGAGCTGTTATTAGTGCGTGGTTGTTTTGTGCTGTGATGTGTAAGACAAGTGTTTCATTGTTGAAGGGTTTCCGCGGTTCACGGGGTCGTCGCGGACTGGAAGGGACTCCGGGCCCCAAGGGAGACACCGGCCAGCCGGGCCCTCCAGGGGCCCAGGGCGAGATCGGACCTCAAGGGCCTGACGGACTGAGAGGGTTTGCGGGGCCGCAAGGTGGTACGGGCCCAGCCGGCAAGGACGGGGTCCAAGGGCCCCACGGAGAGAGAGGGCCCCCGGTAAGTAGCACGGCGTTGAAGTATCCCCCCTCCACCCCTACATTGGGTCACTTTGCCCCTGGATATTCTCCGTGACTCAAAATACAACCAACTTCGTATATATATATATGTATCAGAGATGGAGATCTGATGATGGAGAATGATACGTCTCCGAAACGTCGGGCAGTGTTGGGTGAGTCGAACACTTCTGTTTACTCGTGTGAAAAAAAAACCCAAAAAAAAACAAATAATATATATATATTTTAGTAACGACGCACTTAACAACTAGTTCATTTAGCGTCAGCCGAATCAGATCCAGCACACATCACCAAGATCATCAAAAAAGAGGATTCAATGAAGGAGGGGGGGGGGGGGGGGGCTGAAAGGTAGGGGGTTGATAAGTATGTGGAAGAGGATATGTGATGAAAGGGTATATAAGATGAATAAAGAAAAGACAAAAGATATGCACGAGAGCCCTCTTTGCGGGCACCGGACCCCACGAGCAGGGACCCATCTCGACCAATAAAACCAACTCGTCACTGGGGGAATTAAACAGACGCCGCGAGCAATAAACATTGATGGAGTTTTCCAGCTGTGCATGTTTAATTAAGTACCAAAAAAAGAACAACAGAACATTTTCAATGTTTGCTACGTGCAAACATGCACATACATGTACATTGTACGCGCCTAATATCTCCTAACGACTTCAGGTAGAGTTCGTCCAACGACATTATATCACGAATTTCGTTGTCCTCAAATAAGGGACAACAGACCGTGTTTGTTCACACTCGCAGAAAAGATTACCTGCATGACGTGTTATATTTTACAAAAGTCAGTTGACGGGGGTTGCAAGTTTCCTGGACACTCTCACAGTCTGCGAAGATCGACTTCTTGTTCTGTTTTTCCTTGAAAAGTTTCGTGTTTTTTAAATCTATATGGAAAGGTTTGCTGTTTTTTCCATCATCATTATTATATACGCTTGACTTGAGGGTCACTCTGTTGTACAATGTGCAGTGGTGTATTCGAGCCTAGGCGGGCTTAGGCGCCGCCTAGACACTTTTATTTGGAGGCTAGGCTAGCCTAGGCGCTTTTTCACAGTACTGTTGTTTAAATTTCATGAACCCATGCAGTATTCACAATATCTATAATTGAGAAAAAATATGTTACATCAACGTCTTCATGTATTCAGGTTTAATTTCCGTAAAACCTTAATCCAGCCACTTAAAACAACCGCCATCACCCCCCCTCCCACCCACACCTGTCCACAAGTAAATTCGACCGCCTAGGCACTTTATATTTTAGGAATACACCACTGACGATGTGTAACTGTGTTGTGACAGGGAGAGCCGGGCCCTCACGGCCCAGCCGGCGCCCCAGGAGTAGTGGGCCCACCAGGCCCTGTTGGAGCACCGGGCCCCGTGGGAGAGCCGGGTACCCCAGGACATCCCGGTCTTCCGGGAGAATCAGGACGACCCGGAGACTCGGGCAAGGAGGGCCAGACAGGCCCCGCGGGCCCTGCCGGCAAGCCCGGGCCCCCGGGCGGCGCCGGACTACCCGGCTTTCCGGGCGAGAGGGGCTTGGCTGGATTACCGGTGAGTAGAGATACCTCTTTTCAGCAAAAATTTCCTCTTGATTTAGCATTAATTATTTCTGTCAAAAACTTGTATATCAGGGGGTTTCTTGCACTTATAATGAAAAATTATGTGCAGGTTCTAGTTAAAATCAATTCAGTTGTAACTTTTAACTTTTTAAGGGGTTATAATGCAGTTCTTTACTAAATCTCAATATGAATGGGAACACATTATTTTTTGTAAAATTAGCATTTTGTAGCGTTTTCAAAAATAAAACCATTAAATAAATGACCAATTTAGCATCTAAAACCTAAAACGCTAAAGTAACGTATCTCTACCGGTGAGTTTTCATCGACCCATACATCTGTTTCAACACACATATCCGTCCGTATAATGCAAATATCGCTGCTGCGTTCGGAGTGACAGCTAATAAATCTATGGATGAGTTTCTGAACAACATGCGTGCTCTGTGTCCCTGGGTACTTTATAACCTCGGTGACAGAGTTAGCTTTTATGAAGTTACTTATTCAGGAGAACTCTTTGCAAAATAACAAGTATGTTTGCTGTGTTTCAAATGTAAATCAATGAAATATGAATCTTACCCCGGGAATACACGCGTTATGGGAATACACACTGAGAAATTTGTCTGTTGGACCCATCGGACAAGATGAACTGATTTTCAGCGGGGTCGAGGTTACAACGTGTTTTATGTGCCTTTAATAATTTGTCAATAAAGTTGGTAGCTGATGGAGGTAATAGTTGACGGGGAAGGGTAGTCTTACTATAAAAAAGCCAAGTTAGTGCATTTTCTGTAATATGTGTATAGCGCTACACAACATTGAAAAAGTAACCACTTAATTTTTCCGCAAAGATAAAAAATATTTTTAACTTTTTGAGTCCAGATTTTTGTTCTTACGAAACCAGATCACGATAATTTATAACCTTTTAAATACTCATGCACAGTATTATCATATTATTGAGCACACCAATTCAGAATCGTACGTCTACGCAACGGAGATAATAACAATGTCTTCAGGTTCACCAACATGGATGTTCAGCACGAAAACAGAGCACTGTCACTCTTTATTATAGAACACAAACCCACGAATATTTTTTCCGGAATTGAGTCGCAAAACTGTTGCCCCTATTACTTTATTGCTTACAATTGTGTGTTTAAATTTTACACACAGTGGTAACTGCAAGAATATTATTTACACACATTTAAAAACATGTTAACATCTTTTCTCAGAACTTTCAAAATGTGTGCAATGTACTTTCTGTCATATTTCCTTCCTCCCCAAAACTTAAACAAATAAATTAAAGTTTCAACTCTTTCATTGTTCTGTTAAATAAACGTGAAAAATAAACAACCCAAATCATGCATATTTCTGAAATTCCCCACACATCAATAAACTTGTACGCTAAAGTTCAACAGGTGGTTTTGTTGAGCTTACCCATTAGGACACAGCCACTTGTAGATCATTGTGTAACACACTGGTTCGGGCTTGCCTTATAGCTGAAATGTACAGCCGTACAGCTCTATCTAATTTATCTTCGTTCATTAATACAAACAATACAATACAACACGCTACATATTTAAATTAAAACTAATAGTTTGACAGCGTGGCTAAACTTTCCCATTGTCCGCGCCATTCTAGGTTCAACAAAGGTTCAACAATGCATTCTAGGTTCAACAAAGGTTCAACAATCCGAATATTTGGTAGAGTCTTGTTTCAACGTGTACGACCATAAATGTGCGTGCTACATACAGTATTCACTGAAATTGGTTTCTGTCCATCCAGGGTATGCCAGGACTGAAAGGGGACATGGGCCCTATTGGGCCTCTGGGCCCCAACGGAGACAAGGGGCAGCAAGGAGAGCCTGGCAAGGAAGGGCCCCCGGGCCCGGAAGGTCGCAAGGGACCACTGGGGCCCGCTGGGGCGCCCGGATCTAAGGGTGACAGGGTGAGTAACCTCCTGCAGTCTTAGTCAGCCCCTGTGTGGTAATTGCAGCACGCGTAGCATTTATATTCATGGCTTTGGCATCACGCGAGTCATTTAGCTATTCTCTGATTGGTAAGTGGTAACCATGGTTTCAACAAACATTAAAAATAGGTCTTTTTCCAGACGTTTGGGGTCAATCTCCGAAGTTTGTGAAATCGGGTCTCAGAATTGGCCAATTTTAAATATACTTGGTAACTCCAAGCGTCAGTCATTTATGTTTTTCCCGTGTCAGTATTACGCATATTTAAATATTATACTTACACGATCTTTGTTTATCAATTCATTAGTTAGTGATTCATCAATGATTATTTTTATTACTAGGGTTATCTGAATAAATATAGCAGTGTCGTTATTCACTATTATCTAAACTATGTTGTGGGACTTGTGTTGTCAGTTGTCACACTGAGCTAGGAAGTATATAGATGGGTTATTTATGAATAGGTGTTGAATGTGTGTGTGTGTTACTGTACAATACTATACTATTAGTGTGTGAATTATTTCTACAATGATTACTAGGCCTACAAACAATAAAGTCATTCATATAATCTAATGAACATTTTCACAAACGAGCTACACTTTACTAAAATATATGATTATTTTGTTTGAATGAAGTGTTTTGTATCGTGGTGAAGGGTACATAGTCGCTATTTAGGAGTACTGCAGTCGATAGATGGATGTTGTGTTGCATTCAAGATAAGTAGTTGTCTTTACAGCGCGCTTAATCTGTGATTGTCTCCACTTCAAAGCGACGAGGTTCAGTCAAACGATGTCGCGACGTACACTGATCTCAGTTCAGCCTCCCTTGACAGTCCACGCTAAATCGCATCGTTTGTAGCCAACTTGGAAACAAACTTTCACCCGAATGCTAAAACGATATCGTCTAGTACTTAACTTTGAATTGTCTCAATCAAAATTGTATCGGTGTATATTATAAGCGCAAAAGTTGGAGTTATTACCGGCTCAGTTCTTAATAAAACCTTTATAGAAGCTAAAACTCATCTAGAGTTATCGTTGAATTTACTTTAAGACTTTGAGAAGTTTAAGTGAAATGTAATGAAAATTAATTAACAATGTCTTAAGATTGCGGGAATGTTTTAAGATAGCGGTTAGTTAGTTGAAACCATTGATGAAGGGAAAGTGGGAGATGGAGATCCAGCCCCAGGGCAAAGGTTCTTTTACACAACACTGCGGCAAAACGCAGCTTGCTTTGACGTCAGCTCTTCAAGAACTTTCCGACAGAAGATATGGTTTTCTATTTACAATTTTTATCTAAGGTATCTTTCGGCAGTATATAATGTGCCGACTAAAAACGTGTGATGTTTAATTCAAAAGATAAATTAATGATGTGCATACGGTTCACGGAATTTCTAAGAAATTAAAAAAACAAATTTGCATTTTTTTTTCGGAATATATTTCTATCTTTTTTATTTACGCGTTAATTGGCTTCACACGATGCTGTTAGACTTAACGGGAAAAAGTTTTTTATGGTCTCAGAAAGAAGTTGGCATATCCGAGATTTTGCATAGTTGTAACTATTTAGAAATATATCATGTATGATGCTTGCTTGTATGATGCTTGCTTGTATGATGATCATATATGATGTTTGCATGCTCACACATATTGATTCAAATTAATTAGGTGAAAAATCAATTTTAAAAATCATAAACATGCTGTTTTTTGGCCTCTTACAAAAAATTCGTAAAACATAAAATCCGCGATTATTTTTTTTAATTCGATGTGTGCTGTTTTTTATGTGCACCCATCGTTACCGTTATTCTTACATATTAAATATTTTAGAGATGAATATTCACAAACAACTACGCAAAACTTCAAATGGTAAAAATGGCCGTCTTGTGAAGCATTTTATGAGTACTTGTTATCTGCAATATCATTCACTTGTTGCTCTCTTATTGTTGTTGTCTTACCGTATCGGCAACAGTGGTATCCTCGTATCGGCAACAGTGTTTAAATAAAATAAATAAATAAATAAAATAAATTCCCATTTACAGTCTACCCACTCAGTAACTAAACTGATTTGCAGTGGGGGACTTAAATTTAAAGCGACTAAACCAACCCTGTAGGGTTCGAACACCATCGACGAGTGAGCGATATAACCAATCAAAGATCGATATTTCAAATACGAAACATATGAATCAGTGATTGGACAGTGCGAACACCTGCGAACAAATGCCAGAATCAACAAGGCCGATTCAGAACAACTTTGAATTTATCGAGTGCTTCGTTGCTAGGACGGCTCCAAAGTCACCGTTTACTTATTCCACGTTGTTCTGTCCTCAGGGTGACGCAGGTGTAGCTGGGCCCACGGGTCGCGACGGACTCGCTGGACAGAGGGGCCTACCGGGCCCACCCGGGCCCATGGGCTCTCCGGGCGAGGACGGTGACAAGGGAGACGGGGGTCCTCCGGGGGAGAAGGGATTCAAGGGATCGAGGGGAGAAACGGTGAGTAGTAACATTGCTGTACTCATTTCACAATGGTATTAATTTGAAATTCACTTGCTTATAAATTTAATTAATTGTGACACTTGAATGGTTGAGTGTGTGTAATTGTAGAGACTTGACAGCGGCTGTCTACCTCTCCGGACAGTCAACATACTCTAGACGGGTAGTAGCAGAATGTAAACGCTGGCACGAATCACTGATCCGAACTATCGTGCGCTGTCATTGTCCACGCACTTGCGTTCTGCTACTAGCCGACTAGGTTATGTTGACCGGTACGAAGCAGTAGACAGACAACCGCAGCCGTTGGGTCCCTTTCCAACAATACATTAATACCTGATTCAATTGAATACAGAAATCGAATAATTCTCATGTTGGAGTGATCCATCTCATGCTAAGCTGCTGTTAGTTCCTGTAGCTGACCAGATTGTAACGGGCGGTGGTTTGTCCAGGGTCCACCCGGGTCTCTAGGACCGCAGGGGCCTCGCGGAGAGCCCGGCTCGCTGGGGCCTAACGGCGAGAAGGGGCCGCCAGGAGACATGGGACGTCAGGGGACCAAGGGGGAGGAGGGTCCCTTGGGAGTGGCAGGAGCACCGGGAGCCCCAGGACCGCAGGGACTTCCTGGACCGCCCGGGATCAAGGGGGAAGAGGGCGACGACGGCGCCAGAGGTAAGCGACGCACCTGTTGTGTTTGGTAGTTGCTGGGATACAATACAACTATAAAGAAACGTGGGTAGCAAACCTCACACAAAATTAAAACCTTAAATTGAAATTTGTTTTCGTAATCGAAACTTTAAGCAAAGGATTATAAGGATTCCATTTCAGATCTGTAAAGGCGATTCTCGCATTCCCCACAGACAAGCTTCCCGTCTTAATGGCGTCGGGGAGGGGGAAGGGAGGGTGAGTGGGGGTGGGGGGGGGGGGGGGGGGGATTAGGAAGCAATCAATGCCCGACGAGTGAGAGAACCTTTACCTTTCTCATTCGTTGCGCGAGAAGGATCTAGCTACGAACTTTCGTGTCCTTAAAAATATGTTTAGCGTTCATAAAGTACTTCAGTCACAGTAGGTAAAGTCGACATTCTATCACGTAACAGGTGTTATACCTCACATACACTTGAAATCGCATTTGTCTTATAACTAGATGCATATGTATGACTAAGGCCCGGTCTTATAACGATCCACTAAATGTTTAAGTGTACTTTGATGTTGTTGTAATAATGTTGTATTTATTGTATTTTATTATATCCATGTATCTCTGGAACGTATACCTCGGTAGGTATACATCTGTATTGGATAAATAAAAAATAATAATAATAGCACCGGCCTAAAGTTAGCCTCGGGCTAAAATTAACTACAAACTGGTATTATGAACTGAATTTGGCCCACCGCTGAGCTAGCTGTGGTTTAATATTTTTCCGTCGGTGTTGGCAATAGATTTTCGAAAGGTATTGCAATTTATATCTCGCATCGGAGTCAACTAATTTCGTTGTTTCATTTCGTATGCTGCAATAAGCAATAGTAAAACAATATTTATAAAACAAGAGCTCGAGTAATGGAACGAAGAATCACCAGTTGCAAGTAGAAAGTTCAGTCCATGAACTGTTGTTGGTATATTCGAGCAAGTCGAAACAAAAGTTGTGAAACTAACTTTAGACTTGTCTAGTGTATATCTGTTGTCATGCACATAGTTATACAAACTGTACACACACTCAGAACTAGATATGGTAATGTTCAAAGTATCTCAGATACTCTATAGGTAGGAAGTGTAATCTCGATTTCAGTATAACCCAACTCCGACATCTGTAGGGTTCAAATTAGTTAAAAGGTGTCACCTACTCTATTGAGAATTTGCAGAGTTTGCATGAAAGTACATACAGTCTCGTTCAATCAATGTTGAGCACACTTTTCTTTACTCAACTGTGTTTTACTATCAGCACAATATTTAAAAAAAAAAAGTGTATAAGCTTTTAATCGAGCATTACCTGAAGAAACCTTTCAAGGAAGAATGCCAGTAACTGGAATCGAAACTGCGACCTCCCAAGTAATTGTACCTATCACGTTACCGTTGAGTGTATATTGTAGTGTAGACACACAACGCCAGCGGCTGTTTCTGTACCGCTCCGTACAGTCAACATACGTTAGTCGGATAGTAGCAGAATGTGAGCGTATGCACTAATCACTGATCCGTACTATCGTGCGCTGTCATCGTCCACGCACTTGCGTTCTGCTACTACCCGAGCAGTAGGAAAAAGTAGACAGACAACCGGAACCGTTGGGTATCTATCTATCTACCCTACAATACACACTCATGTTGTTACCGTGAGCAACCTAATATAGATAGATCTTCAATCTTTGGTTATACTTTATGTCATCCTTAGGGCTGATCTTAAAATCTTCTAATAAGAAAGTTATTTGTAGCAATTAAGCTATTTGGAGGATTTCAAGAGTTTTGATTGGTCGTCGCCATGGAGAAAACAAGCTATTCGACGAATAAGTAGTTATTGGGACATTGTTAGACTATCATTCGCTTCTCGTCTTTATGAGATTATAACTAAATACATACGACATATTTCACATCCACCATAGAAGCCGATACAAAATACATTTACCTTGAAAGTTGTGTGCGTCACAGATACGAGAGTACGTGTACGTGTAGGTCTACGTTGCATTGGACGTGAGTGTACGAGGAACAGTTAAAGTATTTCCACTACCATGGTGTAACATTTAGGTTACGAATGTTCGACACGAAAAGCGTGATAATGGAACGTTTTTTGCTCGTTTCATCGAGATGAGATTCAATATCAAAACGTTGGAATGATCCGAGGCTACATTATCAAGATCTAAAGATATTCTTAAAACCAGATGTAATACGTGTGTGTGACAAATAAGACAATTTCAGATTAGTAAAGTTGTCTAATTTTATCCAAACAATTAATTTTGCATCCTTCTTGAATATTATGTTGATTCCAAAATTTCTGTATAGAATGTTATTTTAAACATGCAAACAAACAAAATCAAATTCTCATGCTTTTTATGCTGTGTCAAACAAATAACAATTCAAACTTATTATGAAATAGCAATTTTTACAATGCTTTAGTAGAGACAGGCGTATTACATCTTTACACTACACAACTTCACGAGTGTAAAGCTGATGTCTTATGTTCGCACAGGACCCGAGGGGCCAGCGGGAGCTCCCGGCGAGCCTGGGCCCAGGGGTACAAAGGGAGGCGAGGGTATACCAGGCCCCCCGGGCCCAGAGGGACAGCAGGGGCCCAAAGGAGAGACGGGAACCGCAGGGCCTCCGGGCCCGATGGGCATTGACGGCAAACACGTAAGTCATTCGATTATCAGACATTCAACCCCTCAGAGATACATTTACAACCGCCACAAACATGTTGATGAACAAACAGAATATTCAGTGTACAATTACCCGCAGTCCTTGTGTGGTTTTCAAACGGTGCATTTTTCATGTCGTGACCTGTACCTCCCACATTTCAATGTATCGGCACTCGACACTGATTTATGCTATGGCCGCAGAGCTTACAACTTAATTAATAGGTGCTCACACACCTACCGATCCTATTAATTCGTTTATTAGCAAATTATGTGCAATATTGGCTTGTAATTATCCATAATTACTTCTCTACTACGGCTGTCATAGAACCGCTGATAATACCATTGAATGTGAATTGCAACGGTAATACAATACAATACAATAGATTAAACGACACACTGTCTGCTATTTAAACCGCGGTGTGCGGTTAAATTAACAAGCCTTGATAATAAGTGTAGTAAACCGTGATTTACAAGCAAAATAATACCTATAGATATTTGTTTGCTGCATTCCAGAATTCATCGACTTACTAATCAATCTAACTCAGCCAAGAGTAATCCAAGTGTTCTAATATTCACACCGGATGGGTTCTTACATGTTGCAGAACCAATCCCAAGCTATTCCCACTCTCATCTAACTGTACATTTTTAAATCGAGATTGCTCGTTTTACTTAGATTCATTGTGGCGTAAGTATGAATTGTTGAACATTTAATCTACGATTATAATATGTTCGGTTGCGTGGATGGCAAACAAGTATTATAATCGAAGAGGTATACGCCAGCAACAATTAAAATCTCGAAATGCAAATTTCCTTCCAAATCTCAGAAGTGTCCCTGAGTCATCGATCCCTCCTGACGTCATCCCAGATTACTAAAGTTGAGAAACTGTAAGAATGACGGCCCCCTCCGTATCCCCTCCACAGCTACCCAACCCCCCTCAACTTCACGAAACAACAAACTGAACAACTGAAACAAACTGAATTTCAGTTACGTATTTCATTTTGTCGGGTTGTCACGGAGTTGAGGGGGGTCGGGTAGCTGTGGGGTGGATATGGAGGGGGCACAGTTTCTCAACTATAGTGAGACGAATCCTAAAACGTGGCTATTGTCCACCGTCACCGTTTACATGTATGACAATACCTTATTGATAGATTACAGTCAATTTCTGAAGCTAAAATCCTCAGTCCAAATCGGAAACCTGGACCTGTATTGGAAGCCGCCCCAACGAGCGACTGTGTCTATGTTTAGGGCGAGCGAGGACCTCCAGGGGCGAAGGGGGAGGAGGGCAAGGCCGGCATCCAAGGGTCCCCGGGACCGCGAGGCATCATCGGCCCGGAAGGCCCCAAGGGCTCACCGGGCCCACCAGGTTTCCCGGGCAACTCGGGCGAGCCGGGCATAGTCGGGCCCAAGGGAGAACCGGGCAAGGACGGAGCTGACGGGAGGTCGGGTGACGCGGGCCCACCGGGGGAGGCGGGGCCCGCTGGCAAGATGGGCCTGGTCGGGCCCCCGGGCAAAGTGGTAAGTGTGCACGCTGACGGACTAAAAACGAATTCATATGACTTTGTTGGTTTTAAATAAATAAATAAATAAATTCACATTTAGAGTCTACCCACTCAGTAACGAAACTGATTTTCAGTGGGGGACTTTATCACATTGTATAGCAACATACTTTGTTCGATCATAGAAGCCTTGCAACCATACCGAATTCGTAAAAAAAACTTCCGTTACATTAAACCACCCGGTCAATATATATGGAAGTCGGCCCCTACTCCTACGGTCACCCGTTGTTGCTAAGGATTTGTTTTCTACATAAGAAATACCATGCATGAAATTGTTACCTGACAACAACGGGCGCCCCTATTGTTAGAGGACTACTATGAATTCATAGTCTAAACCTAGGGGCGCCCGTTTTAACCATGTTTACAGTTGCTTGCATGTTATTTTCCATATATAAATCAAATCCACAGCAACAATGGGTGCCCTTAGGTAATTAATTAATTGTATTGTGATTCTCCTGTCCCGAGGATGGCCAGTGTAGGGTTATGGGCATGCCCATACCCTCTTTAGCCTACAGGTAGATACAATTATACACAATTACGTAAATACTATTACACAAAGTTAAAAATTACAAAGTTAAATACATGGAGAGGAAGTTATAGAAGAATGTAGGGGCCGACTATTATGCATCCACACACATCTGGTCTACACGAACCGACGTCATCATAGCCACATCTGTGAAAAACAATCCATGTATAAAATATTCCCTTTTGATTTCCTAACTAGATGAATGTGTTTTGTTTGCACCACGCGTAATAGGTCTGCAATTTATGCTGCTCTGTTATTGGCCCCCGCGGTGCAACAGTTTGCCACGTTAATAACAACGCCACTCATATATAGGGAGTATTCACGTGACGTCACATCGGCCATATTGGAGGCCACCTACAGTACTATTTCAAGTTTCATTTAGCTGTCAATAGAAAACGAATAATATTGTTTAAGGGGAAATATGACAAGTTTGAACACGTATATCCCCCGATAGTGTACGAAAATGATTATTGTATGCTTTTGTAAACGATTAAAAGAGTAATCGAGACAAAAGAGTTTGTTTATGTTGATTTTAAGTGATAATTAATAGCAAACCAAAGTTAGTGAACAGTTGAATTTGCATCAAACGCCAGCTGAAACATATTCATAGGTTGCACGTACGTCACATCTGTGCGCGTGGTGGCCACATTTGTGATCAAACTTTGACGTTGCCATGGAGAAACAATTGAAGACTGTTGTGGTAGAACACATACATTCTTAATTCTTTAAAATTCAGTTTGTTTTTTAAATAACATTGGTATGTGCGGTAACTTTTTGTTGTTGTATTACTTATGTTTACTTTTAAATTTTAAAATAGGCTTATTTATTAAATTTAAACTAATATTTGCCAATGATCTAGGATTGGTCCTCATCAATTGTGTCGCAATCATGGCCGCTGTGACGTCACGTGGGAACTATGAATAGTATAACGATGAACTACCAATCATACGCCATTGTGGCCTCCAATGTGGCCACCATGCGCAATATGCGAATACACCCTATACTATATACAACTTGCAGCATTGATTTAACCTGCATTTGTGAACAACTGCGTTGCTCAGCTCACGGCTCTATAAAGCTGTTAATAATGTCAACCTTATTTACTGTTAAATTGAGGGCGTGAGCAATAAAATGGACGATTAATCGAATCGGTTTCAAGGTTTGTTTGTACGTGAGCGTCGAAGTGTTCGTAAATTGTCGTGTCGAGATCGGGAATATTCGTATGTTGAAAGATCAGTGCACAGAGGGAAACTAACGTGAACATTCACTGATTTGGGTTTTTATGAGGAATTCAAAAAATTATAGCTCCAAAATAAAATATGAGTACTTTTAGAGTAATTGTCATAATTAGATTAATTTAAAGAAAAAAATGTTATTTCATTGTGATTGTATCCAATAATTTAGGCATATTTAGTATATTAATTAGGGGATCAATCAATTAGGGCGATTAGTTGGAACTTAAAATGATGAATATTCATTATTTTATGTAAATATGGGTTGTGTACAATAAATTATTGCATTATACACAATATGTGACTATACTATGTTGGGCGCAATCATACTATAATACTATTTTTTATTAATAATGCTATTTATGTTATACTAGACTCCCAACTTATATAAGTTTAATGCGAACCCGGCACCCCCACCAAAACTCACAGAACTTCATCGACGACTCAACAAGTAACTCTGAATCAGAATGTCTTTTATACTTGTTCCCACATTGTCCTATTTAACTCTTTATTGTTAATATTAGTTAAAGATTTTTAAAACATATTTCCACATTATCTATTACAGTAACATTTTAATACTATTGTAAATTTGTGTAGCCTGTACAATTGTCATTACTACGTCTACTTGTTATGTTAGGTTTTAGTTATTTTTATAGTTTTAATTATTTCCCTGTTCTTTTATGTTGTGTAATACATTTTGTATTATAGCTAGTTTTTGGTTAATTTTAGTATGAGTTACCACTTATACCAGTTTACATTTTTCGGATGGAGCTCCGCTCTCTTCTGCCAAACCCATTTCATTTGAATGGAAATAAATAAACAATAAAATACGGGTGAAATAAATCAAATTTAGTTGTATTTTTTTTTAGGGAAGAGAAATATCAATTTCATGTATAAGAAATCGTTGCATAATACTTATTACGTGAATTCAGTGAATTATATTGTTTGCATCTCCTTGATACCGATAGAGGTGGCTCAGCGGTAAGACGCGAGACTCTAATTCGGGAGGTCGCCGGTTCGATTCCGGCCACCGGCAGTCCTGACTGAAGGTTTTTTCTGAGGTTTTCCTCAGTCGTAAAGGCGAATGCTGGGACTGAGTCATACTATCGGCCCTCGGACATTCCTTCCCAACTATCCAAACACCCTAATATACCTAGTTAGTCACCTGAAGAGGGGCACATCAGGTAAAGCTGGTGTGCACCCTATAACAGGGATTCCTACAAAAATTATTATTATTCTCCAGTCTCCTTGGTAATCAAAGGATCCAAGTGTGAGGTAGAAGGGAATATAATGTAACAACGCCTTGCATCGTTTCAGGGCCCGGAGGGACCAGCAGGCATGCAAGGCAGCACGGGCACTCCTGGCGAGAAGGGAGACAAGGGCCCACCAGGCCAACCAGGGCTCCAGGGCCCACTGGGGCCAGAGGGGCCCATCGGAATCCAAGGGGCGCCCGGACTGAGGGGTTCACCAGGATCCGCGGTACGTTCACTTGTCAGAGAGCGAACCAAAGCTCTTGTTTCACTCAAGAACACCAGAGCCAACCAAAGCTCTTGTTTCACCAAAACCCACCAGAGCAAACCAAAGCTCTTGTTTCACTCAAGAACACCAGAGCCAACCAAAGCTCTTGTTTCACCAAAACCCACCAGAGCAAACAAAAGCTCTTGTTTCACTCAAGAACACCAGAGCCAACCAAAGCTCTTGTTTCACCAAAACCCACCAGAGCAAACAAAAGCTCTTGTTTCACTCAAGAACACCAGAGCCAACCAAAGCTCTTGTTTCACCAAAACCCACCAGAGCAAACCAAAGCTCTTGTTTCACTCAAGAACACCAACATGTTTACGCAGCATGTTTATCACATTGAAACATTTTACTTAACACTTACACTCAACACTCACTCAACATTGACGAGCACGTCAATATGTTGACGACATTTGTCATGTGATCATACCGATGTATGTATAAACTTTTTACTGACAGGATATGTGAAAAGAGCCCAGGTCATAGGTACCATCATTGAGTTGTTAGTGTAACACACAAACTTAATGGTACCATTGTTTACTGAGTGTGGGTGGGACTCTTTTGACGCTCCGCAAAGCAAAACATGCAAGTGCAACAATTACACATATAAAATTCCTCTTCTAAAAAAAAAAGGAATCAGTTGTAATATTGTTGTATAAAGCACTGCATCTTAAAGTTTACGTTTTATATCTTAGCTATAGGTTTTTGCTTTTATAATTTTCATATTTCGTACTAACACAAGAGCATGTTATCATCAATACACACATCCACAAACATTGAGGTTTACCTAAACTCCGCTGTGAAGATTGAGTTGACCTTGAACTAAACGTGTGCTCGCTTGGTTTCAGGGCGACGTGGGTCCTCCTGGCAAGTCCGGGGGTGAGGGTCAGGCGGGGAAGATCGGAGACGCGGGGCCCAGGGGGCCTAAAGGAGACAGGGGCCGGCGAGGTCCCAAGGGCCACCGGGGAGACTCGGGCCCCCCGGGACTCAAGGGGGACCTCGGGGAGAAGGGGGAGAGGGGCGGCAAGGGACCACAGGGGCCGGAGGGGCCCAAAGGAGATGTGGTAAGTACAAGAGTAAAAGTATGCGTATTAAAAACAGAAACTTAGTAGAACAGGTAACATATGTGTAATTAAAAATATAGGACTATTCACTGTTCCTTGTCAGTTAAAATATTTATAAAACGACGCCACTCGTCGGCGTTTTTTAACTGAGAAGGAACAGTGTATAGTCCTATATTTTAAATTACACAAGTATGCGTGTATTCTCAGAGAGATATGGGGGACCCCTCGGTACGCCACTGTGCAGCATAACGTTATGGGAGTTAACAAATGGTTTTAACCACAGTATTAAATACAATCTGTGATGAGTTATGAAAGTAGGTGCCAATCGGCTGGAATGGTATATTAAGTGAGGAAAGGATCCAACAGCTTACCTTCGTGTAGTAAGATGACGGATTTGCGAGTTTGAAGTACACATAAAGACATAATACAAAATATAACGAGACGTTTCGACCGAGGTCTTGCTCACTCGAGAGAAGAATGGCTACTGCAACTACTCTAGTCAACTAAACAACTATAATAGACTAGACTAAATATATATATATATATATATATATATATACATGTACAATATATACAAGGCGCTGTTGGGGGGTGTGGTGGCAGGGAGGTGAGAGGGGGAGAGGGCTATCACTAACGGATGTTTAGGTTGGGAGCCAACCTAGATTTAGTGATCCACTGGTGGGCCAACTCCCACCGTCTTAGTTCGCCTGGGTTGCAGCTGGCTGGGAGGGATTTTATCACTCTGGTGTTGAAACATCCATTGAATGCCAGGTTATGGGATGCCGCATGTTGAGCCACCGGTTTGTCCAAGGTCAGGTTTTTTGTGTCTTGCCTGTGCCCGTTCATCCGTGACCTAAGCGAGTTCTTAGTTAGGCCAACATATTCGGCAGGGCAGTGGTTGCAGTTCAGTTGGTAGACTACATTGGTGGTTTGGCAGGTGTTGTGTTGCCTTATTGGGTATGTCTTGCCGGTGGCCTGGGCACTGAACGTGGTGGAAGGTTGATGAATTGGGCACGTCAAGCAACCGTTACCTCCTTGGCAAGGGTAGGAACCTGCTGGTTCATTTTCAGGAGCGTCCCTGATGCGGCAGTCTCTCCTGACCACTAGGTCCGCAATGTTCGGGGGGCGTCTGAAGGCTACTCTAGGCAAGGATTTTACAAGATCTTGGGTCTTAGTGGAGGATGTTAAAATGTGAAGGCCACTTTTCATTATACCATTGAGTGCCTGTAGTCCAGGGTGCCACTGTGTGACTAGAGGTATAACATCATTGGGCGGCGGGATGGCCTGCCTCGCTGGTCTATTGATGCGTTGTTGGACGGTGGTCTTGTCGTAGCCTCGAGCCACAAAGGCGTTGGTAATGCGTTCGCAATACTTGGCAAGATCATTACCATCTGAGCAGATACGTTGGCCTCTCACTGCTAGGGAGTAGGGTAGTGCTCGTTTGGTATATGTAGGGTGACAGCTGTCGTGATGAAGGTACAGCTGCTTGTTGGTGGGTTTGAAGTGAACATCAGTCCTCAGCCGGCCCGATTCTAAATAGACATCCACATCAAGGAATGCGACGTGCAATGATGACGATTCCCAAGTGAAGCGTAACACACTGGCATTGTTGAGGTCCGTGAGGAAGACGTCTAGTAGTGCTTGGCCGTGGGGCCATACCATAAAGATGTCATCAATAAAACGGAAGAAACACAAGGGCAGATGGTCACGGGTTGCTAGGAACTGCTTCTCTAGTTTGCCCATGAAGAGGTTGGCATACGAGGGGGCCATTCTTGTGCCCATGGCTGTGCCTTTCGTTTGCAGGTAGTGGCGCTCCATGAACCGAACAACCTGACCATGGACAAACCGGTGGCTCAACATGCGGCATCCCATAACCTGGCATTCAATGGATGTTTCAACACCAGAGTGATAAAATCCCTCCCAGCCAGCTGCAACCCAGGCGAACTAAGACGGTGGGAGTTGGCCCACCAGTGGATCACTAAATCTAGGTTGGCTCCCAACCTAAACATCCGTTAGTGATAGCCCTCTCCCCCTCTCACCTCCCTGCCACCACACCCCCCAACAGCGCCTTGTAAATATTGTACATGTATATATATATATATATATTTTAGTCTAGTCTATTATAGTTGTTTAGTTGACTAGAGTAGTTGCAGTAGCCATTCTTCTCTCGAGTGAGCAAGACCTCGGTCGAAACGTCTCGTTATATTTTGTATTATGTCTTTATGTGTACTTCAAACTCGCAAATCCGTCATCTTACTACACGAAGGTAAGCTGTTGGATCCTTTCCTCACTTAATATAACAATCTGTGATGATTTCAGTATTCATCTCGTACTTGAATTTATTATAACGCGATATTGTTGATCCAAAATCAACACTAACGAACGTAGGTGTTATGAGGGATCAATTTCAGCATTAGTAGATGTGAAAACAGCGTTAAGATAATCCAGCACTAAACCTTTGTTAAACACAACTGATTCCCAATAAACGTGTAAATGTCACATTCGAGTTATGAGTGGGGGTCGGCACCAATACTTCCTTTGTTTGTGTGCGTGCGAGAGAGAGAGAGAGAGAGAGAGAGAGAGAGAGAGAGAGAGAGAGAGAGAGAGAGAGAGAGAGAGAGAGAGAGAGAGAGAGAGGAGAGAGAGAGAGAGAGAGAAAGAGAGAGAGAGAGAGAGAGAGAGAGAGAGAGAGAGAGAGAGAGAGAGAGAGAGAGAGAGAGAGGCTTATTCAATCTTGTGTATACGGTACCACTGCATGCTCAGAAGATAAGTGATTGCTGGATATAAAACCGTTTAATAGACGATCTATTTACTTTGCCATCCAATTGTTTCCTGTTCTCGCAGACTAGAGACGATAAATAAAAGTCATTAAAAGGTTTTAGAAATGACTGCAGCCGCCATTTCGTTATTGTACATTTCAGTTCTAACGAGATTCGGAAGACTCGTAGATACTTTAATCTGAATTACACACCTGATACAGGGAAAGATGTGACCTCCGAAACATCGTGGATTTAGCTATGAAGTATAGAATGTATACGATTTATTTACTATCATCACAGATAAATGATTCTTACAATCCGTCCGTTATCTGTGCTATTATACATTATTAATCCCAACGAAACTAGTCTTATGCCATATCTACCACCCCTCTCACGCACACTGTGTCAACGAAAATTAATAGTTTCATCATCACAGATAACGGATTTCATGGTGTTCTTTCACACATTCTTAAAGACAGTCTTCCGCTCAAGCCTCATTAGTAACGCTCATTATGTTTGGGGGATTTCAAAATCCCAGTAGGGTCTATACATAATCGTAAATTATCATCAATGTATCTACTTATTTCAATTAGAAGTTTGTAACACATCAACTTCCAGCCCTGATCTGTCATAAGGACAATGCCAAACTAAGGGGGTTGTCTAGAGCCCGTGAATAAGGTTAGAACTTGATGTGGTACAGACTTTATACAAGCTTAAGTTGGTACTATTTCACTAGGCTATTTCGTCAGCATAAGGCGTTGGGTTGGTAGAAGTGGTTCAGATGCCAACGTGGCACAAGAGTGCAGAGGTATAGTCGCGTCGCGTTAACTTGCAAGGTGTTGTCGTCACGGATTATGTAAAAGTAAAGTGACGCGTGTGACAACTACCAACCTAAATCTAGTTACATCCCGTTCTCCTGCCTCAGGTATTGTAGTGATAATATCGCCCGCATGTTGTCAGACGTGGTGAAGTCACATTCCATTTACGGTTGGTGCAGTCAATAAAGTGGACAATAACAATGCAACTATCGGGCAATCTCGAGTTGAATACCGTTGAAATAGACCGGGTGGAGCGACCGTCTCTTCTCAGAATTTTAGGGGACACCTCGCTTCTTACGGCGTCGTCAATATAGCTACACACATTGCCACCGTGCGTGCGTGGTGGTTGTCGCAGAAGACATGCGTGCGACCGGTTGTTATGGCAACTGTTCGGCTCCAATATATAATAAAAAGACACGGTCGGCATTTAGAAAGATTCCCGAAGCCATCCCATCTCGTCCCTGGTGTTTGGGGGAGAACACTCACAATGGAGGCCACTCCTTAATTACATTTTTAGCTCTACTACTCAGATACTTTCTTCTGAATGCAAAAAAATATCTCGATTTCAAATTTTAGGAAAGGTTTTCAGTTCATAAAAATTGTCTGGAAATTTCACACGTCATTATTGCGGGAAAACGGGGAATGACGCCATAGTGAGGTATAACCATATCACATTCAATTGAAACAATTTTCTAATTTTTTAAAGATCATTAATTCACCTATAAAAGTATATTCAAAGCAACAAATATCAACGTAATAAGAACATTTACTCATTCACTATTAATTTAATACAAAGAAATTAGTGTAATTTTAATTTTTAATCGAAATTCCGAAAATTATATTTTGTAAATGGATTTTGTCAAGATTGACAATAATTGTGTATAGTGAATACATTCATACTGAGCGATGCGTTTACCTCACGATGACATCACATACCATTTCATTTCAAATAATCTGATTTCATTTCATTTGGTGACTCAATAATCTCGCCCGCTGTGTTTGGAATTTCTAGGTATCCGACCCAAGGTCGTAAATTACCCTTTATGAACCTGTTTAAAGTAGATGGTAGAAACTAGAGAAATATAAAGTTGTCGGTATTCTATTGGACTCGACTGTCTTAAGCATGTGAGCAGTTATAGGCTTCTTGAAAGCTTGCTTTACAACAATGAAACAAATTAGATAAATCGATGGACAAACAAGAAGCTGTCAAACAATAAAATATTCGGATTTTGAAAACAAATCTTCAAAACAAAGAAAAAAATACAAAACCTTCACAACTTGTTTGCCCATCATTAAACGTTTTAACTGGTGAGCAGTTACTATCGCCATACCTCGTTTTTTTTTTCATAATGTTGCAATTTTATTATTTTGACAGCTCGTTGTTCGTCCAACAGTTCGATTCATTTGTTACATTGTTGTAGTTCGGCTGTGACGTCAGTCGTTTGGGCAACTTTATTTGTCGTCTCTGCATAAGGTTGCAGAGGGGAGACAGAGACGTGCTGCACATGATAAGAGCTGAGGCGGCGAAGAAGCGAAGACAAGCATCTTTGTGTCATAGTTTGAGATAATATTATAAACAGACAATTGTTTTGAAAATGAAGTGACATAAGAAAACAATACAAATTAGTCATATTATTCCGGAGTTCAAGTTGCTGACTTAGAACGATGAATAATTGTAATGTAAACTAATGAAATCCCTCTATCTCTGTTGCGTGTGTGATGCTAAAATTAGCGCTGTTTCACTCTAGAGTCAACTCTAGACGTTGCGTCTACAATTGATCTACAAGGCCGTGATACGCTCTATCTAAATATCTATCTACTCTACTATCTATCTATAGGCCACTAGCAACACCAAAAGACAACAATGAAACAAATGAATTGAACTGATGGACACAGAATCAGCTGTCAAAATAATAAAATTGCAACCATAGAAATAAAAACAAGTGTAGCAATAGTAACTGCTCGCCATTTAAAACTTTTAATGATGGACAACGACTAAGTGAAAGTTTTGTATGTGTATTTGTTTGTTTTTTGTTTTGTTTTCCAAAATCAGACGAAATTATTTTTTGACAGCTTGTCGTTTGTCCAATTTGTTTTGGTGTTGCTAGTGGTATTTGCTATCTCTTGATAGTTATTTAAGCGTGTATTTTTTCAATGTTGTGCAATGTTGTCATTGAAGGGGCCGTGATTAGCTCTGTCTAAGGGTCCTAGATTAATTCTGAAAAAGTCTACTTTCGCGCATTTCTCGTGTTTTCGGCGAGATGTAAAAAAATATTCGCATTTTCTCCCCACGATTCGTGTATTGTCGAAAAAGCTTTTCATATTCGTGAACCTATATCACTGGTCCAAGCTTCACCGTCCTTTCGGATAGGACGTAAAGCAGATGGTCCCCTTTATACTTTTCGAAGGAGTAGGCTACGTGCCGGTACTAGATTTCTCCTCCTCCCTTCTTCACAGTCATATCAGAGTGGATTCAGTTTGCTCTAGTCAAGTGGGACCTCGGTCGTGTTGCAAATATACAATCAATATTACAGTTTTCAATATTAGTCAATATTACAATTAGCCGGTTCACATAAATGACTATTGATTAAGCAATTTGAACCATAAACGATACGGGCTGACGTTCACACAACTTTACTTTTGACTTTTGACTATTGACTATTGATCAACGAATTGAAAATATCTCACTTCCTTGGTCAAGTCTTAGTCACAGCCAATCAGCGCACAGAACTCTCTCTCGCAGTCGCAGCCAATGAAAGGAGTCTTGTTAGTTTTGTGGCTTGACTAAGAAATAATCACGGTGGGGTTGTAATTGTAATATTAATATTGTAGCGCAGCTCTCCTATCACAGTTGGAGTTTCCTTCCCTCTCTTTTAGTTCCAATACTAATCGAGAGGATCGTTGTACTGACGAATATGTCGAACCACTAACCGTTCTGCCGCATGCAGGGACCAGAGGGCATGATGGGCCAGAAGGGCAGCGACGGCGCGCAAGGCCTGCCGGGCCTAGAAGGGCCCACTGGGCCTAAGGGCTCCGAGGGCCAGACAGGCAGCAAGGGAGACCAGGGCCCGTCTGGTCCCCCCGGGCCCCCAGGACACCCAGGGGAGATGCCCCTTCTACCCCCGGAGTTGCTGTTCCACCACGAGTCAATGGAGTCTGAGAGGAGGAGAAAGAGAGAGACGCTGACGGACAAGTAGGTACCTGTTGCATTCTGCATGTACAGTAGCCCACAGTCAAGTAGGTACCTGTTGCATTCTGCATGTACAGTAGCCCACAGTCAAGTAGGTACCTGTTGCATTCTGCATGTACAGTAGCCCACAGTCAAGTAGGTACCTGTTGCATTCTGCATGTACAGTAGCCCACACACAAGTAGGTACCTGTTGCATTCTGCATGTACAGTAGCCCACAGTCAAGTAGGTACCTGTGGCGTTCTGCATGTACAGTAGCCCACAGTCAAGTAGGTACCTGTTGCATTCTGCATGTACAGTAGCCCACAGTCAAGTAGGTACCTGTTGCATTCTGCATGTACAGTAGCCCACAGTCAAGTAGGTACCTGTTGCGTTCTGCATGTACAGTAGCCCACAGTCAAGTAGGTACCTGTTGCATTCTGCATGTACAGTAGCCCACAGTCAAGTAGGTACCTGTTGCATTCTGCATGTACAGTAGCCCACAGTCAAGTAGGTACCTGTTGCGTTCTGCATGTACAGTAGCCCACAGTCAAGTAGGTACCTGTTGCATTCTGCATGTACAGTAGCCCACAGTCAAGTAGGTACCTGTTGCGTTCTGCATGTACAGTAGCCCACAGTCAAGTAGGTACCTGTTGCATTCTGTATGTACAGTAGCCCACAGTCAAGTAGGTACCTGTTGCATTCTGCATGCACAGAAGCCCACAGACAAGTAGGTACCTGTTGCATTCTGCATGTACAGTAGCCCACAGTCAAGTAGGTACCTGTTGCATTCTGCATGTACAGTAGCCCACAGACAAGTAGGTACCTGTTGCATTCTGCATGTACAGTAGCCCACAGTCAAGTAGGTACCTGTTGCATTCTGCATGTACAGTACTCTCATAGATCTGCTCGTCCGCGATCAACCGTAACTCGTTGTGCGCATCTACGTCATCAGGTCCACAGCTAAGGAATCATGACTAGAACTACTCATCTAGAGAAGGGTATCCGACATAGGCTACAGACTGAACGAAACAAAAGTGAGGGGAGGGAGTTTGAATGTTCAGACCTTTTCTAGTCTGATTGGAACATGATATCTGTTAACGCGTTATTATTATCTATAACATGTTCTGTATATTGAAGAGATGCTTATATTCTGTAAGAAAGGTGTTCCCTATATTATATACGTTTACGAATCACTGATCGCTGTCTTC
This sequence comes from Isoperla grammatica, assembly GCA_945910005.1. Lineage (NCBI taxonomy): Eukaryota > Metazoa > Arthropoda > Insecta > Plecoptera > Perlodidae > Isoperla > Isoperla grammatica. The sequence continues at coordinate 11,363,443 of OX246741.1, forward strand.
GTCCACGCAATAGATTATGTTGAGCGGTAGTAATGCTTTTTTCACAAACAAAACAAGACATGTATGTATGTATGGTGTTTTATTATATCCTTTGGCAAAGATGTGTATTCCTGTTTTAGTAGGGTTTATGGTACGAGCGCTAGGCAGACAACGGCAGATGTCGAGTATCTACCCTACAGTGTTGCCTTTGAGCGCGTCCTCTCATGACCTTGTGTTGTTTCAGGGACGACTCCAGGGCCGACGAGCAGGAACCGGAACGGCTCGTAAAACCGACCAAGAAGTCGAAGAAAGCCGACAGAGAACGAGAGGTGGAACTGGGTGGAAAGTTCCTGGACATGTACAGCTCAATCTACACGATGCGTCAGGACCTGGACCGGATCCGGAAACCGGTGGGGACCCGGGAGAACCCCGTCAGGACGTGCAAGGACCTCTTCTACGGACACCCGCAGTTCAAGAACGGTAAACCTACGCGCGCGGCGTAACTTGTTGCATCTGTAGATACCACGTGACCGCGGGACGGACTAATGGATTTATGTGGACTCGGACACTTTGTTTGAGTAGCACTCGATCTGAGAACCTGGTCGTCATGGCGACGACGCGATGAAGGGGGGAGGGAGGGGAGGGGGGGAGAGCGTTTACTATTATCATTCTATCTTTGATTCGAGCAGCCAAATGACGTGGCATCCACCAACAAAAAGGCGAGGTGCCTCTTTGTGTCTACCTCAGCAGGATAGACAAAATATGACTCCCTCCCTCCCACCCTATTTCTTTGATTCGATTGGGGGGAGGGAGTTCCTGGTTATAGTTCTGAATTATAAAATTGTTTTCGTTTTAGGTTGGTACTGGATCGACCCCAACCTGGGCATGCCCGACGACGCTGTCTACGTGTTCTGTAACATGACGGGAAGCGGTGAGACCTGCGTCTTCCCGGACATCCATTCCAGCCAGATGCCGAACATTCCTTGGAGGAAGGAGGGCGACAAGAACGACTGGTACTCCAACCTGCGGGGAGGGTTCAGGGTAGGTTGTGACGTCACTACTGGTACTCCAACCTGAGGGGAGGGTTCAGGGTAGGTTGTGACGTCACTACTTGTACTCCAACCTGAGGGAAGGGTTCAGGGTAGGTTGTGACGTCACTACTTGTACTCCAATCTGAGGGGAGGGTTCATCAGGGTAGATCATGACGTCACACACTGATTGCGGCGGAGCAGAGCGATATGACATTACACATGGTTACGGTTTGTGTGGTGTTTTAAATATTCTCCCGGCCCAAGAGTGTTGTCCATCATTATTATTCTTGTTGCTTTACGTTCTCTATTATTGTAATCATGCAATTCGAGACGCTGAAGGATGATAATGAGAGACAATGGCTAAAACTCCATGCCTTATGCCGATGCGGTATTCAACCCACGTCTCTAGGTGAACCCCAACCGTATGAGCCACCGCGAACGGCTTCCGCTCGACAAATTTCCCAAAATGCCTGCCAGAGGGTAAACGACATTGCTTCGTCGTTTCAGATAACATACGAGACGATTGGGGTGGTACAAATGACGTTCCTGCGGTTGTTGAGCGAGAACGCCTATCAGAACTTCACGTACACGTGCATCAACTCGGCCGCATGGTACAACTCAAAGTCCATGGGCTACGAGCTGGCCATCAAACTACTGGGGGAGAACGAGCAGGAGTTCACGGCAGACAGCAGCAAGCCCAACGTGCTGGCAGACGGGTGTAAGGTAGGTCCACACGCACACGCACACGCACACGCACACGCACACGCACACGCACACGCACACACACACGCACACGCACACGCACACGCACACGCACACGGGTACAACTCACAGTGCATGGGCTACGAGCTGGCCATCAAACTACTGGGGGAGAACGAGCAGGAGTTCACGGCAGACAGCAGCAAGCCCAACGTGCTGGCAGACGGGTGTAAGGTAGGTCCACACGCACACGCACACGCACACGCACACGCACACGGGTACAACATGAATGTTGTCGGCCATGCTGGCACTTCTCGATGTCTCCAAATGAAATCAGTTATTTCAATAATTCTACAAGTTGATCCGAAATGTACTCGTGGTTAGCAAGGGGTTGTGAGAGGAGATCTAGTTGTCCGCTGAAAGTGATAATTTCACCGGATTCTTAGATGAAGGATATCATTGTTATTTGGTCTTACTGCCCTATAAGCAAGCGCCAAATTCACACAACTGTCTTCAACGATACACTTACAAAATAAAGCAAAATATTAATTTCCTAGATAATTTAGTGCTCTTTTTTATTGATGTGCCTTAGGGCCGGTCTTACAATCTTCTAAGCTTAATAACAAAGTTATTGTAAGAATTTTAAGCTATTTGGAGGATTTCAAGAGTTTTGATTGGTCGTTGCCATGGAGAAAACAAGCTATTCCACGAATAAATAGTTATTAGGGCATTGTAAAACTGGACCTTAGTTCCAAGTATGTTTTCGTTTTTCAAATGTTCTTTTGTATGAAACATGAGAAAGAGACTACATTCTCATGTTTTACTTTGTGTCAAAATTTAAAAAAAAGCATTTAAACACAATTTTAACAGACATAAGTCGGGGATTCGCTGAGTGGTGGACACAGGACATATCACCCTAAAACTAAAGTGTTTCAGGGGCACGTCGCAATGTTTGTTGGCATGACGAAGTTTCACGCGTAATGTCTTGTTTGTTTTCAGACGCGCAAGAGCAAAACGGAGACGGTGTTCGAAGTGCGGACGCGAAAGCTGAGCAGTGTACCGATAGTAGACTTTTACCCGGTAGACTACGGTCTACCCCATCAAGCGTTCGGCTTCGAAGTCGGTCCTGTGTGTTTCAAATAACAACGGTCGAGGCATTTGAGTGGGACTTCGAAAGACCGGCTTGTTCAGGTTGTTCTAATGCAAGAACGAGAACGAGCAAGTCTTGTGTTTTTGAACGATCAGCGAATGCCGATCAACAGACTCCGGTAGCCGAACTAGTAGGCCTACCTTGTGAACATCGTATTTTTATACTATAGTGTGCGAGCAAGGCTGTTGTTTTGTCAACTTTTAAATGCTCGAGGCAGGTTTTGATTTTATTCAATTTAGAGAATGATTACAGCGGGTGCAAGATTATTGGCTGCTTTTTTATCAAATTTACTTACACTTCACTTCAGGTAATAACTTAGTAACGTAAAGTAACACAACTTCCTTGCATTTAGGAATATTTTGAGCTAAATGTAGCGCGTTTACGAATTCAAAGCCTGTCTCAAACGTATCTATATTGACTTAGTGAAATATTGTCCGCGTACACGCTCTGTTATTCTGAAGTACGTAACCTAATCTATAGGAAACTTAAGGTATGGCGTTTTAGAAATAACCGGTTTAGTGATGAGAATTTCAAAGAATATAATATTAACATTTAGATCTCTTACAGAAACAAAACGTGTAGACCTTCTTGTTGTTGCAAATATGTAGTCAATGCTTTACCTTAATATTAGGTGTGCTATTTTATACAGATTTTTTATTATTATGTATTACTGTGATGGATTGATCTTGCACTAAGTCAAAACCAAATAATCACTGCCAAACTTCTTCACGCACAGTTTATAATCTAGCTATTTCAAGAACAATATTTTTTACAAGTTTTATACACATTTGTAATTTTTAAAGCAAATTGAATAAAGGCAATCCTTAATTTAAACTGTTTTGTTTTCGTCATCCCCCACCTACTCCCACTACTCCCATATTTGTTTCAAAACTTGATGGTTGATTTCAAGTGACAATAACCTGAGTCAAACAGGTACCACCAGAATTTATTTTGTAACGAGACCTGCCAAACATACAATGCGCAAATCAAAATTACGAGTTTGTTCAAATCACCCCCACAAAGTCCATAAAGTAGCAAGTGGCGCTGCCTAGTGGCGAACCGCGAACTGTCATGGCAATTAGCACCCCGCAAATCTTATTTTGACCTGACAAGGTCGTACCCTATGCCCAAATGCCGTGACTTACAAATTAATATATAACATGTATTATCGCCTACCTGAATTTAAAGCAACTTCACTGTTGTCTTCGTTCTTCATCTTATATAATAGTATGCAGTTAAAACATGTCAAAAACCACCGACACATGGCACAGCACGCACAGCACAATGTAAACAACAGCCAACTTACGAAATATTTATTGCCCAACAACTTGTTTCAATTTCAGTTTCAGTTTCAGAATCGGGCAAATTATACTATGGTTGAGCCGAGTTGCAACCATAGCCTAGTTATTTTAATATTTAACGGAAGTGGTTTTATTTACACAATCGTGGATAACACATAAATAATTTGTCTGGTGTGCATAAAAAGGTCCCATCATGATTGCGAACCTGCGTATTTCATATCTGGCGGCATCTTTCGATTTCGACTCATCGATTCGATATTCGGTACACATTTTTTACCGGTGTTGTTTTGACGGGTTTAACCTAACAATTGATGATAATGTGGAACAAGTTTATTTGCAGTAAAGCTGAAGTGCAGCTAATATATACATTGTGTGGTGGTCAATGTTTCAGGTATATTAAATCAAAACCTTTTATTTTTAGATCCCATTAAATACCCGGATTATTCATACGTTCAACGTACGAATGGACTTGAATCCTGGGTGAAACTAGGGCCACGGGATTGGATACACAATGCCGGTGCCCATACAGTCCTACGGCCTAGGCCTAATTCATCACTGCATATGGTTGTAGGCCTAGGCCTATTAGAAGTAGACTAGACTTGGCTAGGCTGGCTAGTTGAAAATGATGATGTAGCAGACTGAAACTGTTTACTTACCACAGCATGGATTGTGTAGGCCTAGCCCCTCGAGGATGCGCCTTCCCTCCAGGAACCCAGGGCCCTCAGGTCTATTCCTTAATTGGCAACCCAGTTTGTCAATAACCAAGTGACATGCTCTCGATATCATGAGATCCTGACAGCTGATCCCAGGTACCTCCATCCAAGCCTTCCTTTTTCTCAAGAGTAAAACAGGTCCCTTATCTCATTCCTTTTAGGGATTCCATTGAAAACTAGGCCTAGGTCCTACCAGAATTTAAGTTGGCAATATACTCTATTCTCAGATGGAGAAGTACGGGCGAAGGCGAGTGGACGGGCGTATTTGCTCATCGCATTTGGACTCTGTCGCAGAACGACGACTGCATTTTGTACAAAGTCGTGAGTTCGAGCAATGGTGAGGTGTCCAACAAAGCCTCACGCAAACTACCAAACACAAAACACACCAGAAAAAGAAAAGGAAGTACCGAAGGTGAAGTGAATGTAAATGTTGCCGAAGAGAATGAAGCGCTGTTTAGACAGTATCTTAGGCTCGACGTTAACTTGCAGGACTATTACGACACGTGGTCAAAGAGTGATCCTCACTTCAAAGACGCAGCTGTGAAGTTTAGTGGTGTACGGATTCTTGATCAAGATCCCACAGAGAACCTCTTTGCTTTCATCTGCTCATCAAACAACAACATTGCAAGGTGGGCCGATGTTTCCATACATCTTAGAAATCAATATAGGCCTACACGCAAAATATTTAGTTGTATTTGTTGTTAAGTCTAATAAATCATAATTGAGAGCATTGTATGTATGAGCTGTAAAAACAGTTTTTTTAGTAGGCCTAGCTGGGTGAAGTGTTAGAATTTGATGGCTTGCCAGGAGGAAGGAAGTTCATCTGTCAGAATATTTGGCAATATGTGTCGTTATACTTCAGGATATCATCGATGGTGGAGAAGTTGTGCACGATGTATGGAAGTCCGATTGGAGAAGTGGACGGAATCACATACCACGATTTCCCACCAGTAAGTGTTCTCACAGCCCCCTCAGTAGAGCAAGCTTTACGAACAGCAGGTTTCGGGTATCGAGCCAAGTTTATCTACAAGTCTGCTTGCACGATTGTTGAAGAAGGGGGCTCCGATTGGCTACACGGTCTGAAGAGTTTGCCGTACGAAGACGCTAAAGCTCAGCTCATGAGGTTGCAGGGCATTGGGGCGAAGGTAAACTAGATCATATTCGCTACTTAGTGTGCTTTACTTTGAAGTGATACTGATTTTAATATCTACAGTTGTTCACGGTACCTACGTAATAATAAATTTATAATTTTCAAGATGGGAAATGATCAGGATTAGAAATGTTTCCAAAAACTGTTGTACTGGACATCTGTTACTACCTACTTAATCTATGCTAGGCCCTAGCAATTGTGCATGTTGGAAAATCTACCAGAATAAGATGTAGTCGACATCTGCCCCCCCCCCCCCCCCCCCCCCCCTTATCCCGACAATGAAATAGGGTAGGAGGTGAGAACATAATTTGCAATACTAATCTTAACCAAACTTGGGCTGAGTATTAAAATCAAATCGCAGTAGGCTACATATTTTTGTACCTTTAGCTTTTCTCCGATGTATTCAGTGAAATCTGCTTCAACGCTATTTCCCAGGTAGCCGATTGTATCTGCCTGATGTCTCTGGGTCACTTGGAGGCCATTCCGGTCGACACCCACATCTTCCAAGTGGCAGTCGCGCGGTATTTGCCGCACCTTAAGACCTGCAAGTCCGTCACAGACCGGGTCTACAACGAGATCGGTGCTCACTTCCGTCAACTGTATGGACCCTACGCGGGCTGGGCGCACACGGTACGTTACTGTACACTGATGATACGCACACGTCACTGGTCGGCGGAAGTTTACCGCAAGACTAGATATACACAAACATATGTTACAGATGTTAAGAATAGTATCGACTATCGAGTGTCATGCTTATGCTTTCATCTTGTCCTCCCAAACTCTCTTGTCGTCCACATCCAAGTGTTTTGTAAGTAATGTGATGACCAACTAATATTCCCTTAGGAAAGCAAGTGTTTTCTTCTTGCCAGGAATGGCTAGCTCAGCTGTATTTATTTAGCAATTAGAGACTTGTGAAATTTCCCAGCTCTGTTTTACTATGTTGCCCATATATAGTGTTTTGCATTAAAAGGTATTGTCATGTCTGTAGAATAACGCAGTTGTGTTCACATTACAGATTATCTTCTGTGCTGATCTGAAAATGTTTCAAGATAAGAAGTCATTGAAAGGGACAGAAAAACCAGCGAGAAAACCCCAACCAGAGAAATCGGTATCAAAGCGGAAAAAAGTGTGAACCTAGAGTAGAAGTTCGCAAAATATCAGCAAGCACATTCAGTTCAGGTTGAGTTGTTGGGGCTAATTTCTACATGTACTTCTCATCCACTGCTACCAACAAAGACTGAGACTGATAGTTTTACAAAATACGAGTACCGTGTTTCAGAAAGCCCGGGACAATTGATTACCTGGACAAATTACTCAGTCTAATTGATGTGTGACAATTACCATTTGTAGAAGGTCTACAATCGTTTTTATATTGTAGTAGGCCTACCAAGTAGGACTTGGAATGTACCGTGTTCAACTTCAAAATTATCCCTTTTTCTCTCACATAATGTACACTAGGTCTAGGAGACAAAAATAAACCAAGGGCATGACAGAAACCTTGCTAGTACTCCTTAATGATTCATAGATGGGATTAAGACTAGAAAATAACAAAACAAGTGAACAATAAATGTTTGTGTTAAGGTCTCGGTCGCACCCTTAATTTATCGGAGGCTGAACGACACGTGTAAAATGTTCTCTTTCCCAACAACCACAGTAGAGTGTCTGGCACTTTATTAGCCATTCATTACAATTTATTTACAAACTGGTTACACCCGCGGCGTAAAGTTGGGCGCTTCAGTTGTTGTGTTCCGCCTGGAAGCGGTTGAACTCGCGAAGTCTGATTGCGTGGGTGCGAATGAAGCCGGTCGCGTCTTCGGGTCGGAAGTCTCCGTGCTGGTCCATCGACACCAGACCCTGGTTGTAGAGCGACACCGGCGACTTGCGCGCCATCACTTGCACTGAAACAGGCCATGGTGTAATTAATTTACTTAACCTGTTGAACAGTACGCCCCTGTCTAATACGAGTGGTAAAAAAAAAAAAATCGTAGTTAAAATTTTCCACAAAAAAATAAAACAGGTAAAACATGGACGAACCCGTTTTTAGTGTGGCCATAAAATTTTCATGTTCTAGTTCCAAGTCGAGGGCAGGAAAAAAATCTGGGAATATGAAATACGTAGCTAGGCCAAAAAATGAAACATTTTTGAAAAATAAAACTTAAAAAAAACTTACTTACTTAAAATTAAATTTTTACTTAATGTTGACCCACTCATTTACATGAACAGATTCTCAGTGGGGGACATTATACTATTATGTGCTTCATTGCTACGACGGCTCCAAAGTCACCCACCCATATCGTATTGATGGATTAAAGTCAATGTTCAAAGTTATAAAGCCCATGTCGAACCGCCAAACCGGTAATCAAACCTTGGACCTTATGAATTGGAAGCAGGTCCAATAAACCTACTAGATCAACGAGTCACACTTACCGTTGCCCTTGTAGAGCTCGACTTGGACCCATCCGGTAACGTTCTTCTGCGATAGTAAAATGCTCTCCCGCACGTAATCGCACTCCGGACTGAACCAGAAGCCTAAATCATAGTTTCAATTAGTAAGACCATGTAAAATTATATATCAATGATTTGTAGCATGATACAATATGAACAATGATACAACATGATATATAGCATAGATTCAAGCATAAAAGTGCTAGAAGGTAATAATAATAATAATAATAATAATAATAATAATAATAACCCAACAAATTTTGATCCACTACTTTTTATTATGGGAAGCTTCCTGCAATTTTGTACAAAATTTATGGAAAAATAATTTTTGTACAAAAAAGACTAAAAAAGGAAATTTTTATGAAGAATGGACAAAATTGGCTACTTTTAATGTGACTTAGTGAACACAACTACTTTTTTAATATATTTTTTTTTTATGATTGAGCCCAAATATCAATCAATCAATCATTTCACAAAAATCAAGTAGAAAAGATGGTAGTCAAAAAACCTAGCAACAGTTTGACAAAGTAACTATAAACCCAATTGTCTCATATTCACCATTTAAAGTGGTTACCAAATTTATCGGGCCTAAAAATAAGTGCTTGTGGCATTCATGTTGTATCGTCATTCACAGTGTGTGTGTTTAGGTCTACGTACCGTTGTAAACGTAGTCGGCCATTTTGTCTCTGAGGTAGGACTTGACTCTCAACACCTCTCGGTCGAGGCAGAAGGCTTCCAAGTCTACGTGAGCATGGTGCAGGATTGTGCCACCAGGGGTCTCGTAGATTCCGCGGGACTGAAAACCACCAACGTTCATAGGTTGAGCTTGTAAGTAATGAATGTGTTATCAAGACACAAACCAATTTGTTAACTTTTAGTATCTCTACTGGGAAACGCGAAAACGCATTATGACCAAATAGGTCAATTGTTGGCATAAGAAGAAGAAGAAGACTTTTAGTTTTAAGGCTATTTTTAAGTTTTATCATTGTAACAGCCTTGTACTTGTATATAAATATTTGTATTTAAACATATGTAAAAATGTAATGTATCCCAAACACAATCTACTAGGGGCCAACATAATAAAATAAATACATTCATTCAGTAGACAACATGTTCTTAGTTTCTAAATGATACAGGTCCAAATTCATCAAACTTTCTTAATCTTGGTCCAGTCTTACAATGTCCCAATAACTACTTATTCGTCAAATAGCTTGTTTTCTCCATGGCAACCACCAATCAAAACCCTTGAAATCCTCCAAATAGCTTAATTGCTACAAATAACCTTCTTATTAGGAGGTTGTAAGACCAGCCCTTAGATTTTCTAACATGGTTTCAACTTTCAACAAACATGACATACAGAATTGCATAATGGGTATATTTACTCTTGCGAGCTAATAATTCCGCCCGTTTGCCCCCGGCCTACCTTGAGTCCGATGAACCGGTTCTCGACAATGTCGATGCGCCCGACCCCGTGATGGCCGCCCAACTTGTTGAGTAGGACGAACATCTCGAGTGGATCCGTCACTTCTTTACCGCCCGACGTCAAGTCTTTCACACCGGTGGGGAAACCTTGACAAACAAAGCTTGATTTTGTAGCACAAGAAACAAAAATTGGCACAAACATAATTTAGGTTATGAAAGAAGGTATATAATGTGAGGAAAGGATCCAACAGCTTACCTTCGTGTAAGATGACGGATTTGCGAGTTTGAAGTACACATAAAAAACATAATACAAATATAACGAGACGTTTCGACCGAGGTCTTGTTCACTGGAGAGAAGAATGGCTACTGCAACTACTACTCTAGTCAACTAAAATAAACTAGACTAGAATATATATATATATATTTACAAGGCGCTGTTGGGGGGTGTGTGGCAGGGAGGTGAGAGGGGGAGAGGGTGGATGTTTAGGTTGGGAGCCAACCTAGATTTGGTGATTCACTGGCGGGCCAATGCCCACCGTCTTAGTTCGCCTGGGTTGCAGCTGGCTGGGAGTGATTTTATTATTACTGTGTTGTAACATCCATTGAATGCCAGGTTATGGGATGCTGCATGTTGAGCCATCGGTTTGTCCATGGTCAGGTTTTTAGTGTCTTAATTTAGTTCATCGTAGTTAATCCCCTAATGAAAGTCCACGATGTTAGTAGTAGTTGCTAACATTAGACTTTCGAGTTTTTTTTATAAAGACAAATTAACTAATTTTTGATGAGGTACCGGTAGTCGTCATCAGCAGGTACCCACGAAACCCATAGGTTGTAATTCTGAACGTGAATGTGTTCCTTTCTATACATATCTGAAATTTGCTTTTCTTTATTGCATATGTAAAATTAAAAACAAAGTTATTAAAACAGAAGTACAGTCACTCACACAGTCACTACAGCATATGTTGTAACTGAATCGTGACTGAATCGAGCAGTGAGCTCGGATAATCCAGAATTTTGGATAGTCGGTGCTCAGGAGGTTTTGCTGTAATCCTGAAACATGTGCTCTGTTTGCTGATACCTGAACGATGGGGCGAGTACCGATACTTTGTACCGTCTATAGAAGTGTGTTGATGTACTTTTATTTTCCCATAAAAGAGAGCACATATCAAAACATTAATCTCATTCATAGACATATTTGCTCACCACTTTTGAAGTTGATGAGCAGCTGGCAAGGCTTATTGGGAGCATCCTTGGGGTTGCATGTCATTTGGTAAATTGCCGGAGGAGCCGGAAGAGAAGGGTCTTCCAAAATGCCGGACTCGTAACTGAAATTTAGATCGTACTACATGTCTATGTCATGAAAATGATAATAATACAAAGGAAATTAATTCCTGCTGACTAACTGCTTGGAAACTCATCCATGTAAAGTTCTACTGAAGTGGATATTAGCTTAAATAAGCTACTGCTTGAACTAAGATGTAAATATATTTAAGCACAAAACACACTGTTCGTAAAAAGCTTGTTAATACCGAAAATTCAGAATATTATATGTATTCTCAAATCAGAGGACAATTGGATCCATATGAAATGGGGCAAAAAATTTCATTGGTAGTCGTCCTAACACTTAGTGGACTGTCCATAATTAGGGATGTCAATATGTACCGTGCTCCAAGATGCGTATGTTCACACGCCTCTATCGTGATGAAACAGAAACGTACCTGATGTGCATGAGATTAGCGTCCATGCTCCAAGGCTCCTTGGTTGTCACGGGAACGGGAATTCCATGTTCTGAGGCATATTGAAGAAGATCTTGCCGTCCTTCGAATCTCTTTGTGAACTCTGCTATCCTCCACGGTGCTAGAATCTGACAAACATACATGAACATTTGTACCAGGCGATAAACATAAGTCAACGGTATGACGTAAACCTACCCTACTCTAGCAGCTCTTCTGCAGAAATCGTGTAATCTAATATGGCCGCTGATTGTTGTATGTGTTGGCATGAGTGATATTGGGATTGAGTTGAAATAATATTGAACTCTATCCCCAACTTGCATAGAATCATCATAAGATTCAATCCTTGTTCACTCCCATGCTACAGCCCTCTGTGTTTGATTTCGGGAACCTACTGGTTGCAGGACCGAGGATTTGGCATTTCGAATCCCGGCCATGTAAGATTCTGTTTATAAAACGGATTTATCTGGAACTGAATCCTACTTTCGACTCGCATTTTGTACGATTGGATTCAAAATTATGAAAATAAATACAATATAATAGAACGTCTTACCTGTACTTGAGGGTAGAGGGAGAAGCAGCTCAGCTCGAACCTGACTTGATCGTTGCCCTTGCCTGTCGCGCCGTGAGAGATGTACTTGGCGCCCTCTTCCTTGGCCACGCGAACCAGCCCGCGGGTGATGCAGGGTCGGGCCAGGGACGTACCCAGGAGGTAGCGGGCTTCGTAGATCAGGCCGCATGCCATAGCGGGGAACACGTACTCTCGCACGAAGCTGTCTCGTACGTCGTCCACAATCACCTGGACATGGTTTAACTCGATGCTGGTCAAATTCATCTCTGGAGTTACTTAGACCCGGTATTATGGACTACAAATAAATATTTAGAAGGCTACTTACTTCTTTTCAAAATAATAATAATAATAATATACATCTTTCCCGAAGTGTAGACTGATGATGTTGAGAGATTAAATAAGAACATATAAAAGACAATAACAGGTTTTGTGGATGTTTCGGACTTGCACGACCTTGTTCGCTCAGAGTGAGTACGAAGTTAAGAAATGCAAACTTCGGATGTAAAGAACAAGACTTTACATTCAACTTGAGAACTGCAACTAATGGGTTTTGTGGACCGACATTAAATTACCTTTTTGGCTCCAATCTTTGTAGCTTTCTTCCTGGCTGCTTCAAAGTCCTCATCTTGACCAATATTCGCCTTAAACAAGAATAAAACATAGAAACACTGTTCCCACCATCTTCGTTGTTGCCATGTTTTGTGATGAGGAACAAAATATCGCATAACTCACCATGTAAGCGACTACATCATAGCCTTGTTCCTTAAGCCATAGCAAAATACACGAAGTATCCAGACCGCCACTGTAGGCCAGAACAACGGTCTCTCGAACGGCAGCCATAGCCTTGAAACTAACAGTCGATCCTATTGTGCAGAACACAACATTGTTAAAATTGTATTCTGGTGTGGTGTTTTGCGAGTCGTCACTAAAAAGAAACTATGCATTCTGGTGGCAACAAAATTAACTAATGCAAAGATGATGTTTAGCTGTCAACTGTCAAATATTTGAATTGTTAAGCCTTTGTTAAATGCACAATGGTGCAGACAATGGTATACAGCTTAGGAGCACTATCTCTTGACAGTTTCAGTGGCGTAGAATTATGTGTACTAATACTTCGACATTTCTACGCTGGAAGTAAAAGTAAACTGCTTCACATTCAAGTGTACCTCTTGGCCAATGAAGTGATAAGGTAATTAATGATTTCCAAGTTCGTTGTCTGTAGGTAGTGCGTGAATGTAACGTTCACACAACATAAGAGGCTGCTCATGTTACTCCATTTTTTCAAATTAACTTATTTAACTTTCGAAATGTGTTGTTGCAACATGCCTCTCACAGTTAAATAAGTTAAATTAAAAAAAAAAAAAAAAAAATTGAAATCTTTATTGTTTTGGAAGTTGAAACAGAGAAGCATTTAGACGAAAAAGCATTCAATTCTCTAGAAGACATGTTTTGGTTTACTTTTTGAGAATTTTAACCCGTTTAAAAAAGCAATTTTAAGCGACAGAAAACATGAGTTCCGTAGGGTGGATCGACAATGAAGGACAAACACACCTTCTCGGTTGACAGTTAGCGGGATTCAAGTTTATCCACACTAATATACAATGAACAGGTTACTTACAAGAGAAACGTTGTTGGGTGCAGCTGTTCCTGCAAAGAAATGGAAAGAGAGCTGTCTAGGATGAAAGTTTATCAACGACCAGTGTGAAGGGTCACTGGACTATCATACTTCCCAAGGTCAGAGCATTAAAATAGACTATCAAGTATCACATAAGTATAAGTATCAAGTAACACCCATTATTATTGATTGCTTTTGATTAGGGTTCCATGGGGTCCCGAACGGGTTTTTTTCGGGTACTTAAAAAGTTTTTTCTACTACCCGAAAAAGGACATCAGGACACTTTCAGTATCAAATTCATGGCAAAGAAAAGCCAGTCCCATTTTTTTTAAATTAAATATATATTTAAGTTATTTTTATTAAGTTCCGAACCCGACCCGATACCGCAGTTATTTTTACTACCCGAACCCGACCCGAAGTAAAAAAGTACATACTACCCGCAGACCCCTACTTTTGAATGATTTGGGATTGCTACTGCGATTAGGTGGCGACGCTAATTGATCAGTACAAATCACCTCTAGTTAGCATCTCAGTATCTACGTATGAGAAGCTTACTAACCAACTCAAAATAACTTTGATCAAAATATGAATTGACCTTGAGTAGAAAAATAAAATCACGTACCAATACACCCATATTCATACTACTATAGTTGAGAAACTGTAAGAATGACGGCCCCCTCCTTATCCCCTCCACTGCTACACGACCCCCCTCAACTCCATGAAACAACAAACTGAACAACTGAAACAAACTGATTTTCAGTTACCTATTTCATTTTATCAGGTTGTCACCGAGTTGAGGGGGGTCGGGTAGCTGTGGAGGGGATATGGAGGGGGCCGTCATTCTTACAGTTTCTCAACTTTAGTACGTACTTACTAAGAAAATTAATGAGTCAACGTTCTAGGTAGTAGCTGTCACCATCGTTTCCAGCCTATCACTGCAGTCTGTGCTTTTGTAACAGACTGCAGAGCAGGGCCCCCATTCCTGAAAGTTGTTTATGACATCACATAACTCACTTTAAGTGATAACAATTTATAATAACATAACATGTTTAGACTTTTACCAGTGTGAAACTCAGAGTGAGATGTCACAAAGTACATAACAACTTTCAGAAATAGGGGTCATGGTGTTGATTATTATTAGTGTAGTATTAAGAAAAACATAACTAGGCCTACAAACAATGAAAAGTAACATGAAATGTCTATATAGTGTCAACCACCAAAGACGTTTATCTACGGGCTAAGGGAAGCAAGGAAAAGGGGAACAGTGTATCAGAGCCAATCATTTGATACGCAGCGTACCATATGGCGCGCTCGGAAGAAATTGAAGAAGAGACTTTTATGATAAAATGCCGGATGGCATGGATCGGAGGGAACAGGAGTCCTATCTCTACTGGCTGACCAGAAAATACATGATGACATGAGATGTCAATTGTGGGTATAAGAAAAGAAGAAGATGATCTTTATTAGTTTGGTGTATTGCTTTATTAGACGAATACTGATAAATATCAATATCTGCTTTCTAAGGAATAACATAGGCACACATAGTACAACAATAAAAGATTTTATACACTACATTATTATAAATAGAAATGTACAGTGGCAAAATATCACAGCCACAAAGAAACAGTAACCACAACAGGAATATTCACATAATACAAAGAAATTATCAACAAAGCAAAGAGAAGTAATAAAAGTAGGCCGCCAACTTTCGAGCAGTTTGCCTAGGAGAGGCTTCTGGTTAAAACCAATTCAGGCAGAGAGGCATTGGAATACCGACAACACTTAACAGTAGGCCTACTTGAATGTCCAACAGGCTAGTGTTCGTATGGTAATGCAAACAAAGTTGAGATACCACCAACAACCCAAAACAAGCAATCGAGTTATGTATAAACCTGGCCAAAGGCAAACGGATACTCTTGGGTTGCATTCCGTATGATCGACTAGGCTCGACCAGCCCGACAATAGTCCCATTGGCCCAACGATACTTAGGTTGGGCGGTCGATCCCGGTCGACCTTACGGAATGCCACCCTGATCTATTCCATTCATCACCTAAGATTGCATCAATTGATAATCTACAAGACTGCTCGTCAAGGTTTCTTCGACTAATTAAATGAAATCATCTTCATTGATAAGGTCTGCCTAAATGAACTTTTCCAGAAGCCTTTCTTCGATAACTTATTTACAACCCGACTCAATAGACTTGAATTGTACAAATATAAATAAATACAGTAATGAATAAAATATAATAGCGAAGCAAATGTTAGTTTTACTCGTAAAGACAAAGACACTTACAGAGGAATGGTTGAACAAGTCGTGCAACATCCCAGTGATATATATTGAATAATATATTATGCATGTTATCAAATCAACATGTACGTAATGTTAGTTTGGTTCAATGCATGCACACGGTTAATATCTCATCCTAACTTGTCATAATTCTCAACTATACACACAGAATTACTTAGTTATTACGTACTTGGTAGATGTCAACAAGTAGGTTTATTCTAATTTCTATAAGTAAACTTTGAAATGTTCAAATAATTGAATTACCTATCCTAGGCTAGACATCTGGACTACTGTGTCAATGTAGTACTTGTCAAGCTAGAAGAATATATACCTGTTAACATAGTGTGTAAAGTATGAACACATTCATATTCCCACCCAGACAATCAATCCCATGGGTGCTGACCGTACCAAACAGCGTCAGCACGTGTGCAGTAGTGCCAACGTCAACGCCGTTTCTAAACAAAATAAACTTTCACCAACCAGACAACTACATTGGAATGACTGACTAGATATTTTTATTACGGATTAGAATTATTATTATTACTTGTAGCTTCCTGTTACGCGGTCGCATGAGCGACATTTACTTCATTTGTTTTAAGCAGAACCTGAAAATATATTGATCCGACTGCCCCATCTCTACTAATTCAAAGGATTAGAATTATGCCTTACCCTAATCTGCACTCGCGTGCAGCGCAAGCCCTCTTACGTTACGGCTACCTGCCCCACAGTACGGACGATCGTTCGCTCACTTACAGCAGCCAGCGTGGCCTAGTCCACAGATGGGTGTGTAGGGGTGGCGGGTTTCTACTCGGAAGTGCTCAAACGACCGACGGTACCGCAGCAGTTACCGGTATAATACGTACTTAACAACATTTTGTTTTAAATTGTGACGACAAAGGCAAAGAGTAACTACCAAAACTTACCACCTATTCTCGGTCCCAATTCAAGATACACGCCGGCAAAATGAGAACTAAAAAGAACTGTTTCTTATTGTTGGAGACTTATGCTGTCAATCATCCCCTTTATTTGGCAAACCACTTAGCTTCTAACATAGTAAAGACAGCTCCAAACCACATGGGCCGTCGAATCAAGAGATAATTATGGTCGACCCTTAGAAAAGGGACAGAATCCTGAGCCCCCGTCTTCCTATTGTCAAGTGGGTGTTTTTCTTATTTGAATAGATATTATTGGTGGTCACTTTTTTTAAAACTGTGCATCCTTCCTCGTGACAAGCTTGACGTTTACAACCTTGCACTGTGAGCGGGAAATAATCCGCCCTTTGAGGAGTCCTCTTTACCGGCGTGTATCTTGGATAGGGACCGAGTATAGACTGCAATTAAGAGACCGGTCACGTAACCTTGTCCGTCATACACTGAACGTTTCTTTCGTCTGATACAGGGCTAAACAACGGATACCCTCTTAACATTTTATTCAGACACTGCTGTCAAAAGGAAATTAAAGATTGGTATAAACTGCAGACAACGTTTAAATGGAACCGGTCACAGTTGTAAACAGAAAATGATCCAATTCGAATGGGTTCCTAGTAGCCTCTAACTTACTTAAAAGTTAAAACGTTGAACAACGATAATAATAAACTTATACCAATAAAATAAATAAATGCTTCATAAATGTTTTGATCCAAACTCGAAACAACAAGAAAATCAACTTGCAGGAATCTGTTCAGCAAACTGACGCAGATGAGCACAGAGGAAACATAATTGATGTGCTTCAGTGCGGCTAGTGATCGAGGTTTAGGTGCGGTGCATACTTGGTGATTACTCTTTACATCGTTGCGCCATATTAGATAAACCTTCTAGTTAAAACATTTATACAGTATGGATTTATAAGCAGTGTAATACTCAAGGATTCACTTAGTGCCATTGAGTGTATTTAAAGTTTACAATTATTCATAACTTGATACTGTACAGGCTAATTGATTTTTAATTTACTTTAAACAGTTTTATTCAAGTCATATCCCTATCACAATGGAAATATATTACTATAACATTTTTCATAAGACTAAACTATGTATTATTAATTGATCATAGTTTCAAAATGTCAATACACTACCACAATTTAAGAAAGTAGGTAGCCAAAATAGCAAAATACTGAAATAGCTACTTAGTTATAATATAAATAACAGTAGACACATTTAGTTGGCTTATTACTATACCCTAAAACTATAGCCTACACGGTTTGAAATCATCATAAGCTTGCTCTTAAATACCTTTAATGCAATAGGCTAGGCTAATTGAAGTCGACAGCAATCAGCCTACTAGCTAGGACTATGTCATTGTAGGCCTACTTTATGTGATGATACAATTAAAATAGAAATCTGCTTCATCCGTAAAAACACTTTACTAAACCTAAAATACCGTTGATTTTTTTTCCAAACATACAAAGTATGTCCAACTGATAATAACATACAGGATACCAAACGGCAAACATACATAATAACAATTTTAACATACCGGTAATTAATGTTTCTAATTCAATGGAAACTCCTATTGATTTAGTAATATTAATTTCACATCAACAAGTTAAAATTTGTAGCCTATTGCACTTTGATTTTTTTTAACAGTGGTGCATGTTGTCACACAACCAAAGTAGAGAATAGTATTCGTACCTGCCCATAGTACGCAGACAATACATTAGTGGACACAAGTTAACAGGGTTCGTAAAATAGTAGTACCGCTAAAACTTGCGTGTGCATAATACGGATGTTGATATCTTTTATGTACACGTCCATCTCCGGCCAAAACTGTCCTTCCTTATTGCATTACATTTTTTTGAGTGCAATGTTAAATATTACAGCTTATACCAACAAACAACTTTAAAACTAGATTAAAAGTTATTTTCATATGTAACACATCTAGATTGTTGGTTGAAGAACAATAGGAAAAATCTCTGCATAGCTATTGATGTATGCGACTCACTCACCGGACCGGAACCAAAGTCGACCGCGCGCGTGTGTTGCACTTGTACGTCGACGGCTGTACTAGAGCTGCGCTTACAAGTTGGTCAGGTTCGACAAGTTGCTGAGGAAGTCCTCGGGCGTGAGAATGTGAGACGATCCTGAAACAGGATCCGTTCCGTAAACAACGCGTAGGTCGCAATGCATGATGGGTGGACACGACACGTGTACGTGATAGGCCATATATACACTGTCAATGACAAGACAGAGAACGATGCTATGAAAACGTGATGCATGCAGTCACGTCTGGTGGGTGAGCAACAGCCTACTAGCTAGGACTATGTCATTGTAGGCCTACTTTATGTGATGAGTAAAACCTCGTTAACTCGAACCACGGTAACTCGAAATTCGTTATACCTCAAAGGAAACTCAATCCCCATCAGCAGGTATAAGTAAGCTAATGTTAATTGATTGGTTAAGTCGAAAAACGTCATAACTCGTAATTCGAAGTAATATTTTACAACAAGACGAAATGTAACATTGTATTTCAGTGGATAACTCGAAGTCTTTAGGTGAACTTTATTTCGATGCAGCCTGTACCCATCAAATCCTTCTACCCCTTTGTGCGATGTTTACTGCAGGTTGTTGACCGCCCGCTAGCGGATTCGTCTTTGTTGTCGACCCTTGCAAGCGAGTGCGAGAGAGAAAGAGAAAGAGAATGCGAACATGTGTCCGGCGCCTACATGGGGTCTTGTCTCTGTCTTCTATCGCATCGGAATGCAGCGCGAAGTGAAAGTGTTTCCCCCCCACCCCCCCAACCAACCCACCATCCCCATTTCGCCACCATCCTATTATAAATGGGATGGAAAGAAAGGAACAAACGGGCCAATGAGAGTCTATGCTGCAAGGTCAAGCCTCTAAAACATCTCCATTCAGTAACTGACCGCTTACTGTATTCGTTTTCAACTCCTTCGTGTGGTACTTGCGTTTAGTTCGAGCCCTTGTGGAAACATATTTTTTCGCATTTTCAGCAGTTTATTAGTGCCGTTACACTGTTTACATTACAGTACTGTCTTTATTAACAAAATCAATTCGAGCTTAGGTGTTTTATCAGACAAGTTGGGGTTGCTTTCCACTCAGTCCGCGTGATAAACGTCAACGTCCAACAAGTGCTACTCCCCTCCCCCTCTTTACGCGCAGGGACCGGCCTTGAGCGGCGCGTGTTGGCGGGCGGCGGGCAGTCGATTGTCGGTATCAAATGACATTGTGCGCTCGGTGGTTCGGGAAGGGCAGGCACGTAGTTATAATGTATCATCTTTGGGGCAGGCAGTGTGCATCAAAGATGATACATTATAACTACGTGGTGTGCATGGTACTCTTGTGCGCGAGAGTAGATTTTCATTAATGATGACATAATTATTTGATAGAGGCTGTATGGTATTATTTATCTTCGTTCTTAAATACCACTGTATTTATAAGATTAATGCTGTAATTTCTATATTATGTTTTGAAATATTAAAACTACCTTACAAAAATAATAGTTTTTATTCTTGCAACTATTTATTTTCATTTTTTTTTTTTTTTTAAGTCTGAGAGTTATTTTGAATTTTGATGGATAAGTCGAAATTTTATAACTCGAAATGTCCGTTTTTGGGTCCCTTCAACTTCGAGTTAACGAGGTTTTACTGTACAATTAAAATAGAAATCTGCTTCATCCGTAAAAACACTTTTCTAAACCTAAAATACCGTTGATTTTTTTTCCAAACATACAAAGTATGTCCAATGATAATAACATATAGGATACCAAACATACATAATAACAATTTTAACATACTGTACTTAATGTTGATTAATGTGTGTCTTGTTAGTGCCAATATATAGTGTGTGTAATGTGTGTCAATCATCGAGAACGGCCGGCCGTGTAGCAAAACTTTTCACATTCAAATCATACGTAGGCTACGTTACTAGCCACAACGCCATACGTACACCCAACCCTTACATTTGAAACGAGTTTTTTTTTAACCGAACAGGAAAAAAACAGAACGATTGACGAACGAACAAACTTACCGATGATGATCTCCCAGTTCTTGGCAGCGTTTGTGACCTCGTAGGCGCAACGCACCTCCGAGAAGCTGATGCCTCCGATGACGAACACGATCAGGCGAGGAACGTTCTTCACCGTCTGCTGGGCCTTGTCCTTGTGCCAGTGGCCGTAACGAGCGCTGACAAACACAAAGTCAACGACATAAGTACATTATGTACACTAGTATCAAAGCAAAGCACCTTAATTAATATGCCACTAAAAAAAAATGTCAAGGGCGCTGCTGCTACGCTATACCGTTGTTTGCACCATTTTAGGTTCAACAAAGGCTCAACAATGAAAATATTAGACAACTGACAGCTAACATTCCCTGTGCATTAGTTCATTATGTTGCCACCAGAATGTATAGGCCTAAAATTTTCTAAATGCCTCGAAAATGCCTTCGAGGTGTGGTTAATTTCATCCTAATACAGTAAACCCTCGGTAAAACGAACTCGGTTAGTGCGAATTCTCAGATAATACAAATAGTAAGCAAGACCCAGCCCACGTAAATAGGACACTCAATGTTAAATAAAACGGATATAACGAATTTCGCTTAATACGTAATACGAACTAATTATTTATCCCCTGGGTGGTACTAATGCATAATGCACGTTGTTTAATACGAACTAATAATTTTGAAACCGCACAAACAAAATAATGTGTCCGAGAGTTCAACTCGCAGAGTAGGCGCAGGTATCAAGATTTTTGTCCGCCGAGCGTACGTCGTCGCAGGCAGCTACTTGTTTTGTTGCTGCTTGGTTTTCCCTTCCCCCTCCACCGCCCGCAGGCGCGATCGGATGCGCGCGCAAGCCCTTACAGCTGTTGAGGGGGGTGGCTTGCTCACTGCAACGTGCCTGCTTAGTCCGCCTACTATGCGCGCACAAAACATCATACCCGCGCGCTACTATCCATTAGAAAACATTGATTGTAGATACGTTTATTTTGGCTGGTACTATTGAATTTCGACGTTTTTACGATATTGCGAATTTTTATATTACGAACTGACGATTTTTGGGTCCCTTGATGTTCGTATTAACGAGGGTTTACTGTACAATATCTTGTATACATTTCTAGATGCCAGCCAGAAAGTCATCCCTGATCTAGAGTGTCTACCAACCTAGTGGGCGCTCCACTGTAGCCAGACGTGGCGGCCCGGCCCGCGAGGTACGGGAAGTGTTTCAGGTCCAGCTTGTCCTCGATACAATCCTCCATGATGTCCTTGACGACCGGCGTCCACCTGGACATCTGGTACGTCTGCTCGGTGATGCGCTCCTTACGCGGCATCTGGTAGATCTTCTTGCGGTTGCCCTGCGGGCGGTAACGACACGACGGTTAGGTTCAACAGTCACGGTAGGGCACACGACCAACGAGGTCTAAAGTTATCGGTATGAACGAATTACTAGGGATGGACGAACGTTCGAAATTCCGAACTCGAACCGAACTTTTTTTGAAGTTCGGTTCGGTTCGAGTTCGAATGTTAAGGTTCGAGTTCGTGATTTATAAAAATTTCGAACTTGAACCGAACTTTTCTGAGTCAGTTTTAACTATTTTTTAGCGTATTCCTCGTAAAAACCGCCAACACAACAGTAAACAACGCTTGCCGAAAGAAAATGTTTTGAAAATTCATTACGCACAGGCCTAGGCCTAGGCCTAGGGCCTTCCGTTGCACGACTGAGGCCTAGGCCTAGGCTTCCACGGCATGATGAGGCCTATATTGTGTTTCCTCCAACCTTCCTCGTCAACAACTGGTCTAATATGGCACATTATGCAAGAAAATGTATTACATTAAACACGTAATTAAATGGTTTTATGTGCACAATCATCATGTTATGTTGCCTTTTTCGTCTTCGTCGACCTACAAGCGATGCCGATGCAGGTGAATGTTATTGCTTATTGTTATGGTTCGCGATAACGCTGGTAGGTAGCATGGCTGTCGCTACAGGATCAACGAGTTGCTGACTAGGGCTCTGTATACATAATACAGTAACGACAATTTATCAAGTTTTTCATTACATATTTTAATAATTTTTATTTCAGTCGAGACAAAAAGAAAATTGAATACTATGGAATTTGGTATAATATACAGATTGTATCACAATTTAACCTCAAATAAAACAAAATTCTATTACAAAATCGTGATAAAATACGTTCTTTATGGAGTTGGGGTTACTTCACAAATATATTCACGATTGCAGCGCTTCGTACGGAGAAGGATTTGTTTTGATCTTTCGTTCTCGCGCATGTCGACTATCGACTTTCAACCAAACATCGAACGACTGCGAACGACGTAGGCCACGAATTCTCTATGACCGCGAATTTAGATAGTTTCACATATTGTTTCGAAGACTTGTAACAAATTTTAAATTGATCATGGACAGTGAAGAAAATGAGGACGATCCGGCACCAATGCCGACTAGGCCTACGTCCACAGATACACAAAAGAACATTATTTGGGATTACTTTCCTTTCTTCCTTAATTTGTGCAATATTTCAGATTTCAAGCCGCTTCGTAAAAGTTCGGTTCGAGTTCGAAGTTCAGAACTTTTTTTGCTCAGAAGTTCGAGTTCGGTTCGAAATTAAAAAACCAAGGTTCGTCCATCCCTACGAATTACCATATCGAGACTGCCGAAAATTGATTTTAAAACTGTGCATGTAACAAATGTTAAGAAACCCAATAAATTTCATTTCATTTCTCATAATTTAAATATGTATTAAACTAGGGGTGTGCGAGCCTACGATTTTCAAGTCGAGCCGAGCCGAGCCGAGTATGAGAAAAAAAGCTTGATTTTCGAGCCGAGCCGAGCTTTTGAAATAGCGTTAATTGTAAATTTACAGCTGCATTTTATGTTGGTGCAATGCGATAGGAAGTGTATGTATACCGAAATTTCGGTTCATCTAAGATCAAGTACATCTTTGTTTATTTATAACATATATGTAAGTTACATAATTATATTATTGGGTTACATAATGTAACCCTATACAGCCCTGTTATTGTTGCGCGGTAGGTTGGTAAAACAGTTGAACTATTTTACCGACCTAAGGCTGCGCTAGCGTGGCCATTTAGTTCACAGTATCGACCATAGATCGCATGGTAGTTGCATTATTAGGGAGCTTAGAGAGTGTATGAATACAGTAACAGCAACTTTTCAACTTCTCGACTTGTTTTTTAAAATGCATTTGTATTTCAGTAAAATATTAGGACATACTAAATAAAACTAAATTTCGTGTGAAATATTGATTTTATTGCAACTGAACCTTCAAACAGATCGAAATTCCATATCACAATGTCAGATAAAAATAACGTTATAATACAGTTGGGGTTACTTTGTAAACACTGGACGGTTGCAGTCCCCTTACCATTGCTCAATGTTTGCCTCCAAAAAAGCAGAACAAAGTTTGGCTAGGCCTAGAACTTTCGTGAAAATTTGAGCTAGATGTTTATTGTTTACTGTGAAAAGCAGAAAGCATCTGTTTTTCTACTCACAGAATAACGAAACATCGTGCTGTATCTAGAGATGTAACATTTTATTCTCACGAGATCGGGGCCTAGGGAAAGCCCAGCTAGGCCTAGGCCTATACGTTCTCTTAAGTTTATGTTGGGCCTAAAACCCCGATTTTTTTAAAACTTCATCGTACTTGCAGACACCTAAATATTCGTTTCTGCCTTTTGGATTCTTCAGTCTGCGTTTATAGAAGTATATAATTAAAACCGCGCGACGACTGACATTTTTAGGCCTAGGCCTTGGCCTAGACAGCTCGGCTCGGGAATATCGAGCCGAAAATGAAGCTCGGCTCGGTTCCGAGCTTAAAAAAAAGCTCGAAAAAGCTCGTAAATTCGAGTACTCGCACACCCCTGTATTAAACACATTATGTTGACGTCCATTACACATATCGATTTCAAAAATTGATTTATTGTGCATTATCTTATGTTTAGAATTAGAAAAATCAATTTTTTCAGTTAGGCCCTAGCCTAATTTTTCTTTAAAATGCAAATTATTTTTTGAATAGGCCTATAGCGTACTGACGACCATTACATCAAAATCAAATATGACTGATGAATACGTGCATTCATCAAAATATGTGCAGAACAATCAATATTTTTTACTTCAATTTTATTTTCCCAAAATTGAAACGTATTGCATCGCAATCGGGGGAAAAAAAAATAAAAACAACGAAAACGCCCGTCCGTACTCACGTCGACCACCACGTTCATGCCGAGGTTGGCAATGTTGACGATGGTCTGCTTCTCCTGCTGCTGGATCTGCGCGTGCTGCACCAGCTTGGTGAGATTCTCGTCCGAGATGCCGTTCTTGGAGAGTACGTAGAGCGCGATGATGCGCATCTTGTCGTAGTTGGTCACCGCCTGGTCCAACAGGATCGGCACGATGTTCCGCATGTGGTCCTTGATGCGTTCGCCCTCCGCGTCCGTGCCCATGGCCAGGTCCTGAACACACGCTCAGGCACGTTAGCGATACGTTCGGGCTGGGGTGTATGTGGATGTGTACATTCATGCGTGGCTAGCCTTTTACACATGTGTGAAAACAAAAAAATGAGTTTGCCGAGGAGAATGCTAGAACTGGAGATTCCAGGTAGAAGAACGAGAGGAAGACCACGACAAAGATGGCACGACAAAGTGAGGAAGGATGTGGAAATGCGAGGAGGGGACTGGAATGTAAATGAGGGGGAAGAGTGGTGGCAGGATAGAAGAAGTTGGAGAGGCTTATCTGACCCAATGCAGAGTTGGACGTGGCAACAGATGATGATGATGATTAGGTCTATACCACTAAATAATTTAGTCTTTCAATATCCCCATAAAATGTCACTATCTTGAACATGAGCAGTAAGACATTATGTGACGCACTACTTTAGTCAAAATGGAGAAGACGGAAGATAAGACATTGAAAGAATATTGGTATCAGTTTACTTCTGTATTAAGAAATAGCATAGGCCTATGGGCACCCTTGTACCGAGACGCTTAAATTTATTTCAAAATAATGTGAATGTTTTGTGTGAGGGGGGGGGGGGGGGGGGGGGGCACATAAACTTCCGATAAAATTCGTCCAAAAATAATAGTGGTTAGTGGATTTTTTGTAAAGCCAGTAGACTGTGAACCAACATTTGGTGCCCTTGGAGAAGTCACAGCAACAACGAGCATTGTCGAGTGAAACAAGTGTCGCATATGGGTGTCGCTCGCTCACTCACCTGTTCCACCTTGCACAGCTTGTCCACGTAGCCCTGGTAGGACTTCATGCAGTCCTCGGCGAGATGCAGGTGGGTGGCGTACTTGCTCAGCTCCTTCTGGTACTGCGGCATCTTCTTGATCATCTGCGAGAGATCGCGCATCGACTGTTTGTCGCCCGACGGCATCCGCTTCGACTCGATGAACCTCTTCATGTTCTTTGTCACGTTCCTGAAAGCATCCGTTCGTGTTCGTCTAACCGAGGCCTATTTGCGTCGAGGCTGGGCCTAACGATCCCATGAATAATATGTACACACTTCTCACCTAAACGTTGGAAATGTTCGGAGAGTTCTCAGAACTAGAGTGTCAATTATGTTCAACCCTATTAACACCTTTGAAAAGTTTAATTTTTTATTGATTAGGCCTACAGAACAAATTGACAATCTTATACATGTAGGCCTATAGATAGAGACCCTAGTAAATGGTTTTATTTTTTAAAACGAAATGTAAAATATTGTGTTTTTGATGCAAAATGTGGACGAATTGTTTGATCGTGGACCCGAAAATACATATATTGAATCACGAAATAACACCTACTTTGCCGTTAACTGATCAATAACACCGAAATCTACATTGAAACACAAAATAACAACTACATATGGCAATATCACCATTTAAATACACCGCAATTGTCAAAAAAGGGTTAAATCACCGCTTTCTTGCTCTCTGCACGGTTAGCGCCGACTTCAGAAGATATTTTTTGTCCAATGTCGCTGGCAGTTCAAGCATTCCATTTAAAAAATGCAGCGAAAATCCAATACAAGTTGTTCTTCCCAGTGAAGCACCATAGGGCTGTTAAGTCTAGGGCTTCATTTAGGCTTCAAGTTAACCTAAACTATGAAAATATGAAAACAATTATAGCAGGCTGGTTAGGCCCAAACGTTAGTATAATAATGATTCATTTTTTGTAGGAATCCCTGTTGTAGGGTGCACACTAGCTTTAGCTGATGTACCCCTCTTCAGGTGACTAACTAGGTATGTTAGGGTGTTTGGATAATTAGATAGGAATGTTCGAGGGCTGTAATTAGGACTAAACCTCAGCCTTTGCCTTAACGACTGAGGAAAACCTCAGAAAACCCTTCAGTCAGAATTGCCGGTGGCCGGAATCGAACCGGCGACCTCCCGAATTAGAGTCTCGCGTCTTACCGCTGAGCCACCTCTAGTATGCAGTTAATTTTTTTCATTGAACGTAATACCTTGTCATATCCGACTTTTATACTTTTTTGCTTTTCTTTAACTTTTGACTGACTTAAAAATAAAACCATAATAACACCGAATGTTTCACTTTTTAGAAACACTTAAAACCTAATTTTTAATTTTTAAAAACGAATTTGTCCCAAAAATAAAACCATTTACTCGGATCTCTACCTATAGACCTATACTATTATTTGTTAAGCATAAATCCCGAATTTTGATACATGAGAGTTCTTCAAAAGTAGACTAAGCTGGAGCTAGCTAGAGTGGCGTGTAACTCACTGCAACACAACAGCAATGTGCTGGTGATGTAACTCACTGCTACAAAGTGTCTAACTAGAGTAGAGTGTAACTCACTGCTACAAAGTGTGTAACTAGAGTGGAGTGTAACTAGAGTAGAGTGTAACTTACTGCGACACGACGGCAATGTGCTGGTGACGTAGCTCCACCCACAGCTCGTCGTTCTCGTCGAGCAACACCTCCTTCTCGGCCTGGCCGGCCGTGGCCTCGTACTTGTAGACGTCGTTCTCTATGGGCAACAGGTCGTAGGCCATCGCCTGCAACGTCAGCTCGTGGAGAAGGGGGGAGACGCAGTCGAAGCCCCGGTCGAGTATGATGAGCTGCGATCGAGCCTTCTCGGGTCCCTCGCCCATGGTCGGCTCGTCTGCCTTGTAGGCGTCCAGCTTCTGTTGCACCATCTGCGCCAGCTCCACGTTCTTGTCCCAGTCGCTGCAACACAAGCGATTACGTCACTTCGCTATCCTAGCTTTCAGTCTTCTACGATTGAATAAATAAACTTGCATTTATTCTGTACGCACTCGGTTGGAAACATGAACTGGTTTTCTGTGGGGGACATTTATAGGTACAATTTATTATGTGCTTCGTTGCTGTGACGGTGATGTTCTTTTTCTTTCAAACACCCAGATATGGAACTTAAATGACATTCTCTGCCCAGCTGCCCAGTCAATTTTGCCACATTCTTTAACTTTGTGCTAACTATGACATATACCATCCAAGTAAGGTTTTTATTCCAAGCAGACACCCCACCCTATTGATTGAAAACTGTGTTCTGTAACACCATGATTGTTCACAGCTACAGTAGAACCTCTTTAACACGTTTTTCAGGGGGATGGGTTGGAAAAACGGGTTAAGGTAAAAAACGGGTTACAGAAACAAAAGTTCACAAAAACAAATTTATTAGTATACTACTTTACAATACACTATGGATACCATTATGTACAAACAAATCTTGATTGATAGCCCAAAAACAGCTTTTACTACTTAGTATAATTTAGCACGAAGGCATCAACTGACAGAGAAGAAAAGACAAGGAAGTTACGACAAAAAAAGGTCTTTCCCGTCCCTCCCCTTGACCGCCAGATTACCCGCGCGCCTAGCCTCGTGACAATCAACAGATGGTAGATTTGGCTTTCAGCCAGAAATCAGCCTCGCTGACTG
Source organism: Isoperla grammatica (assembly GCA_945910005.1). Taxonomy (NCBI): domain Eukaryota; kingdom Metazoa; phylum Arthropoda; class Insecta; order Plecoptera; family Perlodidae; genus Isoperla; species Isoperla grammatica. Next base: position 11,392,427 of record OX246741.1, read on the forward strand.
CAGAATCGCCGAGATGCGGCACTGTGACGTGTAATACAAATAAAAATAAAACTGATGATAAAATGGTGTTGAATCATTGTATACACAACGATTCAAAGAAGATAACCATGTATCGCGTAGGCCTATAGTCCGTACATGGTTAACGACGAGAAGTGAAGAAATCTGAGATCTTGGACTGCTTTGATTTGCTAGTATGGACATCTAGTAGAACATTATGTATTGACGACAGATGGCTCAGCACGTCTGGCGATACTTCGTGGCTTAATAAATACCGCTGGGCAGCCTCAAAACCAGCGAGTGCTTCTGCAAACTTGGGAGGACCCTGCTCTTCTGTTTCTTCATCGCTTTCTTCATCCGAGCCTTCAGTAGGCCTAGCTTGGGTCTCCGCGATGATTTCATCGATGTCTGCTATGTCGCTACTGATGACCTGCGCGTCACTATTGACATACTCGATGAATGTTGAGCTACCACCTCCAACAAGTTGCCAATCTTCTGGTTCAACATTGTAGTCGAAATCTGCTGTTACAACTTCTACGTCGTCTATATCTTGTTCCTCTTCCACGCAGGCATTCACGAAAAATCCCGCCTTTGCGAAACACTTTGCGATGGTTTCCTTGGTGACCTCTTGCCAAGCGCTTGCCACGAACTGCATTGCCTACATGAAATAAACATTTATTAATTTTAGTGTCTTAACTATACAATAGTGCGTGGTAGTGGTTGGAATTGAAAGAAACTTTGTTTTGATATGTAAACCCAAGCTTTGGCAGCCCAAAGAACAACCTACAATGATAATTTTATTGTTAGGTCTAGCGCTTTTTACGACGTATCAACGTCCTTCCCCCCCCCCCCCCCCCCCCCCCCCCTCACACACGTGAACAATGAGTAGCGAGATCGACCGGCCGGCCGGCGGCAGCCTTGGCGGCTAGCCCACCTCGGCCGACTGGTGTCGATCGCCCGTCGGCGGTCGGTAACATTCTAGGCCTACGCAACATTACTTCGTACATGCGTGCGACCGCTCGCCATCGTGTTATTTATTTAATGTCTATCCTATTCAGTTATCAAAACTAATTTACAAAGGTGGACAGTAAATAGAACTATGCAAACAAAATTAATAACTAAATAGCAAGAATAACAATAACAAAACAAAGTAGGGCCTACTGTAATCGATAAATGAAATAAAAGCAAATTAAGTTTTTTTAGTCTTACCTGAAGCACGTTGATTTTCATGGAATCTCTAATCCCAGAAGAGATCGCTTGTATGGCCCTTTGCAGCAAGCGTTTCCTGTAACGCATTTTTACAGCCTGGATGATGCCCAAGTCAAGTGGCTGCAACTCGCTTGTGCAGTTAGCGGGAAAAAACTTCAAGACCACGTTTCGTAGCGCGATGTCTGGAGGGTGGGCTGAGCACTGGTCAACGATGAGAAGTATTTTTCGGTTTTGACTACCCATTTTGGCGTCAATTTGGTGGAGCCAGTCTTCAAATACCTTCGTGGTAACCCATGCCTTTTTATTAAACGTGTACTTTGTAGGCAGCGTACGAATGTGCTTAAAGCACCTCGGCTTATTAAATTTGCCTATTACAAGGGGCTGTAATTTCTCGCTCCCATCTGCATTTGTGCACAACAACACCGTCAAGCGTTCCTTACTTCTTTTGCCACCGTGGCAAGTGTCATTTTTCAGTGCCAGTGTTTTGTCCGGGAGCATGTTGAAGAAGAGGCCGGTTTCGTCCGCGTTGAATACGTTTCGGGGCTCGTACCCTTCTAGTAAAGCGGGCAACGTTTCTTGTTTCCAGTGTTGGACAGTATCTGGGTTCACTGCCCCGCTTTCCCCACACACGCGTTTGCAAGTTATCCCGTGGCGTAGCTTGAACTTGTGTAGCCAGCCATTGGAAACAGTAAAATCGACCGTAATGTTCATTTTTAAGGCCAATTCCTTTGCTTTGGTTATCAGCAATGGCCCGCTGATTGGTATATTGGCTGCCCGGTTTTGGTTAAACCATTGCAGCAGAACGGTCTCCAAGTCTTCGAATAATCCCGGACGCACACGTGCTTTCTTAGCAGTAGAGACGCCACATTTAGACGCATTGTCTTCTATCTCTTTCCGCTTGTAAACGATGGTGTTTAATGTTGACGGAGCGAGCCCTAATTTTTTTGCTATAGCAACACGTGTCATACCTACACTATCGTCGACTTCTTTCAAAATCTTTAACTTTTCCGCTAAAGTTAGCGACTGCTGCTTCCTCTTCGTAGCCATCGCGAGACAACACAAAACAACACGTAGCGGTAAATAACACGAGGAGCTGAGAGAACAATGCACAGACGCGAACTAACCTGTGACCGACAACACGCGTCTCACAGTGCGCATCTTAGAGGGCGGGTTACCCCCACTCCGCCCGGCATTCCCCAGCGGTATTGAATGCATACTGCAGGATCGCTCAATGCAAAAAGATAGCTTGACTACAATTATTACGATTTTTTTTCCTTTTTTTTTTTTGCGCGGCGGCATCACGCAAAAACGTGTTATCGTGAATTATATCACTTTCAGGACCATATTTACACGACGTGTTAACGTGAAAAACGGGTTATAGGAAAACGTGTTAAAGAAACTTTTTAACATTAAATGCCATAAGGAAATGCTGGGACCAGAGTGAAAAAACGTGTAATAGTAAAAAACGTGGTAAGGTGAAACGTGTTAAAGAGGTTCTACTGTATTTAACTCAAGTCAAGCTCACCATCGGTATCTAACCGCCGGGTATTCTCCAAGTGTGGCACAAAGTGTGGCGATTTGCTCTGCGATTCTCTCCATGTTTGCATTTCTATTCGCGGCAAACGAAGGGTTGTAGAAACATTGGAACGTTTCTGGGGAATCCAGTGAGAAAACCTGTAAAAGTAATAATCAATACATAGATCAGCTGAGTTAATTGTTTCAATGGTGAATAAAGAATACTAGCCTAGCCTACATGAATAGGCCTACAAGAGCTACGTTTTTTATGTACTAGACATAGGGATATTTATTTTATTCAAGCTTGGACTAAAGACTGTATCAGTGGAAGTTTAACATCACAATGTTTTATTAGCATAAATGGTAAAAAATATGAATTGATTTGAAATTAAAATTATTCTAGTAGACATTTTAATTCTAGGTATTGTGGTAAACGAGAACAAGTAAGAATAGAGATATGGATGTTTACATAGCAATCAAGTGAGCAAGCAAGCATGCACAGCCAATAGTATTCTTCATGCTGAAGCAGAAAGGGGACCCATACAGGTGAAGCAATTTAGCAGGTTGTCTAAACCCAAGGGGTCACTCATACTCACACGATTTACATGAAAAGTTAAAACACAAAATATGTAATTTTGAGGCTTGGAAGCCTATACACACTACTGTAACAGGTAATTGTTAGTGCCATGTTTGAGCTTGGATCAGACTACAATGAATGCAGAGTGCTTAATATGGCACTCAGTGGCAGTGTACTATAATGACTATTGTCAGCGTATGCACAAGTATATCATTGCTATTCGTTCACGATCAACTACTGCTTCATTAACCTATTAGGCCTACTACACAATTAATTGAAATTAAAAATAAATCGTAAACATTAAATTTAGCAAACTAAAAACATTCTCTTCATTGGTGATAAATGATTTAGAAACACATGCATGCATCAACCTAGTAAAGGCAATACCTACAAGTAGTATGGTCAACTATACAAAAATAATTCTTGCATTGTTAATGGAGAGAGGACGACCTAACAAGTTACAAAAACAAGCATATTGTGATCCAAAACTCTGAACCAAACAGAATCAAATTTAATAAAACGTTGCGTTGTCTTTGGGACGACGTGTGCTAGTGGGCTTACAGTTCTACTGTACTACCTAACTAGGACACTCATTAAACAAGCTAATGTGCTGCACTACTAAGAAAATAGAATATGTTGTGTACCTGACACTCATACGGTAAGAACGCAATGTTGATTTCTTTCAGAGTTTTTATCTTTCTAGCCGCGCAGGATTTGCACAATTCATTAAACAATTCCTCGGGGCACACTGCAGAGGAAGGAAAAACACGTCTCGGTAAGAAATAAAATGAACCCAATCCATGAAAAGTAAAAAGTACAATGCAACGCAAGTCAAGTAGTGGACAATTCTTCATATGCCGAGATGCCCCAACACAACAGGCATTGTATAACGTTTTGTTTACCACTGGAAGTCAATTTGTGAACCTAACTTATAGGTAAATCTAAAATACAGTAATTTATTACTTAAACCCTAATCCAATATGAATATAACTGAAATGCAAGCTGAAAGTTTCAAATTTAAAAAAGAATCTAGGGAGGACTGCTTAATGTTTAGTTATTCATTTCACAGCCCATAATTAGCACAAACATACAAGAAATTGTTTCTAAAACATTATGCATCTGTTAGTATTGGAAGGCAGGTAAGTACTCCATACACCTGAGGAAAGAGTAAAGACACATTTGCAAAGCACAACCAGCGGAATGGATTATAGAGTGAAAGTTCATTGCAACGAGCTACAACAAGATAGATCAAGTAACTTGTCCTACTCCCATCGGACTTTGAGAAGAACTTCCACTCCATAAGGTAGTCGAGGAACATTAGTAGCAACCCAAACCACCATGATCCCAAGCACCCAGTGTTATTGAAATCGTTCCGATTTGATTACCTTTTCCTCGTAAGAGAGAAACGCAACATTAATTTCCTTCAACGTTTTTATATACTTGGCAACGGGAGCGTGACACAGCTCGTTAAACAAGACTTCGGGACACGCTGAAACAAAGTGAACAAGACTCGGATAATATACGCAAGCTCTTCGGGTGCCGGTGCTAAGTAGCTCACATTCTCCAGTCTTCGACCTGTTTTAATCACGACAAGATTCTCCTCACTCTCCGACAGCGAACCAAAAAGGCCACACCTAGAAACGTTCAGTTCTAGAATCGAACATCGTACAATCTAGTTGATTTGTAAACGTTCTTCAAAACAGTCGAGACTCGAGTAGAAAATAATAATATTTTTGTACGTAACTCTATCCCACAAAAGGGTGAACTGTCACTAACCTTCGGTGAAGAAGACGTGAGCGCCACGGTACATGGTGCGGTTCTGGCTGGCAAAGTCCTGCATGAGAGCGTGGACAGACTTCTCGGTGGGCGTTATCAAGTAGACGGCCTCCATGGTAGCCAGCGGCTCGCGCTTCTTGTGGATGTCCTCCACGACTACAAGCGGAGAACGCACGGCTTACTAACAGGCCACAGGCCGTAGGCTAACTACAACCACACACGCATTCCTTTCTCAACATCAGGAACTTACAACTTACAACTTTGCCTACTGCACTATTCTACGGAAACTTGTAACAAACTTTGTACTTAACCCCCCCCCCGCCCCCTTGAATTCAGGAATAAATATTAAAATTACAATCTCAACTTCCTGTTAAAGTAAGAAGTCAAAACATCCACTTTGACAATGTAGGACATTGCTCTTGATTTTTCAATAAAGTTGTCAGTTACATAAATAAACGCAGTTTTGAAGCTGGCTTCTAACGAAAAAAATAAAAAAGTCACAATTCTGAATAGACCTAGGTCTTGGTTTAGGCCTACTGACTTGCTAGAATAACTCCAGTCACAATAACAATTTTTTTAGATTTGTAACTTTAAAAGGAACTTATATAGGCTACATCACTATTTGCTAAAAGGAACGGGAACTTTAATTAGTTCTTGTTTTGACAAATAACTTCATTTTGTTTTTAAGTTCCTCGTTTCGGGCAACACGCCCTCGAAAGAAGACCGTTTATCGAGACTCACTGGTGATGCCCTCGGCGGAAATGTCGTGCATCTTGCAGCATGCCGACACCATCCTCATGGCCAGCTGATCCACCACCAAGACACGCCATTCCACGCCGGATCCGCTCTTCTTGTTCTTGTTGCGGATCGCCTCGTTCATTATTTCTGCAACGTACGTACAACACGGCATGATTAGCTCGCAGTTTGTTCTAGGACCGAGGGCCGTTCGTAGAGTACTTGTTGGAGCCAGTTACTTAGTTTGGGTCCGCCTCCGCTAGACAGGTTTGGTAGTTGTTGCAGTGCAGTGTCAACCCTTCCATGGTTGTCACGCATTCGTAATTTATATTCCTAGTTTTTATATCTATTACATTTATACATTATACTACAACAAAAAATTCCAAAGACTTAATTTTTAATTAATGTCATGTTTGCCTTCATGAAATTGAAGGGCGACCCTACACCCCACAATACTTCCAGTTCCCCCCCCAAAACTAATTATTTCAAACGTGCTGGGTTTGCACCCCAGCTGGCCTACCACTAGGCTTAGTCTGTCCAGGGGATTGGTAATATTGTATGGTTGTAGCTGAAGTGGGTGGCCACCACCTATTTCTAATGAGTGAATACTTAAGGAAAAAGATTGCATAGAATTTTGTTTTGTTTGGTGTTTTTCAGCTCTTTACTCCACACTGAACATTTCTGCATTATCTAGGCTTATGGCTTATGAATCTATTATTATCTATTATTATCTAGTCTAAATCTATTATCATTATCTAGGCTTATGAATTCAACTAGTTTCATAAAATAATATTTGTTTCATCTTATCATTTTATTGTGCAGGGGGAAAATACAGTAGGCCTAGAAATGTAAAGCTACCAAATAGGCCTAACCTAATGTTGGGTTAGCTTTACATTCTTTTGGGCCTCTGCCTGGTTATTCCCGAAGGAGAAACTTGTGTACGCGTCCCATTCCCATTCACATCTGACATATTATGGGGGCCGATCAAATTACGTCATCATCATTGTAAAAAAAAAAACGTATCGTAATTTGTGTGACATCTGTATTGATCACCCTATAGCATCAACCAACGAACGCATGACGTCACGGCAGTGTTGGCAGGACGCCAGCTGCTGCGCCCAATGCGATATCGATCCGCAACCCGCATAGCGTAAACTTGAAAACATCTCGAAATAAAACGTCAAAGGCTTCATTAACCAACCGCTAATGATTGTCCTGAGAATTATTTATGCGTTTAGATATCTGTCTCTGGTTTCGGCGCAGTCGTGGCGACGATTTGGATGTCCGCAGAGCCCCCCCCCCCCCATTATTCAGCTCGTACGCGCCGCGCTGTCTACCTAAACAACAGAGCGTGTCAGAAATTCAACACCTGTTACGAAATAAATTACTCGAAAACTCGAAAAGGTCAATGAAAAATATGAAAAATCTGTAAAGGTGACAGCCAGACAGCAATACAGCAGCACGTGGCGTGCGTGGGTGGTTGGGTGCATCGGGGTATGCCTTGGCCTAGATAATAATGCAAAAGAGATATTTTATTTTTGTAAATTTCTGCTTAAACATTGATGAAAAATACAGAACTTGACATCATCGGCAGTTATTCCTACACGGAGGGGGGGGGGGGGGTAGGGCGGGCGGCGGTCCTACAATCCAAATTCATATGTAAGCAACTAGTACAAATTTTCAATCCCCTGTCCCTGTGGTGGTTCAATTTTTATTTCAATAAAAATTCACCATGCAGTAATAGCAAAACTTGGAACCAAAATACTTGAGCCCAAGAATTGATTTTGCAGTGTTGAATACAACTTTATATTTAGCGCAATCCAACCACAACAAAATTATCCTGTAGCTACATGGAAGTGTGAGCTAGGCCAACTCAAACAATGACACATGGCTGTCAGACTTGTAGACACGTAAGCTGCCTGTGATTGGTCAACTATATGTAGGCCTATTTAGAAGCTATTCAGAGTAAAATGAGAAGTGGACAAGCATAACAACTAGGCATGCTAAATGTGATCATATCCATGATTATGATCAGGTAAGGTTGCACACCTTGACAAAACCCAGATAGATATGACGTGTTCCGACTTCCGAAACAACCAAATACTGACGCTTTCGTCATTAGACACGGGACTCATGGCCAATTAGGGATCGGTATTTGAAATTAGGCCCCCTTGTCCGCCACGAACCACTGTTGAGCGTAAAATTAAATCATGTAACATAAGCTTTAGGACTGGACATTATGCACAGGGCGGATGGGGGATGGGGGGCAAATTGTTGCGACAATGAAGCACCTTCAAACTTTGGAAACCCCAAACACAAGATAGTCATGAAAACAGGTCAACCTAATCTTAAAAAATACTGTAGGCTTGAGTTGGAATAAATGTCAAGAAAGCTACGTAAATAAAACGAGTTGGTTATTATAAACATGACTGATAATAATAAACTGGAGCTGACAGCAAGAAGCTGGTGCATGTGGCTTTAGGATGTTTGCAACTGCACAGCCGTGAGCGGAATGCGTTCGCTACAGAACCGATTTGGAACTGGTTTCCCGGTACCCGATGTCATCACTAGTGTTAAGTTTCTAACGTTTAAAGACTGCTGACTGCCATGACATAAATCAGGTACACGGACAATTCTATGCATACAGCGCTAGACCTGCTAAGCGGAAGTCTATGTTCTTGAATTGTTGGCAAATCTCAAGCATAGGGCCTTTCCTACTCCTGTAAACGTCCACGAACGAGAAACCAACTTCTAAAGGCTTAAAACAAAAAAGCTTAAAGGTAGGGCCTAGTCTTGGTACAATTTTACTCCATTGCGGCATAGGCCTAGGCCTAGCCTAAGCTAAAGATGCAACTCAAAACATACGGTAAGTGGATGAAATTGTAGGCCATTCCTTAGTTACATTGGATTTTAAACAAATATAAAAGAGTCAATAACAGTCCATAGGTATATACCTAGATCTAAATTTTTGTTGGGTTCTGAATCATACAAATTTGCAATTGGCTCCTAGACCCTACATTAAGGCTGATAGTCACCAGTCACCATATATATGCATTTTGTTACACAAATGTAAGCTTAACCACAGTATGCCTAGGCCTAGAATGACGAACATGACATTTGGGCTGTAGGCCTAGGGCCTATGCCTCATATTTTGCCAGATCGGATAGGCCTAGGCCTAGGTACAAGTTCAGCATTGTTTCATTGATCATAACGACTTCAGCAAGGTTAGCCTACAATTTATGCGGAAGATCTATTCATACACGATTGGGAGTACGCCTCTCTCATCAAGTTACGCCTTCATATGATTCATGTCATGTCCTAGGATAGGCCTAGGCCTAGGCCTAGGGGCTAGGCCACCCACAATAACCAAGACGTTATCACGCAAACTGAACCCAATGTATGTCGCAGTGTAGGGCAACACATAACGACGTAGACAAATTTATCGATATAACTTAGAAATAACTAAATAGGAACTTTTAACAGTACAATTTATAAAATAAAATAAATACTCACTCTGACCAACCAATGCTTTGAGCGCCATTTTGACGGACTGTCAAAAGTTGGTGTTTTGCTGTTTCGCAGTCTAGCAGACAGTTGGGATACGCGGATCCAGTAGACCTTGATTTCCCACCTTTGGTATCAAACAGGCGGTGGTTTACTGAAGGCTCGTTCGATTGGTACGCTAGTGCACACCAGTGTAGATGAATTAAGAACAAACATTCAAATAGCCGGCTGTTCCACCGGCAATCATGACTGATGGGTTTTCCGAGGTTTTCCCCAATCACAGGGCTAATGCTGGAATCGTGAAAAGTCTTCAGCTAGGATTATCCGCGGCTGGTATCGAACCGGTGACCTTCAGGATTACAGCCTCATAATGATATGTACTAAGCGGAGTTATGAGACGTTAAACCCCATTAATCAATCAATCAATCAATTTTCCTTCTGAAGGCAGATCCCTTGGCAAAACTGTCTTTAGACTCAATAGATAGCGTTCAAAGTTTTATGTCATTATGATAAGTGATACAATGTTGTTCGTGGACCGGCAGAGGTGTGGGAGGTCGGCTAGGGTTTAGATAACATTATCACATTTGCTTTGGACGCTCGATACTGCAAGCATTCGAATAATAAACCTGTATTTAAAACATCAACTACAGGCGTTTTCCCATTTGTTGTACAAACAATAGGATTCGACGAGGATAAGATTCGATCAATCCACTACCACAAAATGCGGGCGCGAGTTAAACGTAACATTCAACCCTAGATGAATCTCTCGTCATGTATATAAACAGAATCGAACATGTCGGGGATTTGAATGCTAAACTGGAAACTGGGTACTGGGACTAGTAGGTCAGGTCACCACTCACCACCCTCCTACTAAAAGAGCCATATTGTCTGTGGCCATGTGTTATTTCGGGAACTGAAAATCAGTTCTTGTAACTGAGTGAGTAGACTATAAACACAAATGTATTGATTTATGTACTATATAGTTACACACACTATGCAGTATGTTTGTGAAGTTCTTTCTTCTAAGTTCTTTTCAAAACCTAATCTGAGACCATTTTCGTGGTCGATAACCAGATCGTTACCCCCTACAATATTAGTTGAATACAAATTTAATTTTTTTTATTTGTAACAACATTTTTATTAGATATGCATTGTCTTGGTTAAATGTTCATCAAACGTTTGACGTCATATAGGCAACCCAAGACTACCTTACATATGCTTTTGTCACATCCGGGGGTATTCCTAGGCAATCAGCGATCGGTATTTGCGCGCTATTGTCTCGGGCGGTTCGCTGGTTGGCTAGGAATACCCCGGATGTGACGAAAGCATGTGTAAGGTTGTCTTGGGTTGCCTATATGACGTACTACTAGTTAAACTTTAAATAATAAAAAATCAAATGATTTAAGACTAAGCCCAACAGATCTGAATCCCTGTCGAATAAATCAATATCTCCTTCTCACACCCTCAAAGCTTTGTGCACTATTCTCGTAGACATCTCGGAGGCGTAATCATGCAACACTACAACGTTGTAGACTGCTCAAAGCTCATTGCATGTCAAGTCATTTCGACGAGCACCCACGGCCCTTCCTCAGGCGTCCCACGGGTGGTCGCCTCAACACGGGCAAATAAACAACACACATAATATATAACTTGAACATAATTATCTTTTATTCATGTCTATGTGCATTAAATGTTTCATATGTACATAAATATTAACAATGATGGACATTTCGCCCATCTAGAAAATCGAGACCCTTATTTTAATTATTACCTCATTAACTGACCATGTCGCAGTTTCGTTGGATAATAACCTCGTTGTCGATGATTCATATTTACATAAACTCCGAAGAGAAATTTGGCACAGCGAATGTGAAAGAAGAAAATGGGGGTATAAAAACACATTAATGGATTTTATATGGATGAAGCATATAAAAAATATACTAACAGTGAATGCTGTTTTTAAAATACAATATTTTCACATTAAAATGATCAAATGTTTAAGTTTAAAGCTAAAAATGATGAGTAACAATTAGAGATAAAGTGATGGATCGATAAGACATTCAGAATCACGTACAAGTTGAAATGTTGCAATGAAAAGATGAAGGTTCTTCTAGTTTTTAATAATATTACTCACATTGTTCGTCGTTTTATTAAAAGCATCTTCCATATTATCCTAGCTAAAAATATCGTCTTTATTTCTTCACTTCGCAACTCCCTAAACAACGCGACACGCACATGCGTGCGCGTATACGCGTGATTATGTTTATGTGCGATCAATGGTGTCTCGTCGCGGTGCGTCAGAAACTTGACAACACCGTCAAATGCAGGATGCAGTGTTTTCACATCCTATGTATCGTCAACTATCTTAATAGTAACCGTAGATTCCTATAAAACCTGCCCAGTGTCCAGGGACTGCATCTTATTGTGTGCTTTATAGTGATCCCCAAAATTATGCCGGCGGAAGAGTATGCTTCTGGTAGAGCCACCTGAGTCGGACAGGTCGAGGTGGAAAAGCCAGCGGAAGGCAGTCCACGTCCTCCCCTTAACGTCCTACTTGCCCGTTTCCTACAATCATCCCCCGACGCCATATGACCTTCGTGTCGAGTACATCGTTAAACACAAAATAATCAAGTCACTGCATCACTTATCCGTAGATCTTCAAGAACATCCGTTTAGTCATGGTTCATAGATGAAGTCGTGTATTGTATGTGTTGGAGATGTAATATAGTTTTCTAGACACATCTAGAAAGGCGCTGTCGTCATAGATGTATAGTGAAGTAAGTGACAAATACCAATCTAAATCTAGTTGCATCTTTCTCTGCATCCTGTACGGTTGCGATTAAAATTATCACGTCTGTTAACAGGCGTTGTCAGGGGTACACTCCACGCACAAAGAGAACAACAAGCAGGTACCGTGAAATCACGTTGAAATATACCGCGTGGAAGCGACCGTCCCTTCTGAGAATATTACATCTATGACGACAGCACATTGTTTGATACGTCCAGAGCAGTGTTGCCGTTGTATTCAACAAAGACACACTGTTGCCAAGTTTCAGAGCGCATTGCACAAGACGTGTGTGTGTATGTGTGTGTGTGTGGTGGGTCTCGCCAGTGCACCGCCTTGTAAACATGTGTCCCAGCACGGTCACAGCCAGCATCGCTAGGGCGGTGCACGAGGTGTCCATGTTTCACTAATGTCAGGTCGCCAGCTGCGGTGATGCCAATACTCCTGCCCGTACAGCGTTGCCGCTACTTCTTCGCCTCCTGTCCATGTTTCACTAATGTCAGGTCGCCAGCTGCGGTGATGCCAATACTCCTGCCGGTACAGCGTTGCCACTACTTCTTCGCCTCCTGTCCATGTTTCACTAATGTCAGGTCGCCAGCTGCGGTGATGCCAATACTCCTGCCGGTACAGCGTTGCCGCTACTTCTTCGCCTCCTGTCCATGTTTCACTAATGTCAGGTCGCCAGCTGCGGTGATGCCAATACTCCTGCCAGTACAGCGTTGCCGCTACTTCTTCGCCTCCTGTCCATGTTTCACTAATGTCAGGTCGCCAGCTGCGGTGATGCCAATACTCCTGCCGGTACAGCGTTGCCGCTACTTCTTCGCCTCCTCAGCTGTTTCCAGAACCTTCGCTCCAGCTGCTTGTCCTGGAAGAAGAGACAATATCATGTGTCTGGGAATGCGCGACGCCAGGATATTCGGGTACAAGGGGAGGCCGGGGGGGCGGAAACCTCCCAGTTAACCCCACAGAGAATTATTTTAGGATTTTTAACACTTTTTAGCTGCCTTTGTCGTTAAAATAGATTACATGAATCAATTAATTGAAAAACATGGTGTATATTTGTGTTTTTCGGTTATGTTTTTTAATTTTCCAAAAATGTAAACCCGGGGGAAACTGCACCCCATTGCCCCTCCTTGCCCCAATCGCAATCGCGGAGGAAGGGGTCCTTTGCGATTTCCATGTGTTTGGTTAATCGTATCGTTCTGAAAGATTTCTAAAAGCAGGAACCTATAAACCTGTACTTAAAATTTACTGGAAACCAATATCATAAACAGAATGGAGATAATACGTTCTGTGCGAGAATCGAAACGCGAAGACTTAGATTTTAGGATTTTTGTAAAGAATGAATTTGCTACAATTTAAGATAGGTTCCCACGATACATATTATTTATAATAGATGAAAACGATCAGAATTATTTTTTCAGAATCACGACTTATCAGTTCGAAAGAAAATGTTGTAAATACGAAGAACAACGTTTACATGACGTCTAAGCAAGAAGATTAATCGTTAATTTCGAAAAATATATCAACATTTGAAGTCTCAAACTAATCTATTTGTAGTTGAAAAATATCGTTTGAAAGTATTTATTTTATGGTGGCCATGGCAACGTACGTTCTGCAGCCGCATGGACACCTGTCTGGGAGGAAGAGTGGTGGGGATGTCGTCTACAGCATCCCTGTGGAACAATCGGAAGAGGGGCCGACCCCCTCTCGCCTCCTCGCCGCGTCTACTCAAGAAACCTAACCTGCAACAGAAACAGCACCCACTTATCGCTAAATAAGAATGGCAACTGACACATTAACACAATTAACAACAATTAGGGACACTCTGTAAGAAGGGCCTAACTAAAAAGAGTTGTTTTGGATGGCTTTGAACCAGTTGAGGACCAGAGAACTACACTACTGGGTGATCAACCGGTTCTACACTGAACATAGAAACAAAGAATAGAACTACCTATGTGAATTTCTGAAGAAAAAAAATACCTATAGGCTGGTCCACACAGATATTTAAGATATACGATTTAAGGTTTAACGCGTAGTCGTAAAGTTGGATCATAGGAAACACGCACTAGCGTTCACACAAAGTTTTAGTTTTAAGACGTTGTTTTCATTGTTGTTTTTAAAACAATGTCTTAAAACCTTATGCATTATGTCTTAAAAATATGTGTGGACCAGCCTTAACTCGAGATAGGCTCTTTTTTTTAGAAATTCACATAGTAATATTGATATTCAATGTTTGAACCAACTTATCTTGAGCTATAGGGGCTTTTTGAAGACGAACCTACAATGAATGGTTGTAATAAACATGCTCAGGCCCCTCTTCAAGTGAAGAGGGGTAGTGAGTGGGCTAGGTAGTGAGATCAATAGTTGGGAAGGAATGCCCGAGGTGAGGCGATGATGTTTCTTAGATTGAAACCATCTGTAGTTACAGGACAGAATGTTAACAGTACATCTTACAGTGTTACATTAGCTCCAACGTAACCAGTCTCATACTGACATTAGATCTTTATCTACTGTCCTTTCATGCACGCTATTTCTACGAAAGTTAATAGATTCCTAGCGTTGTTTTCAATATTCTTGAGACTAGTTACGTTGGGTATAAACTTGACAACGTCGAGGAGTGGGATAGCGTACTTACAACCTGCCGTTTCCTTTTGGCCTTGGCTGCTCTTCGCTTCTGCGCCGCAGTTTGAGCCGGTTGAGGAAGCTGGGTGGCTGATGTCTTAGGATATCTTGGGCAGTCAGTGCTGACACATTGGCCGCGCGACGAACTAGGTAACTGTCAGCAACACCGCCAACTCCGCTGCCCTGACAACATCCACGAGACAAACAACTTGCTACAGTCAGAGTGCTGACACATTGGCTGCGCAACGAACTAGGTAGCTGTCAGCAACTAGTTGTCACGCACTGTTGATAGATAACTAGTAACACTTACACAAGTTTCCATTTTGATTAAAACCTTATAATAAATAAGTTGTAATTACTCCCTGCATTTTACCATTGACTAGAAAATAAATTTACAACTGTGAATGGTTTGTTCTGATAATTATTTAAGGTCTAACTAAGCTGGTGTTGAATATTACTTAACACTAAAAAATATGGTTTTGGCATTGTTAAATATTAAATGTTATGTGAATCGAAACCATGTCATGGATATAGAGTCATTTTTCAATAATATGTAGCGTTTTCAAGATAAAGGTCTCTCACACCAAGAAGTAAGATAGTGTCAGGACCGCCCACAATTAGTTTCCAACTTAACAAGTGCGAATCACTAACGTTTTTCCCGATTATCTAGTACAATTTGTTTGCGTTAAGTTTTTTGACGAAAACCTGCTTGCACGTTTTCTTGTGCGTTACCGTCAAAAAACTTACCGCAACCAAATTGTACTAGATAATCGGGAAAACCGTAAGTGATTCGCACTTGTTAAGTTGGAAACTAATTGTGGGCGGTCCTGATACTATCTTACTTTTTGCTGTGAGAGACCCATATTACTAAAACAACGTTATAGGCAACCCAAGACTACCTTACATATGCTTTCGTCACATCCGGGGTATTCCTAGGCAATCAGCGATCGCTATTTGCGCGCTATTGTCTCGGGCGGTTCGCTGATTGGCTAGGAATGCCCCGGATGTGACGAAAGCATGTGTAAGGTTGTCTTGGGTTGCCTATAATATCGTGCGACCCTGCACCTTCTCTGTATAAAATGTCAAAATATGTGTGTGCGTGGAGCTAACCTGCTCGGGCGAGGGCGTCTCCTCAACGGGGGCGGCGTCGGGGGTGGCGAGGACGGCGGGGGGCGGACTATTGGGGGTGGACGCCGCGCTCTCCACGTCCTCCTCCTCCGGGAGCGGTTCCAGGCGTCGCCGCGGCGGGAACCCTCGTGACGTCAGAGCGGTCGAGGCGAGGAGTTCATCCATCATGAGCTCGGTGTCGTCCTCTCCCGCGCCCGGGGACGAGACGGACTCGCGCGGGGACTCGAACTGTGACCACAACACGCAGCTCTCAAGGTCGAGCACTATATATATCGACACCCTGCGTCGTGCGCGACACCCCACATCGTAACAGACGGTTCTTGCTGCTTTGCGATCATGCTACTCGAGACGATAAGGGGTGATAAATAAAGATGTAGGACGGTTACAAAAAATATCTAGATGCCTTACGCGGGATTCATGCACGCTCACGCTTAGGCCCCGTGCACAACCGCATTAGCCACCGCAGACTAGAGCAGAGCAACGTTTCACAACGTAAGTTATTCATAAAATCATCCCGTGAAATGTTGAAAGCACTCTTGAAAACATGCGAAACGTGTAAGGCCTATCTATGTCGCCATCTTGTTTTATTAGACGGTTACGCAAAGTAAGATTGCATCGCACACATTGTCACATGCTCATGGGACATTGATTGTCATGCTGTACGGGATACAATGGTAAGCGGGGCGGGGGGAGTCGTTTCGTCTTAAGATGTAGAAGACATGCGTAACATGCTTTTATCCACGCTACCGAGACGTCATGCAAGGGAGGAGAAGGGGTTTTGGTGTGGAGAGGGGGAAGAGGAAAGGTGGAGGGTAACGTCGCCCCGTCTTGAGCGTACTCATGCTGTTTATCCACGCCACGAGGGACCGATACACCATGTGAGGGAGTGGGGGAGGGAGGAGAGGTTAGTGTAGGGCGCAGAGGAATGGGGGAAGGGGGAATAGTGGGAGGAAAGGGGAGAGTCAACCCGTCTTGAGCGCACTCATGCTGTTTATCCGTGCCAGATACCGAGACGCCGTGCGAGGGAGGGGGTGTAGAAGAGCGGAGTGTGGGGGGGGGGGCGTCAACCCGTCTTGAGTGTAGTAGACGCATGCGCACTCATGCTGTTTATCCGAGCCACCATGGCAGTTACCGAGACGCCGGACGCGTCCCCCGTGCCCGACAGTTCCTCGTCCAGGAGTTCTCCACCGCTCGTCGGCGTCCCCCAAACCTCCTCGCCTGAGGTCGCGGCAGAGTTGGAGTCTTCGCCTCCGCATGACGTCACTCCGTTGGGGGGCGAGTCCTGCGTCTCGGCCGTCGGTCGGAGGTACCTGCAGACATACAGTCCTAGGTTGTAGTACATCCACATTCATTGTCCCATCATATTTTATTGTGCACTTGGCCTTGTTATATTCTTGTCTCAATCTTGTCTTATGAACTCTCGGGCTTCGCAAATGTCGAAATTTTTTTTAAAGTTCATGCAGAGATGTCAACACAACAGCTTTTAGACTGACTAGAAATGTCGTCTCAAATATTGACTTTGACGTAAAGGCTTTATAAACTTTACTTAATGAAGTTCATTAATTTATGGGTACAGTAATCTACACTTAAACCCGTGTTAAGAACAATACTGATTAAAAAAGAATTTTACCTCTCAGCAGGCAAATATCTATCTCTACGGTGTAAATAATCATGGATTGATACATATGACATGACAGCCTGCTTAACTCTTCGTTAGTGTGGTCACGTGTTTATCTCCAAGCTGTTTGGTTGATCACCTGTCCAGGAAGGCTGTTTAGTTCTCTGTCTCTAAGCTCTTTGCTGCCCACCTGTCTAGAAGAGTGCTAAGCTCTTTGCATCCAAGCTCTTTGCTGCCCATCTGTCTAAGAAAACTGCTAAGCTCTTTGCCTCCAAGCTCTTTGCTGCCCATCTGTCTAGAAGACTGCTAAGCTCTTTGCATCCAAGCTCTTTGCCGCCCATCTGTCTAAGAAGACTGCTAAGCTCTTTGCCTCCAAGCTCTTTGCTGCCCACCTGTCCAGGAAGGCTGCTAAGCTCTTTGCCTCCAAGCTCTTTGCTGCCCATCTGTCTAGAAGACTGCTAAGCTCTTTGCCTCCAAGCTGTTTGGTTACTCACCTGTCCAGGAAGGCTGCTAAGCTCTTTGCCTCCAAGCTGTTTGGTTACTCACCTGTCCAGGAAGGCTGCTAAGCTCTTTGCCTCCAAGCTCTTTAGTTGCTCATCTGTCCAGGAAGGCTGCTAAGCTCTTTGCCTCCAAGCTCTTTAGTTGCTCATCTGTACAGGAAGGCTGCTAAGCTCTTTGCCTCCAAGCTCTTTAGTTGCTCACCTGCCCAGAAAGGCTGCTAAGCTCTTTGCATCCAAGCTCTTTGCTGCCGATCTGTCTTAGAAGACTGCTAAGCTCTTTGCCTCCAACTCTTTGCTGCTCACCTGTCCAGGAAGGCTGTTAAGCTCTCTGTCTCCAGGTTTTTTGGCTGCTCATCAGTCCAGGAAGGCTGCTAAGCTCTTTGTCTCCAAGCTCTTTGGCTGCCCACCTGTCTAAGAAGGCTGCTAAGCTCTTTGCCTCCAAGCTCTTTGCTGCCCACCTGTCCAGGAAGGCTGCTAAGCTCTTTGTCTGCTCACCTGTCCAGGAAGGCGGCGGCTCTCGAGTCCTCGCCGAGTCTCTCAAACAGCGCCATCTTCTCGGCGACGAAGGAACCTGCGCGCGCAGTCCACCCCCTGAAGGACTGCGTCACTGCTTCCAACTGCTGCGACGCGTTCGCTACACAGAGCGAAGCATGCGTCATACTTTACGTCACACATTATACATTCAACATCGACGGGAAGTAGTAGTAGAAACTTTATTTAGCAGAAGCTATTTTCACAAGTTCATAAATAAAAATAAATAAATTCACATTTAGAGTCTACCCACTCAGTAACTAAACTGATTTGCAGTGGGGGACTTTAATTTAAAGTGACTAATCCAACCCTGTAGGCTTCGAACATTAATGACGAGTAAGCGATAGCCAATCAAAGATCGATATTTCAAATACGAAACATATGAATCAGTGATTGGACAGTGCGAACAACTGCGGACAAATGCTAGAATCACAAGGCCGATTCAGAACAACTTTGAATTTATTGAGTGCTTCGTTGCTAGGACGGCTCCAAAGTCACCGTTTACTTATTCTTGAGCCAAGAAACAATGGAATTGAATCCACATTAGAAATTAGAAAACTTCTGCCTGAAGCCGGATTTGAACCCGGGACCTTCTGCATTGGAAGCAGGCATGCTAACCACTGGACCAACGAGCCACCAGTACAGTTACATCACAAGTATAGTGTACAAAAATAATAATGTCTTATATTAATATAACAATCAAAGTCTAGTTTTTAAAGATTATAACAAATATAAAAATGGCTATGGTAACAACAGGTGAAGGGAGGAAATAACGTAATCTAAAACTACATACAGCGTTGCACAAACACCTTGCAAACATAATTTTATAATGATGTTTGTAATTAGAGAAAAGTTTTAATGAATGAAATCGTTTCCAAAATGTCAATTATAAAATCATTGTTTGTTCAGAACGAAGTAGAAAACTAAAACTATGAGTGTCCCCATCTTAGTTTTAATAACACATATTCTTATCGAATTGACGAGAGTTGGGCATATGTGTGTATGGGGAGAGGGGGGGGGGGCGATCCAGGAGGGATGTTTCCTTGATTGGTGGAGGCGCCAGGTTTGTCAACACGTTCCATCCAACCGCATGATACCTGCGACGGCGCTCAATGCGTTGCCTACAACTATTTTAAGTTTTGGAAAACAGTTGTTTTTCATATAATCTTGTGTCAATACAATTGAAGCTACGTTTTCTGAGCACAGTGGTACCAATATGATGATGCGAGTGTGACAAAGCTTGTTTATTAAGTCAACCCCTCATTTGTATTACTACTTTATTGTAATTAAGGCCAGTGTATGGCACAATGCCCTCTTTAGCCTGATAAGTGATGATTGGTGAATGATAATGAAGAAGGAAGGAGGGGAAGCCTGGTACCGGCACGTAGCTTACTCCTGTCGAAAAGTACCAAGGACATTATCGGCTTTACGTCTCATCCGAAAGGACGGTGTAACTTTGACCAGTCATATAGGTTCCTCCACTAACCTGGACTGCCAAGCAGTTGACGAGAAGAACGAAGCTGTTACACAAGCTTTCGAACCCTCCAATCCGCTCTAACCAACAGCAACTAATGTTTCAGAGGAGAGTGGTCACCCGTCCACCTCCTGACCTAGCCCGAGGTTGCTTAACTTGGGTGTTCGTATGGGAAACCGGCTAAGCGACCGCGGCTAAACCGTTGGCTTTTTGTAAGGGAGTATTCACGTGACGTCACATCGGCCATATTGGAGGCCACCTATAGTACTATTTCAAGTTTCATTTAGCTGTCAAAATAAAACGAATAATATTGTTTACGGGGAAATATGACAACTTGAACACGTAGTCCCCCCGATAAAGTGTACGAAAATGATTAGTGTATGCTTTTGTAAACGATTAAAATAGTAATCGAGACAAAAGAGTTTGTTTATGTTGATTTTAAGTAAGAATAGCAAACCAAAGTTAGAGAACAGTTGAATTTGCATCAAACGCCAGCTAAAACATAGTAACAACGAACTACCAATCACATGCCATTCATTGTGGCCTCCAATGTGGCCACCATGCGCAATACGTGAATACACCCAATACGCGCTCAGTTCCAGGAAAACAGCCTACCCAGTTCGTCCGTGTTCTGCCCCGCGGGTGGCGCGTCCTCAGCGTCCGAGTCCCACTCGTCGTCGTCCTCGGAGTCTGTGGCGTCCTCGGCCGCGTCCTCGTCCTCAGCGCCGAACATCTCCAGGCTGGCCAACGTGCCGAAGCGCTTCAGCCCCCCCGAGGACAGCGCGCGGTAGGGGGGGTCTTGGTCGGGCAGGCTCTCGTCATCATCATCCTGCATCTCGGACAACTCCTCGTGCGTCTGGAAGAAAAGTTTCTTACAATATTATTCACAAATATTTCCCCCATTTTTCATGTTCATATTTTATAAAATTTGAATAAAATCTCAAAAAATCATGGCCTCAGTTAAGTAAGGCCCATCCACAATGATAATTAACACAGTAAGGTTTCAACGGATCGTTTTGGCTGATGAGAGCACGTTGTTGCTCATCAGCCAATAGGATTGGTTAAACTAAAACCTTACTGTTACTGTTAATGGTACTGTTATTGGGAACAAATTATTTTCTTCTGGGTTGTTGCGTCGTGTCGGTACAGAGTTTTCACTCCAGTGAAAGCTCTGTACCGACACGACGAAACAACCGCAACCAACCCAGAAGAAAATAATCTGTTCCCATCTACGGGTCGTGAAAGCCTCCAACAACCTGTTACTGTTATTGTTACTGTTACTTTGGGGCATGGCTAATCCTTAACATTTTCCGCCCTTCTTAGATTACTCCAAATCAACGTCTACCAACCATAGATTTTAAAGTCTCTATTATTATAAAGATACGTAATACAATCTAGTAAACAATAAAAGTAGACGTTGAAGTGAAGTAAAAACCTCGCTTCTTACATGTTTTTTTTATACAATTAAATAGTCATACCAATTAGTTATCTGTGGTCATAACTCCTCTATAGACCCACCGAGTTCATACATCATCACTATAGGGTGTGTGTATTGTGCACTTGTCTGGTCTTAATTCAACCCATGACTCATTTAATGACTTTTACTTTTAGAAAAAGTGCCGTTTATTGTAATGTGATGTTTCTTTGTTATGTATAATTATATGTGTCTATTTATTTTGTGATGATGTTTGTATGTTTTTTTATTATATCCAATGTATTTCTGGTTGTATACACTGTGCTGGGATATATAAATAATAATAAATAACAATAATTATGTCAACCCCTTCGGCGCGTACTCACGTGCAGCGTGGTGTCTGGGGACCGGGACCCCGAGGAACCCCTCGCCGCCATCAGGGACATGTCCGCGTCCTCCCACTGGAACCCGGCGGTGCGACTGATGGTCTCGGGGGTCGGTGGAAGAACTGAGATCTGTTGAAGAGAAACCACATTACGTTAGTTATACCACAGGCTCGAAAGTGTATTGTCCTGTTTCCTAAATGGTGTATTTATTTACACAGTGTGATTTGTACAGAATACAAATATTGGTACAAACTATGCAAAATAACTAGACATACAAAAGGAAATATACATATACACTATACAATATACATACTTAACTACAAAACTACAAAATACATTCAGAAATAACAATAAGGATGGGTCAGAGAAACGGGAATTTAAGTTTTTAATTATAAAAAAAATCTTGCAAAGTGTAGGAACGTTTCTAGTTTGTATTTAGAAAGTGGAAGAGATGTAGAATTTTTTACTAATTGAGGGAGTTTGTTATGATATTTACTTTAAAATAAAATGCAAAAATATTTTATGTGACTGACGAAGTAAAGATGAGAGATAAGATCAGAATGCAGAACACAGATTATGACGTGGATACATTAGTAAACAAGCGCTTACATTAACATCAGTGTTTTATTGTATGCTGCTTTACGTCACAGTTTTTGCAAATCCCCGAGACGTTACCATTATATTCCCCTTCTGGGGTTCGGGGTATAATTAGATACAGAGTATTACCTCTGCCGTCGTAAGAGACAAGAGGCCCCTCTTTCCCTATCCTACCTTTAACTTCTTTGAATATTAGTCCTACTAGCCTACTTGTCCCTTTCCTACAATCTCCTCGATTGTCGAGCAAGTCGTTAAACAACAAGTAATGAAATCAATCACTATAATACTACGTTACTACTTTGCAGGTGCAAAATCCTACCTGTGAAAGCTCCGCGGGGGAGAAGGGGTCCTGCGAGGTCAGAGGACCCACCTGTGGAAGTTATGCGGGGAAGAAGGGGTCCTGCGAGGTCAGTGGACCCACCTGTGGAAGCTCCGCGGGGGAGAAGGGGTCCTGCATGATCTGGGGACCCACCTGTGGAAGCTCCGCGGGAGAGAAGGGGTCCTGCGAGGTCAGGGGACCCACCTGTGGAAGCTCCGCGGGGGAGAAGGGGTCCTACATGATCTGGGGACCCACCTGTGGAAGCTCCGCGGGAGAGAAGGGGTCCTGCATGATCTGGGGACCCACCTGTGGAAGCTCCGCGGGGGAGAAGGGGTCCTACGAGGTCAGGGAACCCACCTGTGGAAGCTCCGCGGGAGAGAAGGGGTCCTGCGAGGTCAGGGGACCCACCTGTGGAAGCTCCGCGGGGGAAAAGGGGTCCTGCATGATCTGGGGACCCACCTGTGGAAGCTCCGCGGGAGAGAAGGGGTCCTGCGAGGTCAGGGGACCCACCTGTGGAAGCTCCGCGGGAGAGAAGGGGTCCTACGAGGTCAGGGGACCCACCTGTGGAAGCTCCGCGGGAGAGAAGGGGTCCTGCATGATCTGGGGACCCACCTGTGGAAGCTCCGCGGGGGAGAAGGGGTCCTACGAGGTCAGGGAACCCACCTGTGGAAGCTCCGCGGGGGAGAAGGGGTCCTGCATGATCTGGGGACCCACCTGTGGAAGCTCCGCGGGGGAGAAGGGGTCCTGCATGATCTGGGGACCCACCTGTGGAAGCTCCGCGGGAGAGAAGGGGTCTTGCATGATCTGGGGACCCACCTGTGGAAGCTCCGCGGGGGAGAAGGGGTCTTGCATGATCTGGGGACCCACCTGTGGAAGCTCCGCGGGGGAGAAGGGGTCCTGCGAGGTCAGGGGACCCACCTGTGGAAGCTCCGCGGGAGAGAAGGGGTCCTGCGAGGTCAGGGAACCCACCTGTGGAAGCTCCGCGGGAGAGAAGGGGTCCTGCGAGGTCAGGGAACCCACCTGTGGAAGCTCAGCGGGAGAGAAGGGGTCCTGCGAGGTCAGGGAACCCACCTGTGGATACTCAGCGGGAGAGAAGGGGTCCTGCGAGGTCAGGGGACCCACCTGTGGATACTCAGCGGGAGAGAAGGGGTCCTGCGAGGTCAGGGAACCCACCTGTGGATACTCAGCGGGAGAGAAGGGGTCCTGCGAGGTCAGGGAACCCACCTGTGGATACTCAGCGGGAGAGAAGGGGTCCTGCGAGGTCAGGGAACCCACCTGTGGATACTCAGCGGGAGAGAAGGGGTCCTGCGAGGTCAGGGAACCCACCTGTGGATACTCAGCGGGAGAGAAGGGGTCCTGCGAGGTCAGGGAACCCACCTGTGGATACTCAGCGGGAGAGAAGGGGTCCTGCGAGGTCAGGGAACCCACCTGTGGATACTCAGCGGGAGAGAAGGGGTCCTGCGAGGTCAGGGGACCCACCTGTGGAAGCTCCGCGGGGGAGAAGGGGTCCTGCATGGTCTGGGGTCCGAGTCCGATGGTCGCCCCCAGCGCCGACATCCCCATCATCATGAGCGGACCCCAGTTGTCGTTCTCGTCCTCGTAGTCGGGCTCGTCGTCTAGTGCGCAACGGTCACCGGTAGGGGTGGGGTTGTTGTTGTTGTTGTTGGCCAGACAGGTCTTGTGGCACTCGCGGCACATGGCCACCGCTGCGGCCTGGTCACAGCCGCCCGACTTGACCGTCACCTAGACACAAGCACAGCCTTGTTGATTGGAACATCGTGACCCCTGCACACAGTCGTCTAACTTTGCACAAGGTCTACTTAATCTCCGCCTAGCGAAGGCTCGTCAAACTCGCAAACCTTGTGCTTGGGTTACCTGCCAAGTTAGACGGCGAGTTCGACGAGTCAAGTAGACATTGACACAAGCAGAGCCTTGCTTGAACAGTTGGAATGATCTGAGAAAAGAACTAACATCAATTGCCTATAACCTTAATTAAAAGAAAGACAATGAAGTAAGAAGTTGGCGTTATCAATAAAATATATCGACACAAATAATAAAATCAATGGTTCTGAAAAAATAAAATATGTCAGCCTACAAACAGCAGCCGATTGTCTTTATTACCAACAACCTGTCCCCTCCCACCTTCTCCCCCCTCACCTGGCTGTCCACACTGCGCGTGGGGCTGCGCTCCGTACTCCTCGAGTGAGACCCCTCCGTGTCCGAGACGACAAACTCCTCCATCTGACTGTCACTGCGCGGCGGCATGACGCCGATCAGCTGTAGTTGCTCGCTCCGCCGCCTGAGCGTCGCCGGCGACCACACTTCCGGTTCCGGTTCCTCTTCTGGCGTCACCTCACCGCCGCCCAGTTGGCCCTTCATCCACTGCGAGAGATGGAGGGCGCTGCCTTTGCTCGCGCCCGACTTGCCCAGTTGGCGACACTTGTGCTCGATAAGTTCGTCGAGATGCCGCTGGGAGTCGCCTAGGGACTTGCATTCCGGCAACAACGGGGTCTGCAACGGCATCAACAGTGCACATTTGTGCTGAGAGTCTTTGTCACTTCGTCTACAGTCTTCACTACCTAATTGATGACCGCAGAGAAACTGGTTTCAGATCGGAGGACGCACGGAGAAACGAGTCTGGTGCTGACGTCGTAGCCGAGTGACGTCACGCGCGATCAAAGGTGGATTCCCGACTTGTACGTCTACGTTGAACTCACACCGATGAACCGATCAGATTCTGTGCTGCCGAACGCGGCTTCATTCTGATTGGTTCGTTGGTGTTGCGTTCGACTTTCTTGGCTCTTCGACGCGCAAGTCGAGGACTCACCAAAAAAACGAGTATTGTTTTGGTACTTTTAGCGTTAGGTTGATATTGGAAATAGTGAGTACATAATAAATGTCGGTATTGTAGCAAAGTTCACTCCGCTGGAAACAAGCAGTTCATGGAAATCTGTTGAAAGAATTTCGCCGTCAGCACCCGACTTGTTTCCGTGTGTCCCTTTTGGTATAAATTATCGAGGATGCTTGAATCGACTACCCCACATCACTCGAGATGTGTTCGTTTGCTCTGAGACTCCAACACCATCTTGTTTCTGGTCGTTCTGTGTGGTGACTTGTAGACTCGGAGTACGGTTAGAGCAACGTCCACCATTCTAGTTCTGCTCCAAGGGAGGCAGAGCAAACGAACACCAGTTTCTCTGGGCATCAGTGATCTCTATACTTAAAGCAAGCTCCACTTGTCTATGTGATTTTAGAACAAGTTGTTGCTTTGCTAAATAGCATATTTTCAGTTCGTTAGATCAATCTAGTGATAAAACTAAACTAGTTTTAGCTAGTTTACTATCACGCCTGAGTTTGTTACCGTGAGAGAGTATAATGATTGAGAGTGAGGTATATGTGAGAGGGGCTCATCTAAAGTCAAGCTGAGCAAAATCAACTCAACTAGTGTCTAGAATATTGTTACAACAACCATCATACAATGCAAAGGGAAATAGTTTAAATAACGCGTTCAATTGTTTTTACTCAGTTGACAATAAATGAAGCGAATAAGGAAAAAGAGTGATTTCAAATATTAAATTACTGTATTTTAAAATATAAATAGATAAACGAGGACATAACATTAACTTAATATATTAAATAACTACATCTAAAATTCCATACACTATTATCTTTCGAATATCATACATCTAAACTGTAAATAACAATGAACACTAATGAAAGGTATTAATAAAACTATGTTCACGTATTCGTCTAATGACTAGACCTTATTAACTAAGTCAAAACATTAAAGGTAACAGTTTTAAATAATCTAACTATAAATAACACAGTCTTAAACTATGATAACAAGTGAGTAGGCCAACTCTACAGCCAGATTTGTCACAACAGTGTAACACCTTATACATGCGCTATAGCAACTGTGTCAACAGTGGCATTATTATCTAGAAACTACGTCAAATAACAAACAATTGTACTTTGATGCCTTTACCTTATGTAGACGACAGTTTCCTTTGCTATGAGATTGTTAACAACTGATTGACAACATATTGGTACTGTCGTTTTGTTGTTGCTATGAGATTGTGAACTGCCAACTGTGATTGTGAGAGACAACTGTTTTTACATTGGTTCTGCGGTTTTGGATTTGTTGCTGCATTGAGATGTTGAATGGTGATTAATTGTGGTTATTAACTGATTACATATTGGTTGGTTTTGTTGTTGCTATGAGATTGTGAATTGTGATTGTTGTAACCAACTGATTACACAATGGTTGGTTTTGTTGTTGCTATGAGATTGTGAATTGTGATTGTTGAAACCAACTGATTACACAATGGTTGGTTTTGTTGTTGCTATGAGATTGTGAATTGTGATTGTTGTAACCAACTGATTACACAATGATTGGTTTTGTTGTTGCTATGAGATTGTGAATTGTGATTGTTGAAACCAACTGATTACACAATGGTTGGTTGTGTTGTTGCTATGAGATTGTGAATTGTGATTGTTGTAACCAACTGATAACACATGAGTACTGTCGTTTTGTTTTTATTGTTCACTGTTTACACAAAAATACATATCATTAAATATACCATATTATATAATGTGCGATTGGTAAAAATATATTGATCAATTGCATCACCAGTTAAAGAAAATGTTTTCTAAATATTTGATTGAATGCATGTGCAGATATTCTGGATGGAGTAGAAAGATATTTTATTACTTATTTGTTTCGTTGAAAGTGGTATAAGATCTTCATTTAAACACATAATAATACTCATACAACTTGGTAAACGTTTGTTCTCATCAACAACAACTACCCTAAGCGGAATATAACAGCCCTCGATTAAAGCGCTCCGGTTACATACATACAATATTTCTCTGTAAGCTCTTCATAAGTAAAATGGACGTTTGACATTACATTAATTAATACGTTTTTACAATGTTTACGATGAAATGCGATTAACATTCATGGGTTGGCAAGCGTGGGCGCCGTGGCGTGTGTTAGAATAGTGGTTGGTAGTCCTGATTATACATTATGTCTGTGCGTTGAGCGGTTAACATGGAGGGAGACACTTCTTGGAGCAAACACAGGCTTTACAAAACTATCAGAATCAGGAGCAACGGTATTATTGTCTCTTCACTAAGAAACAAATCTAAACACCAAATTATTTCAAAGAGGGTTTACAAAAACATCAATGTACTGTCCGTAGAACAACATCACCAGTAGGCTGGTGTCACACCAGTACATACAGAGTCGCAATCTTGTTATAAAATAGTGAATTAATTAATGAAAGAAATGCAAATGGTGGCGGATCTTCGCGTTTCTAACGCCTCGATTGTAAAATGTTTCAGTAATATATTCTCCTGTACCAATACTAAATACGCCCATGTCTTGTATTTACGCTGCCTTATAGCAAAGCTAGATTATTTTGAATGAGAATTCTTAATGAAGTACTTGTTAGTACTTTCAAAGTTGAATAAGTAGGCCTAAGCATTTTTAATGGACTCTCGTTGAATATAGGAGATTTGATGCGGAGAGCAATAAGACTTAAAGTTCGTCTGTATCCAAGATGCACGCCGGTAAAGAGGACTCCTCAAAGGGCGGCTTATTTCCCGCTCACTGTGCAAGGTTGTAAACGTCAAGCTTGTCACCAGGAAGGATGCACAGTTTTAAAAAAAAAAGTGACCACCAATAATATCTATTCAAATAAGAAAAACACCCACTTGACAATAGGAAGACGGGGGCTCAGGATTCTGTCCCTTTTCAAAGGGTCGACCATAATTATCTCTTGCTTCGACGGTCCATGTGGGGGTTGCCCAAGAAAGGGGATGATTGACAGCATAAGTCTCCAACAATAAGAAACAGTTCCTTTTAGTTCTCATTTTGCCGGCGTGTATCTTGAATCGGGACAGACTATAGATATGTTGACTGACAAATAGTCATCACACTTGAATGTGACTGAATGGTCGCTACCATTGACGTTACGGGTGGTCAACCGTTTGATTGTCCTGTACGTCGTCGCTGTCTGTACCCAACCAAGCTAGGAACCTACTTTACCCGTGTATCTCCTCTATTGGTCGGCCGTTTTTTCATAACTTACGGTCAAGATTCTGCTGATAAAATTCTAGTATTCCGAAACAATATAGTATCAACCATCATTTGTGTTCAAGTCAACACAATTTGCCAACAGGCATAGTAGTTTCAGAAAAGCAATATTGCAAATGGTCGACACAAAATGGTGGGTGGAGTAACTACTAAGTATTATATGTTAGGAGGGATGCGCGCGCATCTGCAAACAGTGTGACGTCAACAAACGCGCCTAGTCAAGAAGTCAGTGCAAGATAGATAGGCTGTTCGGAGCAGCCTGAAGATAATGTGATATATCACATTGAAACGTCGGGATGGATGGGGTAAGTGCAAACCCACATTATGTAAACACTCGCGTGATACCACAGAAACTATAGTTCCATTATAATATAAATACATTTCGGTATTTTATTGCATTTAAGTAAAATGCTTGCCATATGTACGAAAGATGCTGGTGGCTATAAAATATACATTTGAAACATATTGCGTCTTTAGTTGCTTGAGTCAAATTAGGGGGTGGGGCCATTATACAAGTCATAATGTGTTCCCACTGATTGTGTTGATTAAACTACTGATTGCTCATTGGTCTGTAAAGGATTACAACAGTTATATCAGTACATTATTATACACGCCAACACGATCTAGCGAACAGGTTATACATTTGTGTGAGAGATCTGTCAAGTCAACACAATTTGACAACAGGCATAGTAGTTTCAGAAAAGCAATATTGCAAACGGTCGACACCAAATGGTAGATAGAGTTACTATAAGAAACATCTGTTGAATGCTGTGACGTATATGAATGAAGCTCTGTTGGCCAATTGACGTTGACTTGTCAGCGTACTATGAAAACACGAGTATCTAGCGGAGTGTATGGGGTTGGAAAACAAGTGTTCTGTGTGCGTTTATGCGACAACTCGCATGTTCGTAGAAGAAGAAAGGGGACGTGGGGCTCAGGTACAAGGAGTGTTCCAGCTCTCTAGAGAGCGTCCAGTAGATTGTGCAGCGTAGGCCCCGACATGCATTAAACTGTTATTTGTGATCTAGGAGTCAAGGCGCCCAGCCGGGGTTCGATTTCCAGTCGGGATTGTTCTTAATTTCTGGATTTCCCAACAAATCCACCCACGAGACTGTTTCCCCAATAAATATCTAGCCAATCACCTGTACACAGTCTTCTTCCTCGCCTTCCCATAGGTATTGAATTTTAGTCGAAGTTGCAAACTTTTGGCTAAGAAATATCTGCTAGGTCAAATCTGATTGGTAGTGCATGGGAAGATTGCCTTGTCAAACTTATCAAATAGAATACGATTTCTACCGTACACCCCCAATCAAGATAGGCGGGGAGGGGAATGAAGGCTCATCGCGAGGACGAGCGTGACAGACGCCGGAGGTTGAGGGGAGGGGGTAAGCACGTATACCGGACACCTCAGAGGGCAGGGGAAGGGACGCCTACCGCGAGGACGAGCGCGACAGACGCCGGAGGGTGAGGGCGTCTGGCGAGGGGAGGCGGGGGGTCAGCACGACTACCGGACGCCTCAGAGGGCAGGGGAATGGAGGCTTATCGCGAGGACGAACGCGACAGACGCCGAAGAGTTAGGGGAGGGGGTCAGCTCGTCTACCGGACACCTCAGAGGGCAGGGGAAGGGAGGCCTACCGCGAGGACGAGCGCGACAGACGCCGGAGGGTGAGGGGAGGGGGTCAGCACGTCTACCGGACGCCCCAGAGGGAGGGGAAGGAAGGCCTACCGCGAGGACGAGCGCGACAGACGCCGGAGGGTGAGGGGAGGGGGTCAGCACGTCTACCGGACGCCCCAGAGGGAGGGGAAGGAAGGCCTACCGCGAGGACGAGCGCGACAGACGCCGGAGGGTGAGGGCGTCGGGCGAGGGGAGGCGGGGGGTCAGCTCGTCTACCGGACGCACCTGACGTCGCGAGAGAGAGTCCAGCGTCGCGACGGAGAGCGTCGTGGGCTGGTCAGGAGAGTCGAGGGGGCTGCTGGTCGGGGTGCCGCCTCTCGCCGTGTTCAAGTAGATTCTGGAACCACCATCAACGTACTTAGCTTACGCTCAACACAGACATTAATGCAGCCGCTGAGGAACAAGATTAGTTTGTCAAGAAATACAACACTGAAAGCCAGAATTGCGCAAGAAAACATCATGACTTTGACGATATCTTAATATAGTGAGCTCAAGTGCCTCTAGATGAAATGCTCAGAAAAGAACCGAAGGAGATAAGTTGACGAAATGCACAGCTATCTTTATACTGTGCATTCAAAATTGTCATCTAGATGGTTGTGAATGCCGTGAGTAACTATATCTTGATACTGTGAGTAAAGCCTGTATTACACGGTCAAACTTTTTCATCCAACTCCTTGAATTCAAGGACAAAAGCGCATCAAAAACAGTCAGTATGTAGTCAAATACAACAATAGGAATTATTTATTGATGCGCTTTTGTCCTTGAATTCAAGGAGTTGGATGAAAAAGTTTGACCGTGTAATACAGGCTTAAAGCTCAACATCTGGAGGACAGTAGATGGTGTGAGTAAAGCTCATCATCTATAGAGGGCAGTGAAAGATATGAGTAAAGCTCATCTTCTAGTGGGCAGTAAATACTGTGAGTAAAGCTCATCTAGATGGCAGTGAATGGTGTGAGTGAAGCTCATCTAGAGGGCAGTGCATTGCGTGAGTAAAGCTCATGTAGAGGGCAGTGAATGGTGTGAGTAAAGCTCATCTAGATGGGCAGTGAATGGTGTGAGTAAAGCTCATCTTCTAGCTGGCAGTGAATGGTGTGAGAGAAGCTCATCTAGAGGGCAGTGAATGGTGTGAGAGAAGCTCATCTAGAGGGCAGAGAATGGTGTGAGTAAAGCTCATCTAGAGGGCAGTGAATGGTGTGAGAGAAGCTCATCTAGAGGGCAGTGAATGGTGTGAGAGAAGCTCATCTAGAGGGCAGAGAATGGTGTGAGTAAAGCTCATCTAGAGGGCAGAGAATGGTGTGAGAGAAGCTCATCTAGAGGGCAGAGAATGGTGTGAGTAAAGCTCATCTAGAGGGCAGAGAATGGTGTGAGAGAAGCTCATCTAGAGGGCAGTGAATGGTGTGAGTAAAGCTCATCATCTGTAGAGGGCAGTGAATAGTGTGAGTGCAGCTCATCTAGAGGGCAGTGAATGGTGTGAGTGAAGCTCATCTAGAGGGCAGTGAATGGTGTTAGTGAAGCTCATCTAGAGGGCAGTGAATTGTGTGAGTAAAGCTCATCTTCTAGAGAGCAGTGAATTGTGTGAGTAAAGCTCATCTTCTAGAGAGCAGTGAATTGTGTGAGTAAAGCTCATCTTCTAGAGAGCAGTGAATTGTGTGAGTAAAGCTCATCTTCTAGAGGGCAGTGAATGGTGTGAGTAAAGCTCATCTAGACGGCAGTGAATGGTGTTAGTGAAGCTCATCTAGAGGGCAGTGAATTGTGTGAGTAAAGCTCATCTTCTAGAGAGCAGTGAATGGTGTGAGTAAAGCTCATCTAGACGGCAGTGAATGGTGTGAGTGAAGCTCATCATCTGTAGAGGGCAGTGAATGGTGTGAAGCTCATCTAGAGGGCAGTGAATGGTGTGAGAGAAGCTCATCTAGAGGGCAGTGCATGGTGTGAGTAAAGCTCATCTAGAGGGCAGTGAATGGTGTGAGTAAAGCTCATCTAGAGGGCAGTGAATGGTGTGAGTGAAGCTCATCATCTGTAGAGGGCAGTGAATGGTGTGAAGCTCATCTAGAGGGCAGTGAATGGTGTGAGAGAAGCTCATCTAGAGGGCAGTGAATGGTGTGAGTAAAGCTCATCTAGACGGCAGTGAATGGTGTGAGTGAAGCTCATCATCTGTAGAGGGCAGTGAATGGTGTGAAGCTCATCTAGAGGGCAGTGAATGGTGTGAGAGAAGCTCATCTAGAGGGCAGTGCATGGTGTGAGTAAAGCTCATCTAGAGGGCAGTGAATGGTGTGAGAGAAGCTCATCTAGAGGGCAGTGAATGGTGTGAGTGAAGCTCATCTAGAGGGCAGTGAATGGTGTGAGTAAAGCTGAGTGCATGTCTTACATCTGTCTCTGTATGAGGTTCTGCCAGACGGCCTTGAGCTCCGGTGTCGGCGCCCTCAGAGAGATGGTTCTCCGCTTGGTGTTCTTATTCTTCTTAGCATTGCGACTACGCGTCATATCCGGTCCGCAGCCGGGAGCCGCAGGGCTCTCCTCGCCTTCCGGTCCACCGTCCATAAGCAACCGGAAGTCAGTGGCTACGACATTACATCAGTTCAAATATATACCCTAGTCTTCACAATTTACAATTTTTTCAACTAGATCATATCAATTCGAAGGTTTTTGTGCGAGTTTTGGCCATTTTGCTACTTGTTACAATAATGTTTAGAACACGTTAGTTTTCACCTGTCACTCTGTTTTCTCGAAATGACTACATACACCAACATTATAAATTTTAGATTTTGGTGGTTTGACCAGATGTGAATCAGTGAATTAATTTGAAACAGCTCTTCATCATTTCCATTTTTCTGTGATTTCATTTCTACTTAAATGCATGGGTCTCGGCAGGCCTAGAAACGATCAGGGAGATTTAATGTATAAATATTTTGTAACGTGTTTAAGAGTTTCGTTCGTTCCAAATGACGCATGATTTGTCGCGGAGTGGGAAATTTATTTCTAGCATTCCTACGTTGTTTCTTTGCTCACGCTACCAACAACCTTATCTGGGACTATTATCCTTTTACAATCCGCTCGCCAATATTTCCTATTTCCACTTGCTAAGCCTATCCTGGATTACTTTGGCCTGTAAAAAAATTCACTATACCTGAGTGTACGCAGTACGTACCTTTCTTCTTAATGCTGAAGCAGGCTTGCGTGACTGCCAACAGCGACAACGGCTCCTCGGTGATGAACAGTACTCGGTCCCTGGACACCTTGGCAAAGAGAATCATGTCGGAGAAGAGGAGACCCCAGAAGGGTCTGACGGCGCGACCCTCGACCCTACTGAGGTCCCCGCCGAAGATCCACTGTCGCCCCGGCGCGCTCAGGACGAAGGGTTTGCATCGGGTGAAGACGAGCCGGCTCTCCAGGTCTTGTAGCGATAGCAGGAGGCGTCCTTCGCCCTCAGGCTCCATCAGACCCGCAGATACCGTCATCTCGCGGTAGGTCACCTGCAACCAGAGGTCAGAGGTCATTCCACCCCAGCCACCTGAGAAAACACTTGTTTTCCAATTTTTGTATTGTAAACTGGCCACCTGCTCGGGGACTGCTACCTTATCGTGGTGGGCAGGTTTTCGTGCTTTGTTGATCCCAAGAGCTATGCCGGCGGAAGCGTATGCTTATAGTAGGGCCACCCTGGCCGGACTGGTCGAGGAGGAGAAGTCATGGACGAAGTGCAGTCCACACCCCAATCATCCCCTTTCCTCCCCTTTCCTCACGCGCCCTCCTACTTGCCCCTTTCCTCCAAAGAGCCCCCAATTTCATCTTCATTATCACCCACTCATCGTCTTGATTAGCGAAGTTGCAAAAATATAAGACGTTAAGCCCAAATATCAATAAATCTCTCTAAACTGGCCACGTCGTAGCTCGTAAGAATTCTAAGCAGAGACGGTCGCTCCAGATGGTCTATTTCATCGGTATTCTCCGTGGGATTTCCCGATAGCTGTATTGTTTTGTCCACTGCATTGACTGCACCAACCGAGAATGGAAAATGCGACCCCACCACGTCTGACAACGGGCGAGCGATATTATCACTACAATACCCGAGGCACAAGAATGAGATACAACTAGATTTAAATTGGTAGTGAACTATTTAAAATACCCCTTCTACAATGGGCATGGACAAATTTGTTGGTTACTTGTGCATGTATGTCTCCCATAACTGTTGGCATATAACTTTCTGTATGTGAAAAATGATTGGAGGCGGGGATTGCAGATTACTATTATGGGGCACACGCCCCCCCCCCCCCTTTAAACCTTCTTAACGACGATTGGAGAACTTCGTTATAACAACCACAAGGAAACGACAATTGTCGTCATAGTAACCAGGAACACTGAGAATACGGGAGAGTTTCTGGGAGAGTAGGGGAAGAATATATTAGGTACTTTATGCCGGTTGTAGAGAAAAGCAAACAACGTAGCCTGCCTAGCGATGATAGATATATGTGTAGCTGAATTG
The DNA here is from genome assembly GCA_945910005.1 of Isoperla grammatica. NCBI lineage: Eukaryota > Metazoa > Arthropoda > Insecta > Plecoptera > Perlodidae > Isoperla > Isoperla grammatica. Next base: position 11,427,366 of record OX246741.1, read on the forward strand.
CCACTCAAGCCTTGTCGCATCTAACTACGCCCGAGTCAATAACGTTGTCACATTGATTGGGTCAACAAGCCGATACATTTTATTGACTCAAACGCTGTCGTTTGGACGTCTGTTGTGGAGACAAGAACCACCCCTCTTGGAGCCAACTCGGTCGTAATTCTGATTATAAATAAACAGAGGGAATGGTGGGTAATTGAGTTTGGTTTGTTTGTTCAGAATGCTACACACAAATATGACCACACCTAGTAAGGGGAGTCTGAAAGACACACTAGCAATATACGACGACCAAGGTATAATATGGTGTTTATATTGTGGAGCAGAAGTAGAGCAATGCCGTTGTGTAGTCCCTATTGCATATAAGAAATACAGGTTCATCAGCCATTATAACTTAAAAACTAGTTCTTGCATTGCACATGTAATATAGATGGGCTAGAATACAACATATAAATGCAACATGTTAGAGAGCAACATCGAAAGAGAAAGCTTCATAGAAAGGTTGCAGTGTTTGAGAAAGATCTAACCAGAGAGAAGACCGATTATACCTTATATACTGGCGACGCCGTAAGAAGCAAGGTGTCCCCTAAAATTCTGAGAAGAGACGGTCGCTCCACACGGTCTACTTTCAACTCGAGATTGCCCGATAGCTGCATTGTTATTGACCACTGTATTGACTGCACCAGCCGTGAATGGAATGCAACCCCACCACGTCTGACAACATGCGGGCGATATTATCACTACAGTACCTGAAGCAGGAGAGCGGGATGCCACTATAGATTTAGGTTGGTAGTTGTCACACGCGTCACTTCACTATTACATAATCCGTGACGACAACACCTTGCAAGTTAACACGACGCGACTATACCTGCACCTTCTGCATTGCTTGAGGAAGTAGACTATACGGAAACCTGAAGTTATTGCACCTCACTAGACATGGCAAAGCAAGGTAGTTGTGTCGGTTACTTGAGAAAGCTTCAATTGAGAGAGCCAAGTCCAGACAGGCAGACCTACCTGCAGTTCTTGCACCACTTTGGACATGGCAGGGTAGTCTTCGTCGGTTACTTTTGTGAAATTCAGGATTGTCTGCAGAAGTTTCAGCATCTCTCGATAATGCTGCAAAACGGAAGAAACCGATTAGAACAAGTGATGGGCTGGCGTAGCCAGGAATATCATTCATTAGTTTCAAATGTTTTTAAACTTAGTTCTGCTTTAGTTTTAAAGTGGATGAGTAAACGTTGTCGGCTGGATTGGGTAATTTCACCAGATTATTTCAGGATATCATCAGGAAACTGGTGTATAGTTTTATTGCACTATATCAAGCGGCAAACACCATCAGTGCAGTGACTTCACAATACTGTCAAACAATTTGTTTTACGGATATTATATACAATATTTACAAAACATTATACAATCACGACATGGTTGTACGATGTACGATGTAGTTGGTAGGTAGGTAGTCAGTCACACATTCGTTCAACGAAAAACTATTTATATCCGCTATATTGAAGACATTGGTGATATACCTCAGAGTTTCTCGCCTGTTAGCCAATGATCAAAGCTGACATGAAAAGAAATAATTCTCGATACGATGTAGGCCTAAAGTGGGACCAGACGGTAGCGTCTAACAAGGTAGTGAAGACAGACAGCACACTTACCTCGAGGGTAAGGTAGTGAACACAGACAACAAACTTACCTCGAGCGGCTTGTGCAGAAAGGCAGTTAGGTCGGGACGGCGTCGGGGCACAGCAGGCTCGGAGATGATCCGCATAAAGTCGTTGTTCTTCGTCATCGTCACGAGGTGGCAGTCGGCCATCTTTAGTCCACAACAATAGCGCTTGTACGCGGCCGACAGTAGGGGAACCTGTAATACCACTAGAGCTGTCAAGAGATTGAGGACAGTCGGCCATCTTTAGTCCGCAACAATAGCGCTTGTACGCGGCCGCCAGCAGGGGAACCTGCAATACCACGAGAGCTGTCAAGAGATTGAGGACTCAAACTAACAGATAAGTTAGATGTCGCCGCTAAGCTGTGCCATTGTCTGCGTCATAATCCAGATATTCAACAATTGTGAGCTAAATACCACTGGTGCATTATTTCAATTTTGCCACCCGGATGCATGCCGTCTGTTTAGTAAACTATCTATCTAATGTCTACAATCTACATCCATTCATAGCTTATCTAATACATTTTTTAAAAACATTTCTATGAATGAAAACTCAACATTGTATTACTCTCATTTATAGATTTTGTTACATTTTTATGAGGAAATTCGCTCTATCATGGCAGTGTAAATGATCTTGTAATGGGGATAGTAAGGGATATTTTTCGAATCCAAAACTCGCCCCCAAAGACAAAGGGCTAATAAGACATACAAAAAGAATTATATGTTTTATGAAGGATGGCAAGAATGAGCTTTGCTGTATTACCGAACTAAGTTAACATTAAGAAATACTGTAAGACAGACCTATTGCCACGATTATCGTGCCCAATAAACACATAAGACTTATTGCCACGATCCGATCGCAACTTATTCTAACCTAATGTAACTAGGCGACACAATAATCGTAGGAATAGTCACTCCATAGTCATGCCATGACAATAATTAACACTGAATCAAGGTGATAGCCATCTTGTTCCGGCAACAGTGGTGCTTCAACAGCTGCCATGAAGGAAGAGAGATGACACCTGTGGACGAAGTGTAGGACAGAGATCTATCCGAGCTCTTGTACTTGTTATATAGTTTATCATTGCACTCACCTTCTTGAGGTAGACGCGCCCCAAGTATTGGCCCAACGGTTCGTGCTCCTCTTGTATCAGTACTTCCAGAATATCTTCGGATAACCGTAATAACTGAAATCAAAAGTAAAGTATTTATTAGTTTCCGACTGCACTTAAATGTAGGCATGAAATATGACAGTATTTTTACAATTTCTTATACCCAAGGAGGAGCTTCCTGTAAGAACTAGCAGTTTATACAAGTACATAACGAAACAGTCCAATACAATCTCAGACGAAATGTGCACTTTCTACAACTCACACACGATTGACCATCAAGGTAGAGCTCAATTCTAATTATTTATTAACTGGAGGATGAGTACGTTCTTTAAAATATAAACGATAGATTTTCTTTAACAATTTTGCAAATTGTATTTTACTTTGTTAATAAATTCATGATGTTTTTTCTGTCTTCTCTGAAACGGTTCCTAAAGTGCCTCGAGGCCGTTGTGTATACCAGGGCTGTCCTATTCCTATTACACTGCACAGGACACATGATATCGTGCTCGGTAGAAGATATTAGAGGTCAAGTCACAAGGGCAATGCAAGGTCAATGTCTCTCACCTCTTCAATGTTCTGGAACAGGGTCTCGTGCTCGGTAGAGGACATTAGAGGTCAAGTCACAAGGTCAATGCAAGGTCAGGTAACAAGGTCAATGTAAGGTCAATGTCTCACCTATTCAATTTTCTGGAACAAGGTCTCGTGCTCGGTAGAGGACATTAGAGGTCAAGTCACAAGGTCAATGCAAGGTCAGGTGACAAGGTCAATGCAAGGTCAATGTCTCTCACCTCTTCAATGTTCTGGAACAGGGTCTCGTGCTCGCTACAGGTCATGAGGTCCTTACGCTCCGAGAGAGGCACAAGAAACCTGGATACGCCGAACTGAAGACTTAGCGAGTACTGTTGCTCCTTGCTGGCTAGTTGGTAGACGGCGCGACGCCTCGCGTCCTCCCTGTTCAGTGGCTCGGCCTGGCGGAGGAAGAAGTAACTACATCATCACCCGCGGTGGCGACGTTTCCTGCATCACAACCCTCGGGTCGAGAGATCAACCCAACAAAAGGCGTAGGTGTCGTGTGTAATGAACTGATCGTGGTGTCAAATATAAGGAGCCTATAAGCTGGTTTTTAAAATATTGAACTATTTAGGTCCGATTCTATGAAACTGTTGGATATTTAGTAGGCAACTAAGTTGTTTTCACCATGGCAACAACCAATGGGAACCATGGTTGCCATTGAAAACAAGTTAGTATAGCTTACAACCTGCAGATTGACACATACTGATTTACAAATTAAATAAGATTTGCAAAAATAAATTGTGAAATAATGAAATAACAACTTACTGGTTTACTCGTCTAGTTGCTTATCTCAGTAGTCAAACTTGCACTTTATTTATGTACTTACTTTCATTGACTGCAACAACAATATACTGCATGATTATCCGGTACCACTGATTTTGTTTTCGTATATGCCTTCTCTCCTAGCTAGGTCTGGTAATCCCCTGGTGAGGGCTCGTAGAACTATCGAACCTCAGACAAGGGATTGACAAACCTTGGGCTCATCTGCGATCTGATTTGTCATAAGGTAAATCATGAGAAGTTGTAATAAGAAATGGATGAATCAAAACACTGTGACGGATGTGAACCACAGCAATTGTTACTGCATGTTTCAATTCGCTAAAACCTTTTTGCTATTTCACTTCCGCCCTCTAAAGATATCAGCTTTATTCGAAACAAAATTAATGACCCGGCACCTCCACCAAAAACTGAACCACAACGTTTATATAGCATAGTAGTTCAATAAGTCGTCAATAGATAGCAGCCATAGAAAAGCGCGCATAGTGTGAACACCTTGTCCCTATTGCTGGTGGAGCAGCCTTAAAATGAAACGAAAAGACGCCGAAGGAGGTGCGTAAAGCCTGTATTACACGGTTAAACTTTTTCATCCAACTCCTTGAATTCAAGGACAAAAGCGTATCAATAAATAATACCTATTATTGTATTTGACTACAAACTGACTGTTTTTGATGCGCTTTTGTCCTCGAATTCAAGGAGTTGGATGAAAAAGTTTGACCGTGCAATACAGGCTTAACAATCAGGTTGAAGGAGGGAAGTCAAGAGGTAGACTAGATAAGGACGGTGGTCAAAGTGGATCTCTCTCTCTCTCTCTCTCTCTCTCTCTCTCTCTCTCCCTCTCTGTCCGTAGTCCCCCCAACAGCCACTAGACCGCAGTGTTGAGGCGGTGAAGGGCGGCTTAATGGTCAATACCGACTAGTTTGACGAGCGCGCGGCCGACTAGACGGTAATAAAGCCACCGTGTGAGGTGCTGAAGACTGGCGGGAGACAATCAAACCTCGTGGTCGACCGTAATGCCCGCTTTATGAGGCTCCACACGAACATCGTGGAACTGTTTCGACTCACTAAAACGCGCCCTGCATATAAATGTTTAAGGAGAAAGAGAAGCGCCAGTAAAACCGCGCGACGCAGTTTTATAATAATCATATCTCAATAATGCTACATTTATACTTTATATATATAGCCAAAAAGTTAAAACTAAGCTCAAATTGAGTTACAAAGAACGGAATACTATTTTTTTTTTTTATTTCTTGTATTACAAATTTATAGTTATAATTCCAAATAAGGTTGATATACCAACCCCGATTATCACAATATTTCAATTTTTCCACGTAGTTTTTATTTCTCACGAACCTCTTAATTGATCCCGATTTTCAATTTTTCGATATGGCGCGGTTTTAATAAAGGTGAATTCCGTTGAAATAGACCGCTTGAAGCGACCATCACTTCTGAGAATTTTACAGCTATAACGACAGAGCATTGCTTGATACGGTCTGATGGGTTAAAACCAACGAATAGTGCACACGTCGTTAATATTAGTGCACCCTGCGAAAAGCCCAGATCGTGTAGTTCAGTCGTGTGAATAGCATACATTTACAGTTAATAGTCGTGCACCTTGTGAAAATCCCACATCGTTTAGTTTAGTCAATGGTTTAGTCGTGTGAATAGCATATATTTAGCGATAGTCGTGCACCATGTGAAAAGCCCACATCGTTTAGTTTAGTCGTGTGAATAGCATACATATAGAGTCGTGCATCGTGCGAATTGCGCGCGTCATACATTAATATAATAGTTCACAAATCCTGTCAAGCATTATCCACGCTTGGGAGCAGCCGTGATCCCCGCAATACGTGGCACGTGCTTACATTACCGGCTACAGTGATTGATGAGGGGGGGGGAGGGGAGGGGAGGTCACAAATGCGCAGCTCATTGTCTCCAGCGCTACAGGTGACCAACCTGCTAACGTTGTCCCCTAGACTCATGCTGGCCAAATATTGTCAATGATATTCAACAGCTATAGTAGGCTAGATCACCAGTCCCCCAACCTTCCACTCAGTAGCAAGCGTAGCGATTTGAAGCCATTTTGAAGTGGGCAATTTACATGATAATTTGGACCTTTTAGTACTGCTAGCGCTGCCAATGGCAGAAAGTCGCATTAGAAACTCCTATTGCCGCCTGTGTTATTTGCCCATTTCAAGATGGCATCAAATTGACACGCTTGTGGCTGCTAGGCTGCGCATCTAGCCTACTATAGCTGTTGAATATCATTGAATATTGTAGAGTCCACTGGTACCAACGTTAATTGTGTACTTCCCTGATTCTAGTACACAGGTATACTACAGTATTTTCCGAATCAACTTACACAGCGGCAAATTTTGGGTTCAATCGCGGCTGGTTTATTGCTCTCTTTGTACGAGGCTGTAAACTTCAATCACGTTGACAGTTTCTCCGACCAGCAAGAAGGGTAGATGCGTAGCTTCCAAAATCAAGTGACCTCCGATTATTTTGTCCTCGAAATAAATAACCTTAAACCTAGATTAACATCACGTACCGAATGTCAGGATCGCTATAAAGCTAATAATTAAAACTAATAATTGTGTTTAATTGTTTATACAGTGGGGGTAGTAATGTATTTTTTGCGCTGTCGTTGGAGGCTTATATGGTTTGAAGCTGCCTGTACTACAAGGGATGGTGAGTATTTTGCGGAAGAAAGGCATGATTGACATTTATGGTCTATCTATAATAACACCAACAACTTCTTTTGAGGTTTGGTTTTACAACTGTGTAGGTTGAAATGGAAAGAGTAGTGACGTCATAGGTGGTGCCGGTGGTTGGCAGTGTGCGGTTCTGCTGTGGGTCCAGTCACTGTTGAGGCAGTCGCTAGGCAACATACTGTGACGTCATCGAATCGATTTCCACTTCCTCTGTGGCGATCATGTCCATGATCGTGATTGCCGGCTTAAGACGCTAACCCTGACCAGAGTATTGTCGTGGGGTGTAGGAATTACTCCATAATCCCTTACAAGTCTTGCCGAGGCTGGTTGCCAAAGCTATCTAATTTTATCTTGTAGGGACATTTAAAATGTGATCTACATTGTAGAAATAATTAGTGGATATTCCTGATCTGTCCTGTGTTACTGAGAGGCTCATGCGATACCCACGTGGATGTTACTAAAGCCATGAGCGAACTTCAAACGTCGAGCGAAATTCGCTTTAGTAATGGTTTTTATCGATTTATTGCTTGAGAAACTTCAAGATATGGAATAAATTATTCATACCGTGATTTGGGATTGTATTAGTTATGCATTAAATTTAAAATCTATCCGATATTGTATTCTTTACGATTGTTAATTAGTAATTACAGAAGCAATCATCATAAATACGACAATATTAGAAAGGTTTTTAAATTTATTGTTTAGCTGATACCAAACCAAATCCCGGATGATGACCACTTTCTCAATATATTGAGCGTTCTCAATATATCAATAGAAAAACGTCAATTTTACATGGTTTAATATTGCAAGCTGTCCATTAAATATATTTGCCTTCCACTTCATTCTCGCTTAATAATCTTCACATTGTTTGTCTGAACTACCCCTCTCTTGTCAAGTGCCTGTCCTAAAACTAGATATATTTATTATTGAGAGTTCCTTCCCATTTCCATCTTTATACTTACGTTGTAAAATCTATAATTTTTAAAGAAAACGGGAGATAAAAGTTAATGTAAGAATCAGATGAAACCCTAAGGTTATATACTTAAATCAGGCTATGACTTTGCTGAAAATTAATCTACAAATTAAAAACTCGAGATAAAAAAAAAAAAAAAAAAACGAAACGAATTATTTAACTGTCGCTGCGTCATTAAAAACTGATTAACATAGAAATGAAAACATTTTTCCAGAGATGCCAACTTGCAAACATTAGAAACGATATATGCGGTTAACTTTCCAGTACCTACCAACATAACAGCGAGGATTCAAGGCAAAGCTTTCCACGGTTTCGTTCGAGTAATGTTGCAGGTTTTATTGTAATTTACGATGTTAAACCCGTTATTGCCACGTTACTAATTTAAGTGTGGGTAATAAACCAGTAGCGCACGTTTATTAAAACAGCCTCAGCGCAGCGGCAAGCACAACTAGGGTAATCGAGACGAGATGTAAGACATGCTTGTGATATCTAGCGTTATATCGTAATACTTCGAAGCGTAGGGACGTGGGTTCGAATCCCGCATCAGATTACTCATGTCCATCAATGATAGATAGTCTCTAGTTGACGTTTTAATCAATCAGTTGTGCTATTGCACCATATCACACAGCTGTGAAGAATGGATGTACGTCTACAAAAGCGTACTTCACAATAAAATAAGGATTTGTAATGTTTTAGTTATCTAATATATCAGATCTAGAGTTAAAATTGTAAATACAAATTATTAATAATAATAATAAACGTTTCTGTATATTTCCATCAGAACCATGCAAAATTTCAGATAATAGAAAAATCTTTTCCCTTCACCGTCATGTGAAGTCTTCTTTTTAATGTAACTGTGTTTTGATGCTCTACTATTATCTTCATTGCTACATTTACTGCCGTAGTTATTTGTATTTTTTTTAGCGCACCCCTTGTATATTGTATAATTGTATTTATTGTTCTCCTTCGTTAACTATTTTCGTAACTGAATAAAAAATAAAAAAATATATAAAATGAAGACAATAGAGAATAATAAAACGGAAATACGTAAATGAGTTTGTATAACATTACTAGTTTCGGAAGTGTTGACTATCCTGTTTGCGTACGAGTGTACCGGGGATTGATGGATGTGTTTGCGGTGTTTGCAGGGGTGGGGGAGGGAGGGGGGGGGGGGAGGGGAAGCGCCTCTGTGGTGAAACCGTACGACCGGCGGAAAATAAAGCACAATTAGTGAATGTTAGCTCTGTGATTCCCCAACTCGTGTAGCCCGGCCGAGTTCAGCCTTTATAGCCTTGGCCCCAACGTGGCCGTCATACACCCTTGTGGGGAACGCAGAATGTCCACCGAGATAAGATAACTCGCTATCAGTACACCGATTAGGGGGACAGTTTCATGTACTGTTGAGTTTCTGCAGGTTGACTTTCCGTGTTGTTGAATCGGAAAATCGTTTATTCAGTGCTTTTAAGGTTATTTGACAATTTTAAAGGATGGGATTCTGTACCCACACTGTCGACTTTTCCCTATTGGACTTCCGCTATAATACACTTGTTTACTCGTGTTCCTAGCTTTAGCTGACTTTCTGCAGGTCGACTTTCCGTATCTACACGTCTAGATGACTTTCCGAGGTCTTTAGCTGAGTTTCTGCAGGTCGACTTTACGGGTACCCGCTCTTGTGTAGTGGGAGACAGATCTTCAAACTCATTGGCTCTACGTTCCAGTAGGGATACACTTTCGGTTCAGTCTGCGTGTGAGGGCAGAGGGCAGATGTCGCTTTGCGTCTTTATTGTACGTGAAGGAATAATTCTATTCTGTAAGACACACACTAGCCCAAAGAAACCCTTTCTGTACGATAACTGGTTAAAGTACACCTTTCTGCACAGTACTTACCAGACAAAAGTAATCCGTTGTGTTGAATGAATACTTATTCTATGGCAAAATTAATCCATTATGTATGATAATTATATCATGGCCAAAGTAATTCATAATGTACCTACAATACTTACACAAAACCACACTGTTACATTCACTAACAATTCAGCCATTGATTAAGCGTTGTCAACATGTTAATAGTGTAATTCGAGTTTCAATCGGGCTTTAAAACCATTGATTAGCCATTCAAAAAGTATCTATACACTTATACATATTATAATATACATAGTTGACTGATTTGAAAAAGCAAACTTCTCAAATAGATCACTTTATGATGCATCACATCTTGTTAACTTTACCGTATAAGTTTTAACTGTCCTTGGTTTGTATACTGTGTACTAATTTCACGAACCACGTTTTATCGCCGAGGCTATGATTGTGTTCTTGGTTATTATATTGAATCAAATATGTTACAAAGTAGTTTACAGTCCGATACTTGGCAAGGCTTCAAAACGCAACATTTCGATTATATGGTTTTGTGTGTCGTCCACCATATTACAAGGATGGTTTTTTATGAACCCTCGCAGATATCGGTTTCTGGGGCAATTACCATGATTGCCCCGTTGAGCTTATGTTGCCGCCCGCGTGCAGCGGCGAGGCGCTAAAGGGCTGGGGGGGGGGGTAGCCCCTTAGCTCACGGGCTTCATCTTCGATTGGATGAATCATTAATGTAGACACGCGAAACTGCGAGGAAGGAAGGAAGGCAGGAAGGGAGGGGCTGCCAGGCCAGACTAAACTACGCTAAAACATTCACTGGTTAACAGAAATACTACCTACTACAATAATGCGGGATGAGGACGGGGAAGTGGCAAAAGGGGAAAATCAAATAAAAACACAAATAACAATTAAAATTTGACGAAATATATATTAAGTTTGTTTAAAAAATTATCCATTTTTTTGTTTCAAATAATGTGTCAAGCATTACCTAATTACAAACAAACAAGGTATAATTTAGGACAAATTATATTTTTACACAGGCGTATACGTTAGACTTGGTATAATAATAATTAGGAAATAACATTTACAAAAACACGAAATACAAACACAAACACAAGAATAACAACATAACTGAAATAATACAGACTAACAAGAATAATAGAACATACATGAGGGAAGGGTTCTACTTACTACTTGCAACATTCTCTCTGCCTGAGAGTGCCTGATAGGTATATTTATTGACCCGAGGTTGGTAGTGACGTAAGCAAAGTACGCCACGAGAATGTACTTAAAATGCACAGTTTGGGGGGGGGGGGGGGGTTAAAGTACCTGACTTTCCCAGATGCTCGGTAACACACTAGTAACTTAGGAATACAGCTTAAAAGTTTTATAAAATATAAAACAAATGCCCGTTGTATCTGTACAGTGTTGATAATGAAATTGTCCAGCATTATTATGTACAAAAGAGTAAAGAAGTATGAATGCCCTCTATACACGGTTTGATTAAACGTAAATTAGAATATTGTGGTCTCCTGATAAATAACTATCCATTCAAACTTACAATTGCATTGCAAGATGACATTGGTACACCGTCTGACTTGTCACTTCACACTTCAAGCTTAATTTAGAGGTCGTTTGTTTAATGAATTCTCTTTGCAAACTGACCTTCCAAGATCTGACTGACCAATTGATAATATACAGAGAAACAGACCACTGTTCTCTGCTGATATGTTTCCCCGCGCAATAAAAGTCATAAATGAAATCTTCGAACAAGAATCCCGGAAGAAAAAGGGTTATTTTATTTAATTGGTCATCGAGATCCCAAACATTAAAGTCTTGATCCTCCCTCAACTACCACCAAAGGAACAAGATACGCAGCTGTGCTAGTAAGTTTACGTGTAGATACGCACGATATATAGAAACCAGAGTACTCGACTGTTAGTCCCTCATTGCTGTGAGTAAAATGGTTCGTACGTCAAGGAAACCGAGTGCGACATTCGAGTGAATACGAGCACCGACTACTCGATGTGACGTCATTGATTGCGTGGAGGGTCGAGCAACAAGCGATGAGTATAGTCTAGAATCCCGTGGTGCTTCTTAAAGAGCTGGAGCGATTGTATCATGTTTGTTACCGATAGAATCGTAGTGTGATTGCGCTGTAACGTATCTGGTTAGTGAGACATGTTTCCCTTAAGCGTCTCAGTCGACTAATGTAACGGTCAGACGGATATAAGATGACTCTACCAGGTCACACCATGACTCTGGTGCCCAGCAACAGTGAGAGGCTAATGTTTGACCCCATGCACGCACATGGGTCACACGATGAATGACTGAACTGAGAGGTAATGCTTGACCAAGGTCAAACGATGACTGAGAGGCTAATGCTTGATCAGGGTCACACGATGAGTGAGAAGCTAATGTTTGACCAGGTCACACGATGACTGAGATACTAATGCATAATGTGATGACTGAGATGCTGATGCATGGCCAGGGTCACACGATGACTGAGAGGCTAAGGGTCACACAATGACTGAGAGGCTAATGCTTGACCAGGTCACACGATGACTGAGATGCTAATGCTTGACCAGGTCACACGATGACTGAGACTAATGTTTGGCCAGGTCACACCATAACTGAGAGGTTAATGCTAGACCAGGGTCACACGATGACTGAGAGGCTAATGCTTGACCAGGCACACGATGACTGAGGCTAATGTTTGACCAGGGTCACACGATGACGCCGCTACCCACCTCGCTGCTGAATGTGACCTGCGGGAGGTGGAGGCGGCGCTTGCTCAGCTCCAGGGAGGTGGTGGTGGCGGCCGAGCACGTGATGGACGTCCGATGCTTGGCCGGTGACGGCGACGCCACCGCCGACGCGTCCGTCTTGACGATACCGTTGGGGTTCGAGCGTCGGTACACCTCCAGCGTCAGGTTGTTCCCACAGGAGCGGATCACCTCCAGGATCTCTTCCTCCGGGAGAGTGACGACGTTCTCCTTCTCCACGAATATGACGTAGTCGCCCGGCCTTAGGCCAGCCTGGTCCGCGGGCAGGCCCGGCTCAACCCTCTCTATCCTGTAACCAGAACAACGCGTTATACAAAGGGCGCCCTCTTTGACCTTTAGATGCAAACGTTCTACTCCTCTTGTGGGCCGAGCAAGAATTTGACACGTCTGACATTTGTACGGCTGGAGTAGTTGAGAAATACCTAAAGTCGCGTCGCGTTAACTTGCAAGGTGTTGTCGTCACGGATTATGTAATAGGGAAGTGACGCGTGTGACATTTGTATGGCTGGAGTAGTTGACAAATATCTATAGTCGCGTCGCGTTAACTTGCAAGGTGTTGTCGTCACGGATTGTGTAATAGGGAAGTGACGCGTGTGACATTTGTATGGCTGGAGTAGTTGAAAAATACCTAAAGTCACGTCGCGTTAACTTGCCAGGTGTTGTCGTCACGGATTATGTAATAGGGAAGTGACGCGTGTGATATTTGTAGGCTATGGATTGTTGAAAAATACCTATAGTCGCGTCGCGTTAACTTGCCAGGTGTTGTCGTCACGGATTATGTAATAGGGAAGTAACGCGAGTGACATTTTGTATGGCTGGAGTAGTTGAAAAATACCTATAGTCGCGTCGCGTTAACTTGCAAGGTGTTGTCGTCACGGATTATGTAATAGGGAAGTGACGCGTGTGATATTTGTAGGCTATGGATTGTTGAAAAATACCTATAGTCGCGTCGCGTTAACTTGCCAGGTGTTGTCGTCACGGATTATGTAATAGGGAAGTAACGCGAGTGACATTTTGTATGGCTGGAGTAGTTGAAAAATACCTATAGTCACGTCGCGTTAACCTTGCAAGGTGTTGTCGTCACGTATTATGTAATAGGGAAGTGACACGTGTGACATTTGTATGGCTGGAGTAGTTGAAAAATAACTATAGTCACGTCGCGTTAACCTTGCAAGGTGTTGTCGTCACGTATTATGTAATAGGGAAGTGACGCGTGTGACATTTTTATGGCTGGAGTAGTTGAAAAATACCTATAGTCACGTCGCGTTAACTTGCAAGGTGTTGTCGTCACGGATAATGTAATAGGGAAGTAACGCGTGTGACATTTGTATGGCTGGAGTAGTTGAAAAATACCTATAGTCGCGTCGCGTTAACTTGCAAGGTGTTGTCGTCACGGATTATGTAATAGGGAAGTGACGCGTGTGACATTTGTATGGCTGGAGTAATTGAAAAATACCTATAGTCGCGTCGCGTTAACTTGCAAGATGTTGTCGTCATGGATTATGTAATAGGGAAGTGACGCGTGTGACATTTGTATGGTTGGAGTAGTTGAAAAATACCTATAGTCGCGTCGCGTTAACTTGCAAGGTGTTGTCGTCACGGATAATGTAATAGGGAAGTGATGCGTGTGACATTTGTATGGCTGGAGTAGTTGAAAAATACCTATAGTCGCGTCGCGTTAACTTGCAAGGTGTTGTCGTCACGGATTATGTAATAGTGAAGTAACGCGTGTGACATTTGTATGGTGGAGTAGTTGAAAAATACCTATAGTCGCGTCGCGTTAACTTGCAAGGTGTTGTCGTCACGGATAATGTAATAGTGAAGTAACGCGTGTGACATTTGTATGGCTGGAGTAGTTGAAAAATACCTATAGTCGCGTCGCGTTAACTTGCAAGGTGTTGTCGTCACGGATTATGTAATAGTGAAGTAACGCGTGTGACATTTGTATGGCTGGAGTAGTTGAAAAATACCTATAGTCGCGTCGCGTTAACTTGCAAGGTGTTGTCGTCACGGATTATGTAATAGGGAAGTGACGCGTGTGACATTTGTATGGTTGGAGTAGTTGAAAAATACCTATAGTCGCGTCGCGTTAACTTGCAAGGTGTTGTCGTCACGGATAATGTAATAGGGAAGTGATGCGTGTGACATTTGTATGGCTGGAGTAGTTGAAAAATACCTATAGTCGCGTCGCGTTAACTTGCAAGGTGTTGTCGTCAAGCACGGATTATGTAATAGTGAAGTAACGCGTGTGACATTTGTATGGCTGGAGTAGTTGAAAAATACCCATAGTCGCGTCGCGTTAACTTGCCAGGTGTTGTCGTCACGGATTATGTAATAGGGAAGTGACGCGTGTGACACTTGTATGGCTGGAGTAGTTGAAAAATACCTATAGTCGCGTCGCGTTAACTTGCAAGGTGTTGTCGTCAAGCACGGATTATGTAATAGGGAAGTGATGCGTGTGACATTTGTATGGCTGGAGTAGTTGAAAAATACCTATAGTCGCGTCGCGTTAACTTGCAAGGTGTTGTCGTCAAGCACGGATTATGTAATAGGGAAGTGATGCGTGTGACATTTGTATGGCTGGAGTAGTTGAAAAATACCTATAGTCGCGTCGCGTTAACTTGCAAGGTGTTGTCGTCAAGCACGGATTATGTAATAGGGAAGTGATGCGTGTGACATTTGTATGGCTGGAGTAGTTGAAAAATACCTATAGTCGCGTCGCGTTAACTTGCAAGGTGTTGTCGTCAAGCACGGATTATGTAATAGGGAAGTGACGTGTGTGACATTTGTATGGCTGGAGTAGTTGAAAAATACCTATAGTCGCGTCGCGTTAACTTGCAAGGTGTTGTCGTCACGGATTATGTAATAGGGAAGTGATGCGTGTGACATTTGTATGGCTGGAGTAGTTGAAAAATACCTATAGTCGCGTCGCGTTAACTTGCAAGGTGTTGTCGTCACGGATTATGTAATAGGGAAGTGACGCGTGTGACATCTGTATGGCTGGAGTAGTTGAAAGATACCCATAGTCGCGTCGCGTTAACTTGCAAGGTGTTGTCGTCACGGATTGTGTAATAGGGAAGTAACGCGTGTGACATTTGTATGGCTGGAGTAGTTGAAAAATACCTAAAGTCGCGTCGCGTTAACTTGCAAGGTGTTGTCGTCACGGATAATGTAATAGGGAAGTGACGCGTGTGACATTTGTATGGCTGGAGTAGTTGAAAAATACCTATAGTCGCGTCGCGTTAACTTGCAAGGTGTTGTCGTCACGGATAATGTAATAGGGAAGTAACGCGTGTGACATTTGTATGGCTGGAGTAGTTGAAAAATACCTATAGTCGCGTCGCGTTAACTTGCAAGGTGTTGTCGTCACGGATAATGTAATAGGGAAGTGACGCGTGTGACATTTGTATGGCTGGAGTAGTTGAAAAATACCTATAGTCGCGTCGCGTTAACTTGCAAGGTGTTGTCGTCACGGATTATGTAATAGGGAAGTGACGCGTGTGACATTTGTATGGCTGGAGTAGTTGAAAAATACCTATAGTCGCGTCGCGTTAACTTGCAATGTGTTGTAGTCACGGATTATGTAATAGGGAAGTGACGCGTGTGACAACTACCAACCTAAATCTAGTTGCATCCCGTTCTCCTACCTCAGGTATTGTAGTGATAATATCGTGCGCATGTTGTCTGACGTGGTGGGGTCGCATTTCATTCACGGTAGGTGCAGTTAATACAGTGGACAATAAAAATGCAGCTATCGAGCAATCTCGAGTTGAATACCGTTACCGTGTGGAGCGACCGTCTCTTCTTAGAATTTTAGGGGACACCTTGTTTCTTACGGCGTCGCCAGTGTAGTTATTACCATTTGCGGTCCACACAATTATTATAACCGACATTGGAATCAATCATCTCAAACCAATAACCAATAATGATGTGAACGTCCTTGTTAATACTTTGTTTGCTACGCATCTAACGGGCTTGATGCAACTGATGTCACATCAGGACTACAACAATCGCACAATTGAATTGAACTGATGGACACACAATCAGCTGTCAAAATAAAAAAATTGCAACCATAGAAATAAAACAACTGCTCGCCATTTAAAACTTTTAAGGATAGGCAACGACTAAGTGAACGTTTTGTATGTGTATTTGTTTGTTTTTTGTTTTGTTTTCCAAAATCAGAAGAAATTATTTTTTGACAGCTTGTTGTTTGTCCATCGATTCCATTCATTTGTTTCATTGTTTTCTTTTGGTGTTGCTAGTGCCCTAGGGTTTAGCTCATGCACTAAACATAACAAACACGTCAGTACTGGGCACCATGTTCCACATTTGAACAAATACAAATATTTGCAACCATCGACACAACACGGAACTTGTAATATTTTCCCTTGCCCGACGGCGCCAATCTGTATGGCTCACTGCTAAACGATTGGGTAGACATTAAAACATATTAATTGGTTCAGCCCGGTTTTAGTAAATAATTCCCACGGCCTCGGGCGAGCGAGCGGTCGATTGATTGCCGGGCAATGCATTACGTCACGGACATACGTTCGACCGCATCCGTTCTATCGATTGTGTCGATTTATTATTGCGACTCCTCGTTTATATAATCGAGACTACCGTCGATTTAATAAACACGTTACCGCTCAAGGTCCGTCCAATCCCCTGGCGGTGGTTTAGTTGGGAGTTCGACGAGCCCCCGACACCCCTGTCGGACTGAAGAGCTATTTTCACCATTGGAGAACTCTTTGAAGTCGACGACATATTGTAAGGCACGAATGCATAGCTCACACTCAAGCCCTCCTCAACTCTGCCTCTCCTCAGCCTCACCTAGCCACCAATCACAGAGCCGTCCACATGGCAATGCCATTCCGTGATTGGTGGTTGGGCGTGGCTGAGGAGAGGCTGAGTTGAGGAAGACTTGAGTCTGACTATGCATACGGACCTTAGTAAGGCTTCAAAATCAATATAGGTACAATATCCTTTTATCATGTTGTATTGGGATTATGTAATGAAAATACATTATATACGCCTATTATTACCAAACTGAAGACTTATAAAAGGTGGAAATGTGTTTTTCTAAAACCTCGCCGCATGTTTTTAAAAATTACAATGAGAAACAGTTTTTAAGAAGGTCTCTCTCTTCCATCCAAGGGGCCATTTCTTTATCGACTCTGGACATATTTTCGTGGGTGGGAATATTTGACCTTTTTTGGTGGAGGTGCCGGGTTCAATAATATTGCTCTAACATCTCGAGGTTAATTGTCCAGTGTAGAAACAAAGCACTCAATAAACTCAGTTGTTCTGAATCGGCCTTGATGATTCTGACATTTGTCCGCAGGTGTTCGCACTGTCCAATCACTGTTTCATATTTGAAACATATCTTTGATTGGTTATCGCTCACTCTTCGATGGTGTTCAGAGCCTACAGGGTTGGTTTTTAGTCTCTTTAAAATTAAAGTCCCCCACTGAAAATCAGTTTCGTTATTGAGTGGGTAGACTCTAAATGTGAATTTATGTATGTTATTTATTCATTTACTTAGAAAGAGCATAAACCTACTCAACCACCTGCATTACCAACGTGATTTGTGGAAGTATATACAATCCCTCCCCCTCATATTAACACCTGTATTTTGTGTACCCCTACACAAGCCTGCTTTACTGCGGGGCAACGAATACAACCCCCCCCCCCCCCCCCCACCCCATATTAACACCTGTATTTTGTGTACCCCTACACAAGCCTGCTTTACTGCGGGGCAACGAATACAACCCCCCCCCCCCCCCATATTAACACCTGTATTTTGTGTACCCCTACACAAGCCTGCTTTACTGTGGGGCAACGAATATAATAGCGACCCCAACAGATAAGGAGATCCCTCCATCCATTACGACTGTGCTGACGCTCGCTGACGAGCCAGCTGTGAAGTGATCCGCGTTATCTCGCTGGCAATCCATTCATCACACGTAGAATAGCCCGGCGAGTGGAGATACGATAATATACGGTGCCTATTTATATTGCTGTTGCTCGCTCCATCGCTTCGCGTGCCGACCAACCAGGTGTGAACAAACCAATGATATTCAACAGCTATAGTAGGTTAGATGCGCAACCTAGCAGCCACAAGCGTGTCAATTTGATGCCATCTTGAAATGGGCAAATAACACAGGCGGGAATAGGAGTTTCTAATGCAACTTTCTGCCATTGGCAGCGCTAGCAGTACTAAAAGGTCCAAATTAGCATGTAAATTGCCCATTTCAAGATGGCTTCAAATCGCTACGCTTGCTACTCAGTGGAAGGTTGGGGACTGGTGATCTAGCCTACTATAGATGTTGAATATCATTGGAACAAACACTTTGCCCGTGTGCACAACAACAACGCACCGGGATGCAGAGATGTGGTTTCGTAGGCCACGTTTCACCCCCGGTCAGAGATTAGCCTGACCAGGGACTGCTACCTTATCGCGGTGGGCGGGTCTCTGTGCTTTGGTGATTCCGTGAGCTGTAAGGCCACTCTAGCCAGACAAGCATATAGAGGTGGAGAAGCCATACGAAATGCAGTCTGTGCAACAATGCTGCCATGCGCTTTGTATAATCTTTGTTGAAACTTGAAACCACGGTAACCAATTTGAGATTATTTAATTGGAGATTAACAAAGTTTTGTGAATTCTGACATTTAAACTTAATTCAAAATGTAATTAATGTTTTTATCGTAATAAGTTGTAAGTTAAATTACTGTTTAACGGTTCGTTATGGTCGATTCACACAGCTAATCAACAATACCAAAATCACAATGGCGTTCACACAGATTGGTAATAATTAAAGCCGACATTAGAATTGGGTGATTTCCCTTATGTAAGCGACAACAGAAGCATCCAGGATAGTATTTAAGATCCATCACAAGCTAAACCAGAGCTTAAATTTTGAATAATGTGTGGCTAAAGCTACTGCAAGACATCAATTTTTTTAGATATTTTATTCACGAAGGTATCTTTTACTCTCATCGGTCCAATTTACAATCCACTAATATTCAATACAAAACGTACTTCTTACGATCTTACAAAACCAATGAACAAAGGAATGTGACCCAATCAACTCCAGCCCGAACCTGTAATCGAACCCTGCTTACCTCGGAGGTTGTGTCCACGCGATGGAGAAGCCAAAGCCCATCCCTCTCTGTCGCGTGAGCTGTCTGGTGGTGGTGAAGGGGGTGCGTCCCCCCTTCAGGGAGATACTCCGCACTGCCAGGGCGCTCTCCTTGCCCGCCACGGCCTCCTCATCGTTGGGCTCCAACTCCAGGTGACGTAGGAAGCTGCTGTCATCGCTGTTGGCCGCCGCTGTCCTCGGCGGGGCCTTCTTAGGGGGACAGCTGGCTCTCCGCCGCTCCGCTGTACAACACACAGAGGCGGGGTTAGTTGCTGCGTCCTACACCGGGAGCTCTGCCGCGCCGAGTAGAAGAGAAGGCGGTGGCCGCTAGCAGCGAGTAGTTTTACCATGGAATGGACTTACAACTATCTGGATGAGCAACATAGTTCTTATTCCCGGTTTTGTATTTTGTCGGGCATTTTAGCCCCTATCGCTAAGCAATTACACATCAACAGTCACAACAACAATGTGAACAATGTCAAAATCCAAATTTTAAGGGCTAAAATGGCTGCCCACCGCCTTCTTCCGTGGCTATTTAATTAGTTAGTTGATTTATTAGCTGATTCGGGTCCAGTAACAAAGTTACTATTATACGTCCATGGTTTTACGATTTAAAGGACATTGGAGTTGGATTAAATAAGCTCCAAGCTACCAGCCAATCACAGTTCTACTGCCGCCTTCTTTGGACGTCACTTTCATTGTCGATCGTTGTTGTTTGGATTATCTATGGTTTATGTCAAATACCTTTATTGTAAACAGAAAACTGCGAGAATGTACCATTAGAAATGCGGCGACATAAAAACAGCACTGCCACGCGGAGAGGCTCTATGAAGTTCATAGTTCAACTTGATTCACAGCCTGGTGGATATGAAGCAGCATTCAAGCAAGGTCCACTTGATCTCCGCCTAGCGGAGGCTCGTCGAACTCCCAAGTTAGGTCATCGCAGTCCGTTCCACAATGTTAAAAATCACATGTTAATCAAATGGGAGAAACGTGAAAGAAAACAAATGAAGTGATCTGTCAAATAGAATTACCTCCTAAAAAGGAAACAATCATCATATTTTATAATCTTGAATCATTGTTATCTATCAAAATGTCTCTTTTACGTGTTTTAAGTATAGTGTTACATGATCTACAACGGATATTTAATTATTATAACAGTTTTTTTAGTGGGATACAACATGGCGATTTTGGTTCCCTTGCGACGACCTAACTTGGGAGTTCGACGAGCCTCCGCTAGGCGGAGATCAAGTGGACCTTGCATTCAAGGATCTGTAAATGGCTGGGTTGTCGCAATGGGGCTTTGCACTGCCACATTCTCCCACTCGCAGCGCCAGCGTAGTGCCAGCCCTCAGACAAGGTCTACTTGATCTCCGCATAACTTAGCCATGAAAAAAGGGCTGATTTACCCATCCAGGAGGCTCTGGACTTAAGCTCGAACTATGGTGGCGCTACTTCTATTCCAATGTCTTTGGCAAAATGCTGCCATCACAGCCTGCTGGATGGGTCAAGTAGACCTTGTCCGCGCTGATTTACCCATCCAGCAGGTCATGGATTTGGGCTTGGACGGTGGTGGCGCATTCTACGTCAAGCTTTGCGTGCAAAGCCCCATTAAGTTCTACTTGATCGCCGCTCGCCACGCTAGCGGCAGGCGCTCGTATAACTTAGGAGTTACACGACTAGCCGCTAGGCGGCAATCAAGTTGGGTCGCACAGTCTGTCTTAGGTATGATATTAGAGCCTCACCGCTAGGATCGCTACCAAAGATGTGTTTGTATGAACTGACCTGGAGTGGGCGGGGCTTCAGACTCCTCGAGACTGAGTATCTCCTCCACGCTGGAGTCAGACTGTCTGGCCATCACGGCCACCTGGGATGACACGTGTTGGGACCGGCCGGCGACCTGAGAGAGAAGGCGGAAGGAACCGCTGACCTCCTATCAACAGAAAGACACCACCTTGGTGAGATAACACAAACACAGTGTTGCATGGGGAGGCGTGCAACAAACGACTACACTACAGCGCTGCGAGCGTTCCGGTCACTGAGCACTACCTGCTAGAAGTCACCGAAAGCCCCTCTAGAAGCCAGTGCATTAATTAGTATTGGAAAAATATCCATCGATTCCAAAGAAGTCAAGTAGTCTTTCCATGGACTTAGAAATTTGTATTGTTGAAATTGTGTATCCAATATTCAGTGACTGTTGGCCGGATCGCTTGCAACGCTCTCTGTGCACTTGTTACGCCTCCCCATAACAGTGTGTTTACAATATACCAAATCAATAATGAATCTAGACCCTTAGATAGAATGAATCACGGTCTTCTAAATCTTCAATTGCAAGAATGTAAAACAATAAGAACTAGTTTTCAAATGTTATGTCAAGGTGCATTTTTCATTGTTGTCATTGAAGATTTAGAAGACGTTTGGTTCTAAGGGTCCTAGATCAATTTTGAAAAGAGAAATATGAAATACGCTTATACCTTGTTCACACTTTGCCCACTAACAGAAGTTAGGGTACTAACAGAAGTTAAGAACGTAATGTGAACGGACGGAACGCAGTTAGCCTAACCTATGTTAAGCACTAACTTCGTTTGGGGAACGTAGTTACGGCGCTAACAACTGTTAGCTTAACTTCTGGTAGTGGACAAGTGTGAACAAGGTATTACCATGATACGAGAATGTAAATTGTACGTATGTCGTATATCCCCCCCAACAAACTATACGCACATTATCCCCGTCAGGGCCTGGGGTATAATGTGGCCTAATGTGACTGTCAGTCATTTAAGTGGTGATGCGATTAGGTATTTCCTTTCCCCTTTTCCTCCCATTTACCCTTTTAATTCATGGCTTCTGCTACTGGTCGCTGTAATATTCAATCAATAATAAATTAACTTCCTCCCCATAACACTTTTGATGTCATCCTACATCAACAGGGCTGATTCAGAACAACTTTTATATTTTATATTATTTATTTTATATTTATTTTTTATATTATTTCGCTTATATAATAATAGTATGACTACGACCAGACATGTCAGCAATGAACGACGACTGACCGTCGCAGCTGTGTTCCGTTGCCATCGCCCCTCTATGCCAGTATGCCAGTATGCCCCTCTATGCCAGTATACCAGTATGCCCCTCTATGCCAGCAGCCAAACATTACACATGCACAGACATTACCGCTGCTCCTTGGAACACATAAACTTGTTTCGGTAAAACAACTTCTCACGAATTATTCATTCGTCGGAGCAGCCATTTCTATTTTTGTGGCCCGCTCGGAATACGCGAACCGAGTTTTTCAAGTCGAGATTTTGAATTAGATATGAGCGGAAAGAGGCCCAGGCGAAATGGGTCGGCAATGAAAAACTAGGAGGAGATTGAAAGTTCGTGTGTGTAAGTATGTGTGTGTTAGGCTGGGGATATGGCGTTACACAGAACCGCCGTATCGGCGAGTAGAGATGCAGGGGGGGCGGGGGCGATCAGGGTGTTCGATCCCCCCCTCCCCACCGAAATTAAATAAATGACAATATTAATTCTGATTTGAAATATCGATCTTTGATTGGTTATCGCTCACTCGTCGATGGTGTTCGAAGCCTACAGGGTTGGTTTAGTCACTTTAAATTAAAGTCCCCCACTGCAAATCAGTTTAGTTACTGAGTGGGTAGACTCTAAATGTGAATTTATTTATTTAATTAATTTCATAATCGCACTCATTTTATAAACCTATTTAAAATTGTATCTGATGTGTCAAATTCAACATATTATATAGCGGATGCAACTACTGTTATTATTCAGGAGCAAGATATATTTATATTCATACCGTATTATCGCAGTTAATCCAAACATAACGAATTTTGCATATATTTATTTTCGTTATCTGTATACCCTGATAGTATCTGTCTTGGGTATCTTCCCACAATTTCAATTTTAAAATTTGTTTTAAAGACACATGAACAGAAAACCTAAATTCTCACAATCACACTCTTAAGGACATTTCTTCTGAAAAAGGACTAGTGGTGTCACACCCTGTTTGCCACTTTCTATTATTAGTAAGTATATATTCCTTAGTCTAGATTATAAGTCCACTTTTGTACATGGCTACAGAGGGCAATTTGTGCCCTACATTGGCCTTCCCGCTCTCGGGCGGGTAAATAGCAATAAATACAATACTGGTTGTGTCAGAGCAAAGATTACTGAGTGGAGAAGATGTTTCATCCATATGGGAATTCGTCTGCGCGTGTCTGAGCGAAATTTTCTAAGTCCGACGTGTAGTTCGAATTCTCACCGCGAGTCGCTCTTCCAAAAGTTTAAAACTCAAGGTCCACTAAATCCCCTGGCACGTACTAGCGATCTAGTAGACCTTGTTTAATGGTAACGAAGTCAAACGCAAGGTCTACTAGATCGCTAGTAGCCGCCAGGGGATTTAGTGGACCTTGGTCAAACGTGCAGGGCTAGCGCTCCTTGCGGTCAGAATTCGAAACTCGCGCAGATATTTTTACACGGCGATGAAACATCTTCTTTGGTCAGAGTCGGTACGAACGCCCCCCCCCCCCCCTCATAACCTTTAGTTCAGAGCCGTATATAGTCACGTGACTAGCCAACCATTGACTACGAGTCACACGTTAGACGTAACAGTTGGTTGTTACACTGTCGATAATTTAGTGTTGTCAAACGTGAGGGTTCGAGAAGAAACCCAACAAGTGAAGATTATAGATTATAGACCATCCCGTGTAAATACCGTAAACGTGACGATCATTTAGATGGGAGTACACTACATGCTGGTTCGTCAATTGAAGGTGGTTCCACCTGTGTGTTACGCTTTCTAAACTACTGTTAAAATTAATCTTGTTCAAACTGGTTGTGAAATTTAGAGCTAAAGCGTTATTGAAACTATTTCATTTTATAATATTATTCTAGACTGTTAGAATGACAAAATAATATTACTATCAAAAATACTTTTTAATTTTCAGTTCACTGTGTAAGTACCATTCAACGGTCGAAGCATATTGTGAAGATTATACTATAAGTATTATTATATTTCGCAAAATACTTTAAAAATCGTCTTCGCTGTATGAAGTTTACTTTTACCGGTAAAAAGTTAGGAAAAAAATACCAGTAAACTAAACAAAAATCATAAAAAAGAACGTTAATATGATGACTTTGTGGAATATATTATGACGAGGTAGAAAAACACTTAACCGTGCGCAAAATCAATTTCCCTCGTCGAACGATTGACTTACGATGAGCAGGAAACAAAAAAAGACGTTCGAGGCGCATTATTTTACACGTGCCCGCTCCAAAAACTTTAGTGTTTAAGTAGCAGGTGTCGATATTTGTTGAAACATGGACATTTTTGCCACATTATAGGGTACGCACAACACCAAAACACAACAATGAAACAAACGAATTGAACCGATGGACAAACAAGCTGTCAAAAAAAAAAAAATGAAGTTCTGAAGTTGGAAAAAACAAACGTTCAGACCATTTACAAACTTTCAGATAGTTGCTGTCCATTACTGAACATAAATTTTAACCGGCGAGCAGTTACTATCGTTACAACTAATTGTTTCTCCTCATTATTTGCAAAGATATTACTTTGACAGCTTGTTGTTTGTCCACCAGTTCAATTCATTTATTCCGTTGTTGTAGTTCGGCTGTTACGTCAGTTGCACATTCCCTATAAAAACGTAAAACGCGAGTATAACCACGTGTAACGTTTGGTTTGTGTTAAAGAAGCTTTTAAACATATGTAATGTACACATAAGACGACATATGTTAGGATATTAACTGAAACACGTATGTCTGTACAAACTCATTATCTCGCACCCGCTAACATTACGTTACACCTCTCAAAGTCATCCTTGCTTTGCATATCTTTGATAAACTCTAACAAGATCTTTGGAGTTTAATCAGCATACCGCAAACTTCGTCTACGAATGTGAGCGAGAGGGCTGTAGAAGTAGATGCTAGCGCTACCTTCGTGCAAATACTGTACTATTAAAGCGAGTATAGTATATTTTGCTTGTGTGCTCGTATACAGTAAGTAGCAAAGCAACGATCTCACACAGTTAAACCACAGATAATTAATCAACACCTCTACCTAATTTGTTATCTGTGGCAAAACTACTATACGCGCAGAATACGCCTAATCAATTCCCGAATGTTACACAAAAGGCAGCAACATTAATTCACAAACATAATTACACTGTATCTTGAAATACTAAAGCCCCAACCACAGTTGTCGGCATCTTGATCGCAATCGGGATCCGGTTTGCCATCGTACATTTTCTCACGCTAAATCGTTACGACATTACGATTTGATTGTGAACAGCGCCATCAGAATCATAAGAAGTTAAGGCCCAACCACAATTGTCGGTATCGTAATTGTAATCGGGATCGCAATCGTAGAAAAATGATTTACCATTACAACCCGTTACGATTTGTTGTGATCAGCGCCATAAGAAGCAAGTAAGTTAACTTTTTCACGATTTCCGGCCATTACGATTACAATCACAATGCCGTCAGTTGTGCGGTTGAGCCTTTAACGTTTTCGCGATTTCCGGATTGCGATGGCAATCCCGATACCGATTGTGGTTGTTGCTTACACGGCTGTGTTAATACCTACGTATGTTTTGAAGCTAGTCCTCGTAAAGTCAAGCACAACACACGCACACTGTATGTAGACCGGACAGCTACAACCACCGCCAGTCTAAAGCCAACCAAGTGCCGTACTGACTTACCTTGTTAACCGCATGTTTGACGGCGAATGACATACATCCCAGGAACTCGCTCCTCCTGCAACGAGAAAACAGAAGCGCGTTAGTGGCGATAAGTGGTACTATAGTGGGTCCGTGGCTTAGTTGAGATCAAGAAAATCAGTTGATCTTTCGTCGATCTTGGCATTTCACAAATGATGTACACCCCCACTACCTGGCTAACTCAAACATGAGAAGAAATCCCCGAATTCATTACCAGAAGTCTTAACAGAAGTTCAGCCATGCCCAAATTTCTTGGAAACTAAACATCTAGTCAAATAATAGGCGTCCACACAACAAACAAACGATTACATTTGATTACTTTTTGACAGTTCGGACCCAAAAAATTCAAGAAAACTGCGGTCGCACTAGGGGTGTAAAAACAACTTATTATAAATGTAGTGAAAAAAATGTCCTGCGGCGTTCTCAGATTTGCCACGGACAAAGTTTAGATGCACGGTGTAGGCACGTGCTTTACAACAGTGATCGGAGCCTGCAAAGAACACATACACTTCTTTACTTTCTAGCACTAGACAGACATTTAACCCTCGTTTTCATTATATTCTATACGATTGATAAAACGATTTTTCGTAGGAATCTCTGCTGTATATGGTATACACAAGCTTTATTATGATGTGTCCCAATAAATAGGTATATTACGGTGTTTGTATAATTGGGAGGGAATGCCCTATGGTTGACAGTATAGGAATAAATCCAAGTCTTCATTTTGTGACTGGGGAAAAACTCGGGGAAAAAAGAGAATCAGTTTGGCCGACGTGACCGCGGTACCGGCAAGTTCTACTGTCCCCAATATTACTAAAAAGAAACACAAAAAAAATTCTCTTGTTTCGGCCACTCTAATAATTGTATTTACTGTGGCATTTTTATGCCACAAATAATAATTTTTTTCAACTTCGTTAGGGTATTGATATACGTGCGCTTAAACTATCAAATTTCGTTTTAAGAATAATCCTCCCAGCTCAAATGTCAACACCTTCTAGAATAGGTGTTGTGACATCACAGAATAGCTGCACATAATACACAGAGAGAAAGGAAGGTTTGTCGTCACGCCATGGTGAACAAAAACTCACCGTATACTGACAGACCAACGACGCACACATTAACCACATTTAGGATCTCTACAGCCCTGACAAATGTAGCGACCGCCCCCCCCCCCCCCCCCCACACTTTTGTTGTTTCCCCACCCTCCCGAATTAATCTTGTTATACGCGTATATACACGTCTGAAAAACGCGCTCGCCTCAAACAGAGAACTGCAGACCTACTAGAGTGGATGGATATACTAGACACGATCTAATGTCGATGATTGATGCTAGTTTTTGTTTGACGATGTCTCACTGTACTTTACTAGAGTGTGTTTGGACCGCTGCCAAAACCCGCGTCCACGGCCCCCTGGCATTTACTGGAGTACGTTACTAGATCACGGCCTAGTGGAGACTCGTCGCACTACCAACCCGTTCCACGGCCCCCTGGCATTCACTGGAGTGGAGTCAAGGTCTACTGGATTTACTCCTAGCGCTGCGCGCGCGCTACAAGCGATCTAGTGGACCTTGGAGTGGAGTACGTTACTAGATCACGGCCT
Source organism: Isoperla grammatica (assembly GCA_945910005.1). Lineage (NCBI taxonomy): Eukaryota > Metazoa > Arthropoda > Insecta > Plecoptera > Perlodidae > Isoperla > Isoperla grammatica. Next base: position 11,455,317 of record OX246741.1, read on the forward strand.
AGTGGAGGCTCGTCGAACTACCAACCCGTTCCACGTTAGCCCCGTTTACAAGGAGGATTCAAAACGGGATTGAGTTGGATTTTGTATCGAATCCCAGTCCACTCCGTATATAAGCACTCCGAAAAGAGGACCGGATTCGCTTAATCGGATGGAAGATAAGGTTTCGCTAGCCTTAATCCCGCCTTTTAATAAAAAACCTTAATCAATCAATCAATCATGTTAAGGAAATGAGAAAAAAAACAAGGAAACTTGTGGATGAAAAGGCAAAATCACATTTGCTTTAATTTTTGCATTGTATCTATGTGTAACTTATATGCTTTAAATTTAAATTTACTTGATTACTTTCGATATTTAGAAATTGATCCGTTTTTGTACGATATACCAAATGGTGATTAAATACCTGATGCGGCGACCTGACTTGGGAGTTCAACGAGCCGCCGCTAGGCAGAGATCTAGTAGATAACGGAGACAACACAACCATCATTCTTAAAAAATGTGAATCAATGTGAATTTTTCCAACGGCCAAACTGCCAAACTGCCTTTCAGCGGAAGTTCTTTTTTTTACGCGTATGCAAACTGCGACGAAAGTGAAGGTCTCCTGGTATGTTTGTAGTTTTCTGATATTTTAATTCGGTATTTGGTTACACTTTCAATTGTATTCCATGTATGAGCATAATGAGCATAATGAGTTGAAATGGGTTGCAAATTCGAAGTAGAACTTCCCCCAATTTGAATCGCCGTACAGATCGTTGGCTTTTCCTCTACTCATCTCACTGCCTTCTAGACCGCCGTATTCTCGGACTTTTCATCTCCCCTACCACCGCCTTCTACATTCTTATAAAAGAGTCGCATCCCTGTGGAAGCCGTTTAGCATCGAAAAGATTTCCATTGCAGATAAAGTTTACTTAGTTTTATATTCGAAGATTCTTTTCAATGCGGATTTTGTGAGGAGACTCGCGGAAGCATAAATATTTATTAAGTTGGTATTTCTAAAACGTCGGCGACGGACGCTAAGGTCTAATTGCGGCTTCTTGATTTATTCACTAAGTTACGGCGCTCGTAAATGTTCGCGACTTTCCGTTGTCCTTCGGGGAGTTCTTAGTCCTTGTCGCATCCATTCGCACTTGTTTCATTTCGCTTTTATCAAATAGTAAATACACGAAGAATCAATCAATCGCCAATAACACATAAATATTCATACCCCGAGATCTGCATAGCGGACATCTATCTCCCAGCGGAGTAACTATCTCTTCCAATTTCACAGTATTATTGTTTTCGTTCAATCGTTTTACGTATCAATTGATCACTCTAAATATACTAGATGTATTCTGGTGACTGGAAAATAAATTGTTATGAGGAGGAGTTCAGCTGTCAATTGTTCAATGTTGTTTTATTGTTAAATCATCAATGGCGCTGAAAAGAGCGCTATCTATATTCTGTTAGTTTGAGTAACTATATCGGGGGGGGGGGGGGGGGAATTAGTGCAGAAGAAATGAGTACAAATAAGCGTATTTACAACTAACTTTTATTTACTTATATCGTGTATCGTACGTTGACGTTCGAGCGGAGATGCATATCGGCCAACGTGTTTGCATGAATGCATAAGTAAAGTCAATCATCCTGCCTGTTATTATATATAACTGTATAGAAGCTCATGGATTGGCCGCAATGATATAACAAGATCAGGAACTTCATCACGTTTAGTACTTTTTAACTAGTCGAGACTAATATACCACAATAATAAAACATTAGATTAGATTAGACAACATATTTTATCTTAAAAGGATTCATCTTTTTGTGCTCAAATTATTGACATTTTTCTACTATAATCGAGATTCGAATTCTCTTATCTTGCCTTTAGTAGGTTTATGGTAAATTTTCTCTTTTCCGATAACTTTATAGCCTTACATCACGTATAGTAATCAACAGAGATAAGATTGAAGTAGACTGTTTTTTTTTTCGCTAGAGCATCATTAATTAGGAACCGAGTAACAATGCAATTATGATGAAAAACAAAAAAGTTGTTAGATTTTCATGAACTCTACGAGAATTCAACTGGAACCATATTTTTCTGCTACCGCCGCAGAAAAGCCAGATGCGTTGTTTTCGCCAAGTTTTACACCCGATTACTTCGAACTTTGCTCGGCAGAATCTCTTAGCACATTTATATTAGGTCGTTACCAACCTCACGAAGTTTGGCGTCTGCATTTCGTTCGACGCTGATCGGGTCGGTAAAGATAGGGTGCATTCACGTATTGCGCATGGTGGCCACATTGGAGGCCACAATGGCATGTGATTGGTAGTGCATTGTTACTATATGTTTCAGCTGGCGTTTGATGCAAATTCAACTGTTCTTTAACTTTGGTTTGCTATTATTACTTAAAATCAACATAAGCAAACTCTTTTGTCTCGATTATTCAAATTTCCCCGTAAACAATATTATTTGTTTTCTAATTACAGCTAAATAAACTTGAAATAGTACTATAGGTGGCCTCCAATATGGCCGATGTGACGTCACGTGAATATTCCCTATAGCAGCGAGGTGAATCGTGACGGTTCCTATCTACGCAATCGAACCTGTAGCGATGTTTGGCTGTCTGTTAGATGCAACCATACAACGTCACGTAGGCACGCGGCTCTATTCTCCAGTCGGAAAACATTATCCTTTTCAGTTTTTGGTGGAGGTGCCGGGTCGATTTTTTAATGAATAAATCTGATATCTTTATCCTTCCTATATATGAACCTTAAATACATGTTCTCTGTTCGAGCCTTGATTTACTAATATCTGCCAGTGTAGCCTATACGGACTAACGTGCGCGGGGAGTATATACTTACTCACAAAACCAGCGTTCATTGTCACAGTCGATAACCTAGATAGTTTTCATCCCTACAGAGCTAGGAAACTTGGCAACAAACAACCCGCATCAAACAGTCCACAAGACTTCCTCGTACGAACTCGCCCCAAAGAAAGTCTAATTGAACATCAACTTGATTCTCAAAGCTTTGTTTGCGGCATATTCGGCGGATGTTTTGCAAGTTTGTGAGAGAGATAAGCAGCCATGTAGCTGGCTGGCTTCTAGAATATCATTACGTATGGTAATGTGGCCATCAACAACAACCGCCATGTATATATTAACTAAGAAGGGATACACGCATGTCCGTAGTAAACTGTATTCCTTAAAACTTGGCAATGTTGTTTTGAGAAATTGATATCTGACGAATGGGTAAAATTCCTAAAAACTCTACAATGTAGCTTTGGGAAATTGCTATAGGGAACTTGAAACTGACGTCACAGCCGAACTACAACAATTTAACAAATGAATCGAGCTGATGGACAAACAACGAGCTGTCAAAATAATAAAATTGTAACATTATGAAGAAAACGAGGTATGGCGATAGTAACTTTTCACCAGTTAAAACGTTTAATGATGGGCAACCAAGTTGTGAAAGTTTTGTATGTTTCTTGTTTGTTTTGAAGATTTGTTTCCAAAATCGGAATATTTTATTGTTTGACAGCTTGATGTGTGTCCATCAATTCATTTCATTTGTTTTATTGTTGTAAAACAAGCTTGCAAGAAGCCTAAAGACGCATGCGTAAACTGTATTCCTAAAAACTTTACAACGTAGTTTTGAGATTGATCTACATCAATCTTAAAACTCTTTGAGGACCAGCCATCAAATCAAACATAGACGCTTTCGAGATGCAAATTGAAACAACCACTCTCGGTTGTCCCTCTCTCTCTCTCTCAGCCCCACAACCCCCCCCCCCCCCCCCTCCACCCCCTAGATTGATCGCGCTGCTAAGTACGCCCAGTCAGCGTATACACGACTACAACCGCGTATGTCTCTGTTCTATGCGACCCAATACAAAGATCAGCCCCTGAATGTCCAAGCATTGGCAACCTATTAGGTCGGGCTAACCGTTGACATACAGATACCGAATGTATTCAAGTGATGTAAAGTCTTCGCACGACTACGTTTCCGATGTCCTCGTCAGAGGCGAGGAGTTGTAGCCAACCAGCGAACCGCTCGAGACGAACCCCCGCAATAGCGATCGCTGATTGGCTACGAGTGACGGTGGGTTCCTCGCCTGTGACGAAAGCATGAAAAAGGTTGCTGTGCGGCAACTTTAACCATTATACTTTACATTAATCTTGATATTTACGGGTTACATGTACGTCACAAACGTGCGCATGGCGTCCATCTTTGGGACCAAACCTTGACGTTACCATGAAACTTGTTGTGGTAGAACACAGAAATCCTTAGTTCTTTCAAATTCATCTTGTTTTTTTTTGTATAAAATTGGTATGTGGGATAATTTGTGTTAATTTTTATTACTTATGTTTACTTTTTCGAATTCTAAATTATGATAAATTTTAGCTTATGATGTATCAATTGTGTCGCAATCATGGCCGCTGTGACGTCACGTGGAATTTTTAATATTAACGCCACTCTGCCGCTATATTTCGTTGAGAATAAACGTGTATCTATATACTGAACGGGTTGAGGTAGGAACAACTCGTTTATGTACAATACATACTTAACAAGCGACTTTACACATAATTCTCTGTACACAGGGTCTCATTGCGTCTGAGGAAGGAAGTGAACGCAACCGAAATATTCACCAGTTGAAGAAGAGCATACTTAAAGCACTCTTAGAGAAAATACATACTTAACAAGCGACTTTACACATAATTCTCTGTACACAGGGCCCGTTACGTCTGAGGAAGGAAGTGAACGCCACCGAAATATTCACCAGTTGAAGAAGAGCGTGCGTTAATTATTCGAACATGAGGTCTTGTATCGGTAACCCCATCCGTGTGTGTCCCGCTGTTTTGATTGCCAATAAATACGGTGGGCACCCCCCCCCCCCCCCCTAGTTGAGACAAACCACCACCGTCTCGTTCACTGGGCGCGGGGTGATAAGAAAGCAGCCGGGTAATTCAGTGACAACATAAATCGGTTTTCTTACACATAGCTGCACGCGAGTTGGTCGTCCGACCATTAACGTCGCCCGCGCGGCTTTGTCACAATGTTAGTTTTACAACCAGCCGAGCTCGGAGCTTTCTATCGGTTGAGAAGAAGCTCACACATCGGTTACCCATGTGATACAACTGATAACCTGTGATTTATTTGTCTTATATTTTGAGTTTTCTCTCAAATGTATACATCATCCAAATAAGGAAAATCGTAACTGTCGGCATCGTGATCGTAATTGAAATCGGGATCGCAATCGTACATTTTCCCATTAAAAATCATTACGGTTTTACGATAAAAGGCCCATCCACATTGAAAATTAGCATGCAGTAACAGTAAAATTAAGGTTTCAGACACTCCCATTGGCTGATGAGAACCCAAGGTCATTGCTTAGCCAATGGCAGTGTCTGAAACATTAATTTTACTGTAACTGTTACTGCTAATTTTCAATGTGGATGGGTCTTAAGTTGTGAACAGCGCCGTAAGAACAATGTATAAGTTAACTCTCACGATTTCCGGATTGCGATTGCGATCACGATGCCGACAATAATTGTGGATATTGCGATCACAGTTTACTTGCGAGTGTCGTGGAGGCGGCGGTGGTTTGGGGCGGGACTGATACATGATGGGGTCGCAGCCTAGGTTATGACGTCATAAACACCACCTGCTACTACGACATCCCATAGCGAGGTGGCTACTTGTAATTAAACTAGCGAGAACGCAGGTTGGATACAGGGCCGGACCAAGAGAGAGTAGAGCCGTATGCAGAGTCAAGTGTCAAGTTAAGTACAGGATTTGTTACTATGGGATTGTTTTATTACATGATATTTTCCATAAGAACAAACTCCAGAGCAACCATGAACAAAATCACATACTTAAATAGACTCAATGTAACCCTGTCAAATAAATAAAGCTTCAAAAAGTGAACAACTACTTAATTTCTATACGATATAAGAGGAGAATGTCTTGAATGTTTTTGTGATTGCTACAGCCGAACCGAGAGGAAATACTGCAGTAAGTAGACTAGATTAGAAAGTGTTATTCCAGGCAAGCCAATTTCGGCCGCTCATAATAGACGTATTCTGGTGGTAAGAAAATGAGGTATTAGGAGGAGGAGTTTAACTGCCACTTGTGCATTGTTATTGCATTGTTATGAGTCTTCAATGGCGCAGGTAAGGAGGTTGCTTTGCAGCGCTATATCTATTTGTTAGCTTAGGTCCAGTCTTACAATGTCCCAATAACTACTTATTCGTCGAATAGCTTGTTTTCTCCATGGCAACCACCAATCAAAACCCTTGAAATCCTCCGAATAGCTTAATTGCTACAAATAACTTGCTTATTAGAACATTGTAAGACTGGCCCTTAGTCCAATAGTCTCCAATACGGCACTAAAAAGAAACAGTATATGCAATCTGGTGTCAACAAAATCAACTTTAGCTGTCAATTGTTTGAATTGTTTTCATTGATTGCTTGTTAAATATTTGAACTGTTGGGCGTTGAGCCTTTGTCGAATTTAAAATGACAGCTTAGTAGCGCTAACTCTTGCCAGTTACAGTAACGTTATCCGATATGGGAGGACGCTTACAGAGGTAATGCTATTGAACAGCAGTGCTATTGCTAGCTTATGTGTGATAGAACTATTCTCGATGAGTCACCAAATATACGATAAGTTTTCATACGAAAAAAGAAAGCACATTTGTCAAATAAACTACTTGTGAAAACGCTTCAACAAAGACGGTGTGAACCGATATCGACAGTGGAAAATATCTCGAGTTGAAACCGGAGCATAGCGTAGAAGACCACAAATCACATAACAATAGCTGCACGAAATGTGAAAATTATGAGTTTTATATTTCTTCTAGTTTTGAGTTGGAGCAGAGCAGGGTAACCTCGCGCTGCAAAGGCCATGGAAAATAGATTTGGTCGTGTTTGCTGCATTTTATGAGATGTGACGCCACCAAAGTCGCGACAGATTGGACGGTTCGTGTTTTTGCTGGTGTTGCAACTGAAATTTCAGAATTAAATTATTTTCTAACCACAGGTTTTCTCATATTGCCTTTTTAGTATGTGAGAAGCATTAGAATAGAATCAACCCTTCACTACGATGAAAAGAAACCATTTTGAAGTTAGCCGCCATTTTTTTGTTGGTCGCTGGAATGTATTCACCTCTGTCACTGCCATGGCAACTTTAAAGTGACTGGTGGCTTTAATTTGGACATAACAATGCCACAGTAAGTTTGCTACGAGTATTATTATAACGTATGATTGAAATCAAAAATACGAACGATGCAGTCGCGGTAGTTTACACCACTTTGAATCCAAGATGAAATGCGAAATGTTGAACGGACCCGTGTATAAAACAGGCTTTAGGTGATGGTTTATGCGCTAGCGTTTATTGATAGTTCCCACGTGACGTCACAGCGGCCATGATTGTGACACAAAAATTGATGTAGAACTATCCCAGATCATTGGCAGATATTATTCCAATTTACTAAAACCATCATCAAGAATTTTAACATATAAAATAAGGTCATTAATTATACCACACATTTCAATTATATTCAAAAAAAAAAAAAAAAACAGGTCGAATTTTAAACATCTACGGACTTCTGTGTTCTACCACAACAGGCTTCAAATGTTTCTCAATTGCAACGTCAAAGTTTGGTCGCAAAGATGGCCGCCATGCGCAGACGTGTGGCGTACGTACAACCTATGACTATCAAAGAGCTTAAACTTGGAAGCAATACCACGCCAGAGGCAAGATTCTTCATGTCACCTAGATCCGTGATAGATAAGAATAGACATCTGTTGAATATAACACAGTATATATATCTATTTCTCCAACAATCGTTAGGAAAGTTTTCACTACCGGAAAGAGAACTCTGGCAACGTCGCACATCACAACGACTAAACTTTTGAATTATGTTCCTTATTGTTTCGCGCAGTCGTTTTGAACCAAGAAGACAGTCTTAACTCGTTGTGGAAGACTTCCGCGCACCCGTTCGCCAAGACGCTGCATATTTTATGACGGCGTCGGAAAACCGGCGTCTTGTTTGTGTGCTGGAGCTAGAGTAAAACATAGCTACTCCTTTGTGCGAGGGAACGCTGGCATTTCAAGTGGAAACACAACAATTTACATCCATTGTCTACTTATTGTTTCTATACGCAGTAGTTTATTGACGGGAACGCTATTTACTCACGAATATTGGTAGTTTATAGGATTTCTGTTGCTAGAATGCTATCTCTTACTTTATTGCACCAAAATGGTGTCAAATAGAACCTGAACCACTGCCATAACCTTGATCTTGTGATGTTAAGTTGTTATCATAACTTTCAACAATACGCGTTATAATTAACAAACTTCGATTGGAATATTATCTAAAATAAAATTAACATTCAATAAATTTGTATTTATATAGTTTGCCCACTCGGTTACAAGAATAGAATTTCAAAATGGGCGTCTCAGGTCAAAGCTGAAGTAAGTTGCAGCACCTGTCCTGAAAGGTCCAACTTTGTAATTCATTCTATGTTAATTGTCGTTAGTCAACTGTCTAACTGTCAAACGACAATATGTTTGTTTTGTATCTATAACAAAGGTATTCTCTGTCAAAAACCTTGTAAAACATTACTACAATGGATGATATTAAAAAGTATTAAATATAAACGACTTGAATGTTTGAATTGAGAAAACGAGGTGCAAAGATCGAGTTGGACCCTTCAGTACTGCTAGCGCTGCGAGCGGCAGAAAGTCGCGCCTGAGATGCCCATTATGTGAAATGTTAGTTATAATGGGTATTAGTCCATGGTCTCTTGTTTCGATTTCAAAGCACTGTATTCTTAAGAGCTTATTCCGTGTAAACGTATATGTCGAACACTTAAAGCAATGCTTAAAGTGTTTTGAACTGTGTGAACCGAACCTCTTTAAGCCAATTGCCTCTTGAAACTAAGGTTGGAATTCATAGTCGGCCCCTACACCTAGGGGCACCCATTGTTGCTATGGATTTGTTTTGTTTATGGGAAATAACATGCAAACAATTGTTACCTTGGTAACAATGGGCGCCCCTAGGTGTAGGGGCCGACTATGAATTCCAACCTTAATCTTCTCCGGGTGAGTGAAATCGACCATTAATACAATCTGTGCAGCTCGATCAGCGCCCTCTTAAGCTGACAATGCTGCCACGCGGAGGTCAAGTTCATCCCCCGCCACTTATAACGAGTTGACGACGCTGCCTTCGTGATATAAGTGCGGGGGGGGGGCGGTGAGGACAAGAGATAGCGGTGAGTTGAGTGGAGGCTTCCTGCATCTGTCAGCTGTCGCGTCAGCAGAAACACAGAGCATCCATTACCTCCCTCCCACACCCCTCTCCTCTACCCCTACTGCAGCACACTGCCGTCTATATCTGGTCGCAGAGGACAGAACGCACTACACATCAAGGGTGTGTTACGTCAAGTTCCCATGCCTGCGTTTTAAGCCTGTATTACACGGTCAAAATTTTTCATCCAACTCCTTGAATTCAAGAACAAAAGCGCATCAATAAATAATTTCTATTGTTGTATTTGACTACATACTGACTGTTTTTGATGCGCTTTTGTCCTTGAATTCAAGGAGTTGGATGAAAAAGTTTGACCGTGTAATACAGGCTTAACCCACAGCGTAGACACAAATAACTTAAATTGTGTCCAAGTTTCAACGCATCAAGCTATCAACGCACAGTATGCGGATCATTTGACAAGCTGCAAGTTGAAGACATTTTTAAGTTATATGCTAGAAAAAACGTAAGCATGGGAACTTAAGCGCTCGTTACACGGGGAAGTGAAACGAAAAAGTGAAAAGAAAAAGTCACTTTTCTAAAGTAGAGATAGCATGTTCCTTATGGGACTTTCCGGTCGCTGTCACACGGGGAAGTCGAAAAGCAAAAAGTAAAAACTTTCCGCACTAGTCGAGCTCGGTTCAACAACTGAAAAGCGAAAAGCGAAATAACCTTGAACAGTTGGTCGTGATTGGCTGGTAATGTTGCCATGGACTACAACTTCGGGAATAAGTCGACAGTCTTTTGGGACGTCCTGTTAACTTTCCCAGAGATGTGTGTAAACAAGGCGGTGGTGTTACACGTACGTACAAGACGGGAGAAATCAATCGCCATACCTAGTTAGTTACCACTCTTGCCGCACAGCGCCCGATAGTGTTGCACGTAGGTCGAGAGATGGCGCCACACGCACACTGTTTCTTTTCCTCGAGAAGTGTCCCGTGTAACAAATTCGGAAAGTCTTTTTACTTTCTACTTTTTGCTTCTCACTCTTTTCACTTCCCCGTGTAACGAGCGCTTTAGCTTTCGTCCGATCTTCGTTATCACGTGGTTGCTCCCACCGCCAACTTCATATACTTGTTCTAAACTGAGAGCTTACCCATCCCACTGCCACCGTTATGGGGAGGCGAAACAAGTGCACAGAGAGCGTTGCGAGCGATCCGGCCAACAGTCACCGAATATTGGATACACACAATTTCAACAATACGAATTTCTAAGTAGTTGGAAAGACTACTTGACTTCTTTGGAATCGATGGATATTTTCGCAATAATAACTAGTGCACTGGCTTCTAGAGAGGTTATCGGTGATTTCTAGCAGGTAGTGGTCAGTGGCCGGAACGCTCGCAGCGCTGCAGTGTAGTCGTTTGTTGTACGCCTCCCCATACATACTTGATCTAGGCTGCACTACCCAATACCCATTCCACAGCCACCTCTAATTGTTCGAGTATAGCGATCCCACCCCACCGCCCCCTCAATACACTTGTTCTGGCTGTGCTGGCGTGTTCGACCGCAATCAACACACTAAATTCGACTTCTGAATCTACGCTCTCGCCTCAGATGGTTTGCGTGACGGCTATTGTCAATCTAGAAGGGGAAACACCATTGTGCTAATTCCACCAATATCGCAACGTGCACGCACACGCACACGCACGCACGCAGTCTCAGTTAGCGATGCAATCGGAGAGAGGAGTGGCTGACTGAAGGGCGTTCAACTGAAAACAGCTTTGTCTCTAATCAGGACTGATTGAATAAGGAGAATGATAACTTCCAATCCATCAATAGCATCGGATCTCGTTTGAGTTCGCTCTAACGATCTGTGGGAGAGTGTCCAAATATTATATCCACAACTGTGAGAAAATACTTCCAGCAGTGTTCAGTGTTAATTCTGGATTCACATAACTATACTTAAAGATTAAAGTTTAATTATTAAACAATGCCAGTTTCATGATGGCACTCACGCACATTTCTAATATGGAAGTGTTTATAGTTAGTGTTTAAGAAATAAAACGAGCCTATGTCATAAAGGTTTTGGGTTACAAAAAAACAATTCTTCTGCATTTTAGGATACCCATCCTGCTCTTAGTGGAGTATGACAGGGTAACGCTACAGTGGTGGAGTATGAGGGTTAAGTATCGAGGCTACAGTGGCGTATATATACTCACAGCTGGGCTACAGTGGTGGAGTGTCAGGCGTTGTGAGTAGGGGAGTCGAACCCGGCTCCATAGCTCGACTGTGACACGTCTACAACGGAGCTGCCAGGACTACTTCTAGGCTAGCTAAGTATCGAGGCTACAGTGGCGTATATATACTCACAGCTGGGCTACAGTGGTGGAGTGTCAGGCGTCGTGAGTAGGGGAGTCGAACCCGGCACCATAGCTCGACTGTGACACGTCTACAACGGAGCTGCCAGGTCTACTTCTAGGCTAGCTAAGTATCGAGGCTACAGTGGCGTACATATACTCACAGCTGGGCTACAGTGGTGGAGTGTCAGGCGTCGTGAGTAGGGGAGTCGAACCCGGCACCATAGCTCGACTGTGACACGTCTACAACGGAGCTGCCAGGTCTACTTCTAGGCTAGCTAAGTATCGAGGCTACAGTGGCGTATATATACTCACAGCTGGGCTACAGTGGTGGAGTGTCAGGCGTCGTGAGTAGGGGAGTCGAACCCGGCACCATAGCTCGACTGTGACACGTCTACAACGGAGCTGCCAGGACTACTTCTAGGCTAGCTAAGTATCGAGGCTACAGTGGCGTACATATACTCACAGCTGGGCTACAGTGGTGGAGTGTCAGGCGTCGTGAGTAGGGGAGTCGAACCCGGCACCATAGCTCGACTGTGACACGTCTACAACGGAGCTGCTAGGACTACTTCTAGGCTAGCTAAGTATCGAGGCTACAGTGGCGTATATATACTCACAGCTGGGCTACAGTGGTGGAGTGTCAGGCGTCGTGAGTAGGGGAGTCGAACCCGGCACCATAGCTCGACTGTGACACGTCTACAACGGAGCTGCCAGGACTACTTCTAGGCTAGCTAAGTATCGAGGCTACAGTGGCGTATATATACTCACAGCTGGGCTACAGTGGTGGAGTGTCAGGCGTCGTGAGTAGGGGAGTCGAACCCGGCTCCATAGCTCGACTGTGACACGTCTACAACGGAGCTGCCAGGACTACTTCTAGGCTAGCTAAGTATCGAGGCTACAGTGGCGTATATATACTCACAGCTGGGCTACAGTGGTGGAGTGTCAGGCGTCGTGAGTAGGGGAGTCGAACCCGGCACCATAGCTCGACTGTGACACGTCTACAACGGAGCTGCTAGGACTACTTCTAGGCTAGCTAAGTATCGAGGTATATATACTCACAGCTGGGCTACAGTGGTGGAGTGTCAGGCGTCGTGAGTAGGGGAGTCGAACCCGGCACCATAGCTCGACTGTGACACGTCTACAACGGAGCTGCTAGGACTACTTCTAGGCTAGCTAAGTATCGAGGCTACAGTGGCGTATATATACTCACAGCTGGGCTACAGTGGTGGAGTGTCAGGCGTCGTGAGTAGGGGAGTCGAACCCGGCACCATAGCTCGACTGTGACACGTCTACAACGGAGCTGCTAGGACTACTTCTAGGCTAGCTAAGTATCGAGGTATATATACTCACAGCTGGGCTACAGTGGTGGAGTGTCAGGCGTCGTGAGTAGGGGAGTCGAACCCGGCACCATAGCTCGACTGTGACACGTCTACAACGGAGCTGCCAGGACTACTTCTAGGCTAGCTAAGTATCGAGGCTACAGTGGCGTATATATACTCACAGCTGGGCTACAGTGGTGGAGTGTCAGGCGTCGTGAGTAGGGGAGTCGAACCCGGCACCATAGCTCGACTGTGACACGTCTACAACGGAGCTGCTAGGACTACTTCTAGGCTAGCTAAGTATCGAGGTATATATACTCACAGCTGGGCTACAGTGGTGGAGTGTCAGGCGTCGTGAGTAGGGGAGTCGAACCCGGCACCATAGCTCGACTGTGACACGTCTACAACGGAGCTACTAGGACTACTTCTGGGCGAGCTAACTGAACTCTTCAGCTGACGACAACAATGATGCTTCTTGTCGCAATGCTTCACAGGAGGTGGGCTCGATGTTGTCGCGTTAATACCCGCTATGGCCTGGGACACTAGCGACATTGTTCTGACCTGTATTCTATAGTTTATCACTCACTTGCTTCCCTGTTTCCTCCACCAATCACATCACGGCTACCCCACAACACGGTAGGAACGTTAAAAACACCGTTTTACGACCTATTAGCCGACTCATTAAACACTTACCGGAAAAATACTATAAACTACGTTTAGAAATATTAGCTTTGCGGTTCAAATTGTTTATGATAATCCATACTTTAAGCTCAAGAACGATTTATATGTTAGAAAATATTTAAATTCAAAATTATACTATCACGTATAGATACACACACTTACACACACACTCGCTGATTACGATATGAAGCCGCGGGTTAAAAGCTCGTATAGGTATAAGAATATATGCCGCGTAGCTACAGACCATGTGCCCAGCAGAGATGCTGGCTAGATGGCCGAGTGTAGCGCTGCCTGGAGACGCATTGATCGGGGTAGTACAGCTGAACTAGGTTCAACCCAGCCAGCCAGCCAGCCAGCCAGCCAGCAGTGTGCATGCGCCTCGTATACCGCTCTCATAACACATCACCCAGATCACGTTGTGTGGTCATGATGCTGATACAACACACGGCGGGACTCGAACCAGGGTACAGCTGAACTAGGTTCAACCCAGCCAGCCAGCCAGCCAGCCAGCAGTGTGCATGCGCCTTGTATACCGCTCTCATAACACATCACCCAGATCACGTTGTGTGGTCACGATGCTGATACAACACACGGCGGGACTCGAACCAGGGTCCTAGGTTCAAATAATTTTTCGTTTGAATACCTGTACCGGTACCAGCTTTACCAGTTTGCCCCACTTCAAGTGACGGACTAGGTAGGGTGTTTGGATAGTTGGGAAGGAATGTCCCGAGGGCTGTTAGTATATGACAATCCCAGTACTCAACTTTAAGACCGAGGAAAACCTCGGAAAAAGTTTCAGTCAGTATTGCCGGTGGCCGGAATTGAACCTGCGATATCCCGAATTAGAGTCTCGCGTCAAAGCCGTTAGACGATCAAAATTATTACTGTCTCCAATACACGACAAAATAAGATAGATAATAATATAATAATAGAAATAAATAGCAGAAGGTACTAGATTATCATGGGTTCCTGGCCACGTGTTAAAATAAAGAGTTTTGCCCGGATCTCGGAAATCATATTTCGAGCTCGCGCGAGCTGGCTCGACCGTGTGTTGGGCTGCCGGCGAGTTCCATGCTATCAAGTGCGTCTACTCGTAGCTCGCGCGAGCTGGCTCGACCGTGTGACGGGCTGCCGGCGAGTTCCATGTTATTAAGTGCAAGTCTACTCTAGCTCGCGCGAGCTGGCTCGACCGTGCTGGCAAGTTCCACGCTATCAAGTGCAAGTCTACTCGTAGCTCGCGCGAGCTGGCTCGACCGTCTGACACGGCTTTTACCACTGAGCTAGTACAACATGGATTGTCAGCTTACGCGCTTGTATGCTACGACACAAGAAGCGTCAGCACCGACCCGGGCGTGTCAGCTGACGCGCCTATAGAGAGAATGATTGACGATGGTTTGGATTAAATTCGACGTATTCGCGGAATTCCACGAGCTGACTGACAGCTTTCACCTCATCTAAAGGAATTTCAATATAAAACTCCGTTGGGGGTAGAATGCGACTGTTTTCGTGATTGTCTTTGAGGGTTGAATCACAGGTCAACAACTTGCATACGTCACCGCCAGGGCGTAGCCAGACATTTTGTTCAGGAGGAGGGATTAATTCTACCTGGTAGGGGGGGGGGGGGGGGGGGGAGAGTAGAAATTCTGCCTCCTCTATCATAATATGCTTTTATTGTGAGCCATTAGATGTAAGTTTAAAAATGTTTATAAAAAGAGTACAATTATCATAAATGTTATGAGAAATTAGAGAAATGTCATATTTACATTTTAGGCTGGGGGGGGGATCGAATGTCAAGAAGTAATTCTTCAACATAAAATGGATTAATTTATTTTAGCGTCTGGATTTGTGATGTTCGTTAATTTGAAGTAAACGTAAGATGGATAAAAACGAAGATTAAACAAGATATTCGGGTACATTAAAGAATTCAATACGTTTTCATGAATTTTTTGTACGGTAATTGGTAATTGCTATTGACACTTAAAATAAATCACGTTGTTGTTATTTATCAATATAAGTACCATAAATAGATAAATTCGTTTTTTATCTACCCATTCAATTACAGAAAGTGATTTTCAGTGAAGGATATCTCAATAACACAGTAAAAAAATATATACAGATGCGTAGCTATGTTTATACCGTGATTATAGAATGCTTTTAGTCGGAGCGCCTACGATACACGAGGGAGTAGTTTAAAATACGCGCCACACACAGCCTTGTAAATAAATTGCATTGTGGGTGTCTACGCGTGGCGTGACAATCGCTGCGGCTGTGTGAATTACGAGTTATCTCATATGTCCACCCTCGACAGCGTGCGGCATTTTATCCACACGGTAATCATGGATGTAATGACAACGGAATGTCGTGCACATAACGTATACTGTGAGGGTTGTTCTAATGGGGTGGGTGAGTCTAATATGTTATAATATCGGGGGGGGGGTGGGGGAGTCTGATATTTTATAATATCAGAAAGTGTGCGCGATTTTACTACTTCGAAGTTGTTCACTCACACAGATTGATGCAAAGTGTGGATGAAAAATCAATAAAAACCTCACCACTCTAACAAATTCTTACACAAAAAAAGGTTTTGAAGCACGCTTGGCATGTACTAGTACAGATGTGCGCCTTTATAAAAATATAAAAATAAAATTGAGAAATTTAGTATTAAACAAAGATATTTTAACTAGTTTTAAGTGAAGTTTAGTAAGGTTAGCATTATAATGGAATTACTTGACATTTATGTCCGTACAATATGTAAACATCGGTGTTTTACCTAGTTTGAATGTAATACTAATGTAAAATGATTAAAATAACACTACCCGGCACCTCCACCAAACATTGGAATATTTCTTCAAAACCGTGTTACCTTCACATAAACACTCTCTGCGCTTTGAGATCAGGTTCAGAATGTACAAGACCATTCAAACAATGTTATAACTTACCCTGATTACAATCAGGTCAGTGACACTTTCTAAAAATGCCTATATATGTTAATATAATCACGCAGCTATTTCTGAAGATCAATCACATTTGATTTTATACAAATTTACAATTATGTCAAGAAAAAATACATGAATATCTTTAGAATCGTAGATAATCAACACTTCTTATAGATCAGAAACTAAAAAATATAAATCGCTCTTTACAAAATTCAAGAGTATGAACATCGATGCATTTTGTATCGTTAATTTCTTATCAGTTTTACACAAATGCGACATTTAGACCTGAAATTCTATATCCTGTACAACTGTACAAAATTATAATGTGCTATCGATCGGCCATGCACAATTAATTTACGATGCATATCTTATGTTTTTAGATAAATGCCAGCAAACGGCAACAGTCTCTTTGGTGCTGAGTTTAAATATATTATAGATACTGAAGTTAGAAACGTCTTTAGGAAAATTATAAATAGGAAACAACACGAGAAGTTCTTACGAGCGCACGTTACGGCAACAGTGTAGTTTGACGGTGACAATTGGCAACAACGCCTCTCAGCAATATTCCCGCCCAAAACACTCACACACATCTGCATACAACAACCTGGGACTGACTTATGCCTGCGCGAGTAGTCTTGAACCCGTCAGTTTTCTCACACACACACCTGTTGTAACATTCATCGTGCGTAGAGAAGTGCGTGCCTAGCATACAGTGTGATGCGTAAACACGTGGCAACCCTGTCTTCCATGGTTTCTTGTTTTGATTTCACCCTATCCCAAAGAGCTTATTCCGTAAGAACGTATCTTTTACAAGACCCGGCTTATGACCTTTTCAACTATCCCAAAGAGCTTATTCCGTAAGAACGTATCTTCCACAAGACCTGGGCTCATGACCTTTTCACCTATTCCAAAGAGCTTATTCCGTAAGAACGTATCTTCCACAAGACCTGGGCTCATGACCTTTTCACCTATTCCAAAGAGCTTATTCCGTAAGAACGTATCTTCCACAAGACCTGGCTTATGACCTTTTCACTTATCCCAAAGAGCTTATTCCGTAAGAACGTATCTTCCACAAGACCTGGCTTATGACCTTATTCTGTTATCTAATTTACTAATGAACCGTAATTATTGAAACAAATAAAATAAAACAATAAAACATAATAATAAAAAACTTTGTTTGTCTGGCTTTAACAAACTGGGTGATGGATTTCTTTCATCCTTAAAACTAGACAGTTGTGTGATTCGATCATTATCAAATAAACGCCATGTAGTTAAACACACTCCGTCTATTAATCACAACATCGTCATCTGTATTACCCTCGTTACCGGGACAGAGGAGAGAAGAGACAAAGCCGAGCGAGCCTAACAAGGGACTCTCTCGGGTTAGTTGTTCGAGTTGCCACTTGAGCGCGCTGAGAGCTGCCCTTGGATGTCCTTGAGAAGCGCGCCAGAGGTGATGCAGAGTCTTTAGCACGACGGGGGATTCCCACTGCACTACGGTGCCACTTGTCCTAATGGCCACGAAATCGGGAACAAGATTATATTCATTGCATACTGTGGTATTAGGGTATTTGATACGTTCGGCTCAAAACATATGCGCTACGCATTTTACTTACAAAATATGTTGCTGGAGTAATATTATATTAGCAGCGCATATACCGTATTTACAAAATGCTCGTGGCGGTCAAATTGTGTGACAAAACGACATGATTGTTTACTTTCGATGGATAATTGACTGTTGAAATGTTTCATATGGTGTTTGGCTTTACAATATTCTCCAACATTAGTTTGATATAGGCTACTACTAGAAAGCTACAGAATATATAGAAACTTCCCCATATCGCCCACTCTTTGTGTGGTTTAAAATCGATAAAAAATCATTATCTTATAGTTTTTAGGAGATATAGATGTTCAAATTCTCATATATCATGGTAAGCATATTATTCGTCTTTTATTGCTAGCTTGAATGTAAACACACTTTGGTCTTCGTTATAGCCGTTTTGACGTCACATCCTTGTTAGTAAGTGTAAGAAAATGACATGACTGTAATGAACGCGTGAAGTGATGACAACTCAAGGCAACACTCTGGATTCTCATCACTTGTTAATTGCCTCTGCGAATCGCTGAGACAATAAATAATCGCGACAAGCGACGATACCAACTAAAACTCTCTAGACATTTATTTCTATTGTAGAAATGTTTTCAACGTTTCAGAAAGATTTTCATGAAAAACCAACTTGGGACAAATTGGCGACATCCAAGTTAGGAGAAATTAAACCATGTGAAACTACTAGAAACGAACTCTTGCTCACTCACTAAACACGTGACCGTAAATAAATAAAATAAATAAATTCACATTTAGAGTCTACCCGCTCAGTAACTAAACTGATTTGCAGTGGGGGACTTTAATTTAAAGTGACTTAACCAACCCTGTAGGCTTCGAACACCATCGACGAGTGAGCGATAACAAATCAAAGATCAATATTTTAAATACGAAACATATGAATCAGTGATTGGACAATGCGAACACCTGCGGACAAATGCCAGAATCAACAAGGCCGATTCAGAACTTTGAATTTATTGAGTGCTTCGTTGCTAGGACGGCTCCAAAGTCACCGTTTACTTATTCCTAAGCCAAGAAGTAATGGAATTTAATCCACATTAGAAGTTAAAAAAACTTCTGCCTGAAGCGGGATTTGAACCCGGGACCTTCTGCATTGGAAGCAGGGATGCTAACCACTGGACCAACGGGGTTTGTTATAACCATCGATACAGACAATAATGTCTACGATGGCGCAGTTCGAGAAAAACAGATTTCCACTCCGAAAATAATCCGAACGTAAACTTTCCAATTACCCAATACAAAGTAACGCAACGCAATTTCGTCTAACGTGAACAATTTTCTTTCATTTCGCCAAAGTGGCGGCGCTACAACGAATACACACAAACTATTGTACAAAGCAGCAGTTTGCCCGAACGCAATTTGGGAATCGTGTCCCAATTTACAATTATCAAAATCCCTTCGTCTCTACCGGGGAGGTGGTTGATGGTAATATTCATGCATGGGGAGGAGGGGTGAGGGGTGAGGGGGAGGGGGAGGGGTCTTGCTTCACTTGGAAGTGGAATTAATTCCAGAAACGCGTCACGCGCATTTAGATAGGGAATTAGGAGCAGGATTAATGAGGTTATTTCTGGAATCATCCCCGTAAGAAGGGAAGACGGTAGCGCGGTAGGTCAAGTCGCAGCCATTGCGCATGCGCAGGAGAACGATCGAGGTCAAAGAGGCGGCGGTGTTGCCATTTTCTAATTTATTTATTTACTTTCCAATTTGCGTCTGAAAACGCAACACGGGAATCGTGATGGATGGTAACTCATCGCTAGTTGCGTGACGGTGAGAGAAACGACTTGTGCAAAGTTATGTGGGAACATTACCACCTGTCGAGGATCAAAGAACCAAATACGTTATTAAAGATACAACAGCTGCTGCAACTTCTTTGGATAAACTGTTTGTTACATACGAAGAACATTCTTTACTCGTGTTCATGATACGTCTGTCTCACTAATGTCACGCGAGTCTTCCTCCAATACGAACACGAGGTGGATCATACGTCAGAGCAAGGGTTGGACATTTAAATGAACGTCATGCCGACATTGCGCAGTTCAATACACTCATAAAGCTTATTGAATTCAAGAAGTAAATGCGTATCTATGGACAACGATGGAAAAAACATACCCACTTCAATTAAATTTTAAATAAAGAAATAAATTCACATTTAGAGTCTACCCACTCAGTAACGAAACTGATTTGCAGTGGGGGACTTTAATTTAAAGCGACTAAACCAACCCTGTAGGCTCCGAACACCATCGATGAGTGAGCGATAACCAATCAAAGATAAATATTTCAAATACGAAACATATGAATCAGTGATTGGACAGTGCGAACACCCGCGGACAAATGTCAGAATTG